>JAZDUA010000103.1:2477500-2787500 GCA_038098605.1 Gryllus longicercus | reverse complement strand
TATATATATATATATATATATATATGTGTGTGTGTGTGTGTGTGTGTGTGTGTGTGTGTGTGTGTTAATATAAGGTATGTTGATAATATTAAGGAAGCTCTCAAGTATCGTGTATATCAGTTTAACTAAACGGGGTGGCTTCGACATTATTGATATAACTGTACAGCCTTTAAAAGTTAATTTTGGTACCTTTAAAATCTTGGATATTATGTATATCTTGGCAGCGCCCGAGCTATTGGCTCTGTAAACACGGTAAACAGAGAGAAACTTAGTAGAGAAAGCAAAAATAGATTACATTACCGCTATATAACGGCGTTAATTGGTCCAAAATAAGCATCCTAAAATGTATTATTTCTTCACACGCCCTACTCTTAATTGATATTTGCTTTCATTTTTTTAGCTTTTAGTGTTCAAGACGCCAAAACGACTGACTTCGATCAGCTTTCTGATGAAACGGCAAGAGTATTAGGGTGCTAATAACTTTATAGCCTAATTTTGGTTCACACTGTGGATCGCTTTAACTGAGACATTTGATCAAACACCCGAAGGCAAACTATGTAATATGCAGTAAATTTACACGACTTAATTTTGTCAATTAATCGTGTCGTTCACCTTCATTTTTAACAGTTAAATGAGTTGCAGAAAGGCGTTTGGAGATAATCTACCTATCACCATCAACACAGTTAGTTAGTTCAACTAGTGTATCAACATATAAAACACGCGATTACAGAATAAATAAATATATAGCCATTCGGATAATTTAAATACAGTATAATACATTCGAACAGAAGGTCTTGAGCTGTTTGAAAGCGACTACTGTCCAGTAAGTTCCTAACATTATTACTAGTGTAAAGTATGTACTTCCATTTCCTGACCCATGTGCTGCTTTCGCCTTCGCGACCGCTTTCACGCACGTGACAGACGCAGTTCTCCGGGGAATAAACAGCGGAGTTTGCGCGGCGGCTGGGCCTTCTCAGAAGACCGCAGTGCGGCCAGCGATCGAGACTCGCTCTGGGCTTTAGCACCTGTCCGGCCGCGTTTGCCCGGGCCACTTCGCAGCCGCTTCATGATCGTTCCACTTCCCTGATGCCAGGGCTGCTTCCTTCCCCACTTGCGGGTCTTTGACGGTGCAATGTGCGCCTTTTCACGAGTGAGGGAAGTGGACGTCGCCTTCAAGTAGACGCGAGTAGTTCGCGCCAGATTACATAGAGGTTTCTGAGCCAAGGGCGGTTCCAGGGCAGTCCCATGTTGGCATGTGCACATCTCAAAGTATTTGGTGCAATTTATCCAATGCAGCCCTTATCAAAAGAATAAAATATATCCTACAGCCTTTCTAAATATGTGATATGTCTAGTTACGCGTAATCGTTCGGATGCTGCGATTGCGAGCCCGTCGCCGAAGTCCCTTGCAGAAGTCGCGTTGATTAATTAGTTCGTATTTCCTGAACGTCAACAACGTCATTGTATTGAATTGATGCCTTATTTTACGTGGTGAGACTCGGCTAACAGGCCCGCTCTTCCGTCTAACCAAATTTCGCTATACTCCTTTCACCCACTAGCGTAAAGGGGAGGTATCTCAGGGGCGACGAGCGAACAGACGATTTGTATTTAGCTCCGAAGGTTGAGGACCTTTTACATGCAAGTACACCTACTAACATGGGACCGCCGGCTTTACCTCCCCTTCGAAGGAAGGCGTGCGAAGATTTTTTCGCCTTAAAAATCCACGGCTTCGATCGGGTTTGAACGCACGAACGTGGGTATAACAGTCCGATACGCTAACCGTTTTTACAACAATAAAAAAGTTCGGTATTTCCTGAAAATATATCCGTTTCTTTTAAATTCGTGATTTCGAATTTCCCGACAAAGTATTGATCAACCTGACAAGAAATTCATTAGCAATTTTTTCTTCGTTTTCGTCATTCCTTTTGATCGGATTAATAAAAAGCAACACAATGCCCCAGAGAACGTCGGTTTATTTCTACCATATTTAACGAAGAAAGGTGTACGTAGGACTTTTTACTCATAGAAATACACATCTTCGATCGGGTTTGAGCCCGCACTCGTGGGTATATCAGCCCGATACGCTAATCTTTATACCTCGGAAGCCGCCTACTATTTTCTAAAGGGTGTTTTTTAACAATAAAGAAATACCGTAACTTGCAAGAAATACAAGAAGAAAGGGAAGAAGAGGAAAAGGAGGAAGACGAAGAAGAGGAAGACGAAGAAGAGGAAGACGAAGAAGAGGAAGACGAAGAAGAGGAAGACGAAGAAGAGGAAGACTAAGAAGAGGAAGACGAAGAAGAGGAAGACGAAGAAGAGGAAGACGAGGAAGAGGAAGACGAGGAAGACGAGGAAGAGGAAGGCGAACACGAAGAAGAGAAAGGCGAACACGAAGAAGAGAAAGGCGAACACGAAGAAGAGGAAGGCGAACACGAAGAAGAGGAAGGAAAACCAAGCGCCAGGTCGCGTTGCGCAAAGGGACCTGAAATGGCGCGGAGTTGGCAGCCGCTAGCGCCAGCGCCGCCACGCGGAAGAGATGCGCGATAGGCGCGCACACGTGCGGCGCGCGGCGCCGCGCCGGGGCTCCATTTATCATCGCGCGCGGATGCTGGCTGCTCCTCGCCCTCCTCCCCTCCCCTCTCCTCCCCTCCCCACAGCTAGCGCTGCCTCCGCGACGAACCCCAGGGTTCGAGGCCATCGGGGGAGGGGCGGCATTTCCCACGCTGGCTATACAACTAGATCGAATTCAGTCGCTGACTCACAGAGAATTCCAGCAGACGCCTGCTGTGATCGGTAGATTTCCGTGGTTACGCCGTTCAATATCAGGGAAATGCAGGAGAGTGCAAATGGGTCATGGACTGCGAGCGATCTTTCCTTTCTCTTGCTTGACCTATCGTCGCCTCCTTACTCACTCACTCACACATTCGCTCCCGGTCACAACACTGCCACAGGTATCGGAAGACCAATAGGAAATTAGAGCTCGTTCCGGCTGGGCGGGTCCTCGCTGGAGGGAGATACCTGGAGAGGGAAATCCCCCTCAAGCTGACGTGTAGGTCGGCGTCTGATCTTACGACCCACCGGGGAGGAATATCAGACCAACTCCTGGGATAAAGTCATAGTCATAGTCATAGTACTAATACAGTTACCGTGCCTGGAAACATCAGTCAATCAAGTCAATCAAACATCAGTCAAATGACCCATTAATACCAAACATAATGTTGTGCGCGCAGAGCGCTCACCCTTTGCCGTCGCGTGCGAAAGTGCAGTTCACTGTTGGGGATCTCTGGTAGCATGTATTTGCAACGTTTAGTGCTAATCAATTGTTCTGTTGCTACATTATGCTACTAGGAGTTACACAGCTGTAAATAATTGCAGATCTTTCTGTTACTATTAATTTCAACTGAAATTCACGTCATAAATTTCGCTCCTTTTGTGTAAGCAATTCAATTACTTTTGATCATCACGAATTAACGAGGCACCTATTTTGCAACGAATAAACCACGGTCCAGAGACACTTACTGAAAATATGTTTTCACTAGAATGCACTATAATGCTACACAGGTGCTCAATTTACTACAACATGATAGGCTATA
Organism: Gryllus longicercus; assembly: GCA_038098605.1. Classification (NCBI taxonomy): domain Eukaryota; kingdom Metazoa; phylum Arthropoda; class Insecta; order Orthoptera; family Gryllidae; genus Gryllus; species Gryllus longicercus. The sequence continues at coordinate 2,783,908 of JAZDUA010000103.1, read as the reverse complement.
ATAATTCAAAGTTAAAATCATCTTGTTCATTGCTGAAAGAAGTGAATAAGGTCTTCCTGGAAGTCGGCATGCCTGCTCCTATCAGCCAAGCCAAGCCACGCTCAACCCTATCTCGCATGGCCACCAGCCGGCAGTGCTTCTACTTCACGACCTCCCACGTCGACGGCATACATTAGCGCTATCGTAACAAGTTCGAATTTCGAAAAACAGCAGGACACGACATCCGCTTCACGACAACGCGCGGAATCTCCGCCGAAAATGTTCTGAAAAGAGGTGTGCAAAGAATTCACGCCGGTGACTAATGTTCGAGCCGTTTCTTGGCCTCTACGATTCACACATATGCCGTGCCCCAGGATACGCATCTCTCGCCTGTAGCACACATTTTTCACCTCTTTGGACGAGCTCTCTAGAGAGTCAAGTTCTGGTGCGGCTGCTGAAGAGACTAATGGATAGGTGTCGGGTTTCAGCAGCACGCCTCGAACATGGTATGCGCATTGGTAATGAGTTCGAACTACTTAGGAAATTGATTGACTCGTGATCGTTGTTTGAGATCGATCATCTGTCTTATCCTACATGCGATCGCTCGCTAATTGATTCTTGAACTCTACAAGCAGGAGAACTGCATCGCTTTTGAAGGTACAAGAGTGAGCTTAATCATTTTGTAGGATGCTATCCTTAGATGAAAGCGGAAATGTCTATGATGTGGATGAGTGATGCAAAATATGACATTGTTACTTAACACGAAAATTATGCGAGATAAATTACATTACGATTCACTTATCGAACAGTGTTTTTATGTGGCTTGATAGTTATATTTGTGTAGTGTAATATTCTATTCATCAATGCTATACAGCTAAAATTGTGTCAAATACACGACTTTTTAAATTAAACTCCTACTGCCTTCAACTATTAATAATATATTTTCTTGTCCAGGAGAACAGACAGGCTAGTAACAATTGCACTGATGAACTCATTGATTTTTTTTTTAAATTGGCAATTCTTGGGATATCAAAGCATCGCTCTGTCCCAAGGATGGCAAGGGCAGTAGAGGGAATGAAGGCCTACTCCAGGATCCATATTCCAGGGCATTCGCGTGGAAGGGATGTCACCATAGAAATACTGAGTAGGGCTCACGGTAAACGAATTCGAATTCCGCAAACTCCCTAATTCGCCATTAGTTTAACTCACAGATGTTAAACGCTTCGTGCAAACTTCCGTCCTCTGCAGGGATCGAACCCACAACCTCCCAGTCACCCATAGACCGGTATACACGGTACAGTTTTAGTGCAGATTGGACGTACGGAAAACGTTCAGTCCAGATCGGAATTTTTTTTTTTTTTTTCGAAATTTTCAAGTTTTCAACATTTTCTTTAAAGTGGAATCAATTTTTTATTAAACTTTGTCCTCGGATAGCGTAAAGGACGCTTAATGAAATAGTGCATGTCTCATTTTCTTTGAAATAACTGATTTTTTGAAAATTTAAAATATTGAAAGAATGTGTTATTGTAGCTTCACAATTTCCCTTAATGCATCACTTATAACTAATTTGATATTTTTAAATTTGTGTTTCACCTTCGTCATTATGTCATACATATCTCCCATTATATAGCCTGCTCATTGCCATCGTTTGTGCCATGTAACTTTTTCATTTTCATTCTCTTCTAATAAGACTTACGATGATATCACCTATAGGCCGGCATACACGGTACTGTTTTCGTGCGGATTAGACGTACAGAAAATGTACAAACCAGACTGCACGATTTTTGCAAAAAAATTTGAGCACGATCGTAATTTTTTATGCAGAAAACTTACAGATAGACTCAAGCGCCTCCAGCGGCAGAATCGTTTACTAACGGATTTCTTTACCCGTCGACGTGACGGTAATTAGTCATTTTGAATTTGTGGTTAAGTGAGTCAAGGTGAGATTCTTTGAAGTGATGTTGTGATAAACTGCCTCTTACCCTATTCCCGCCTTTGTATTTTTCTTCTCTATTTTCATCATGGTTAATTAATTCTTAAGAGAAAGCCAGAGCGCACGCAGAGAATTACCGCCAATGGAAGTACTCCGACGGCGCAATTCAATTGTTTCCCGGTGGATCCCATAGCTTTGTGACAATTTATACAAAAAATGTACAGACCGTGTAAGCGCGACTTTTGCCATTTGTACTGTTTGTTTGAGATCTTGAAGTTGTTGCCCAGAAAGCTTTAATACGTTGCTTCAACGCTTCACATGTTGCAGTATCGTAACGGAATGAGTGCAAGACTGTCCGCAAAACATTTGCTCGGGCCCTCTTTATAAAAGTGTGTAACAAACATTAGGAGTGTTAGTTCCTTAAATTGAAAAAAATATCTCCTCAAAATAGGCCTTCTTTTACCCAGGCCTCACCTTGCCGGCCCGAACGTTCCGCCGTTGCTCTGCACTGCACGAGCTGCAGAAAGATCTTTCAATTCCATTCCTGCGTCAACTGAAATAATAGACTTCGGGACTCCCCGACGTTGAGGATAGTTGTGGATTGCGGCAGAGCTGGCCGTCAGGTGATGGCTGCGGCGGCGGCGGCGGCGGCGGCGCCCGCCATGAGAGCGGCCGTCAGCCTCCATTGTCACGTGACACCTCGCTCGCGTTGCCGCCTCCATTAGCCGAGCGGAGGGCGCGCTCGGATTTCGGGGCTCATTCGCCCCCCTCCCCCTCCACCGCTCCTCCTCCCCTTTCGACATTGCATTCCCCCCACCCCTACCCGCGGCTTCTGCCCCTCATCGCGCAGTCCGCGAGCGCCCTGCCACCGACGCCGCCCCCGCATCCCTTCCCCCCCGGGCCCCCCGCCCCGCGTTTTCTTATCCCTGACGTCTTCTTTGCACCACCACAGCCGGCCTCGACCTCTAACGTTACATTTATAGTATTTCATACTTCATGAATAGGATGAAATAAGAATTTCCTGGTAGAACAAAAGTACTCGGAAATGCATTTAAAGTATTACTTTTACTAGAGTGCCCAAGATAACAATACATTTGCTTGAACAAAGAACACGCAGGATGGATTGATTGTTAGTAATTCCAGGCGCGTCAACTGCTAAGGTCATTAGTCCAGTACGTGAAGTGCTTCTTTTTTCCTCGGGAGGTGGCGGTGGTCTTTCCCCACTGTATGGCGAGATCCCGCGCTAACGTACCGTCGGCTAGTGGAGTTTTCCCCAATCAGGTATTTCCCTCCAGCGGGGCACCGCCTCAGTCGGAGCAAGCTCTAAGCTCCCGACAGGTGTGGTAGTGTAGTACATATGGTAGTGTAGTATAAGTGAGTGAAAGTGAGTGTAAAGAAGGGGTGAGAATAGAACAAGAAAGAAGAAGATTGCGCACGGTCCGTGTTTCGCTTGTAAGGGTACTGCTTCGGCATTCGCCTGGTGTTGATCGAAGGAACCATGAAAAACTACCGATCACAGCAGCCGACCGCTTGACTTATAATAATAATAATAATAATAATAATATAATAATAATAATAATAATAATAATATGCCTTTATTAATATGGCGAGGCTCGGGCCATCAGGCCCGCTCTTCCGCCTGACCACATGTCATGACCACTGACCACAGGTCCATGCTGCAAAGGGTGGTTTTCTTGTTTAAAATCGCCTCTGCTCCTACGGATGAAAGTACAGTTCCGGCAGTATCAAACAGGTCGCAAGAAAGTAACATTTGTTTTACAAAAGAAACATTAATGTTATTTCTAAAACATATTAATCTTAACACTCCTAAGGAATAGTTTTTATTTGACCCGAAATCTACAGTGATTTAAATAGCAAAATGGTGTATTTTACTTTGTAAAAAAATCATGCAGGTGCTTCTTAAAATATGTTAATGAAGAGGAGTTTTTAATATTGGGAGGCAATTTATTCCATTCGCGGGCTACAGTAATTGCGAACGATTTATTGTAGTAGCTGGTTTTGCTTTTTGGAATGACTTCTCCTCCAGGTAGGGATTGAATCGAAACTAGCTGGCAAACGGGTGCCGAAAAGCCTGCCACCGTCGGGAATGGAACCCTAGGACCTCCTGGTCAGAGGCACAGCAGCGAAATCAGTTGATGCCCTGAGCCACCTCTCCTGGTTACCACGGCGAGAATAGCACCGCGCCAGCCGACACTACGCGACAATACTGTCCCTCCTTACACGCAATAGCTTATAATCTTATTCGGGACAAACCTTCTCGCTTTCCGACAAGCCCAGGATTCATATCTCGTGGTGGACATATGGATGTCAGGTCGCATAACGTGGATGGATAAATATGTTATAAGGAAAAATCGAAATAAATGAAAAAATGTACTCTGTACGCATTTTAGCTGCAACTATATGGACATAGGTTCCAAGGCAAGAAGATTCGCTGACTTCAATGCATCGGGATGGTTCTCTTCTGGAAAGATTCGTTCCTCCCTCTGGCGAAGTGAGTGCGAGGCATGATATTCTTAATACCATACCTGCTTGCATCACTCACTGCCTCCAAATAAATCCTTCGCTCGCCTCGGCAAAACAGTTGAAAATATGATAAAAAAAGAATGTTCTATGTATAAAAATGCAATATGCAGCGATGCGAGCATAACGGGAGATATTGCGCTCAGAAGCGTATAAAAAGTTTGCGTGCTGTGGAGCGGGTGGAATCCACTGTTCGGGAATTCGCGTCCCAAGATAAACAAGGCACTGACGCAATATTATGGAGTCTCTGGGAGTCGGCGCCTGCGATGGCGCTTAACGCACGGAGGAAGCAAAGAAGTCCACAAAGGTGCCTACCTTCGCCATGGACGCGACGTCACCCGGACAGCCTAGTAAACACGACTCAATGAAGCTTAACAGAAATGATTGAGGCTTAGAATGATTGATTGATTAGTGATTTCGGGCGCGTCAACTACTAAGGTTATTAGTTCTGTAAGAGTAAAGCACGTCTTTTTATTACGGGAGGTGCCGGCGATATCTCCCCTCTCAATGAAGAGATTCAGCGCCGACCTACCGTCGACTGGTGGGGTTTTCTCCATCCAGCTATCTCCCATCTACGGGGAACCTCCCCAACCGCGACAAGCTCTAGGCTCCTGACTGGTTGCCGGACGGTGCGTGTAAGGGGTGACGATAGGTCAAGGAACAGGAAGGAAAGATCGCGCGCGGTCCGTGGCCCATTTTGTAGGATACTGCTCCGTCATTCGCCTGGTGTTGTTTGGAGAAACCACGGAATACTTCCAAACCAAGCAGTGAAATCTTTGAAATACAATATTATGCTCCTTCTTCGGTTGTTTGGCGTCTTGGATGCATCACAATTGCCCGAACATTATTACTTTTCACAAAATGACCAATACTAGCACATTCCTTAAATCGATAGCTCGCTTGAGAGGTAAACAGTTGAATAAATTGAAGTGCATACAGTTCTTTAGTGGTATCTAGTTAAGAACGAGAGGCGCTATATCGAAAGAGGAGGGATTTCTCTGAGGCACAAGATAATAAAACTCCATTTCCTTTTTAACCGAAATTATTCTGGAAAAAGCTAGGCGCTTACTCGTTTAGGAAGTTTGTATAGAGAACGTAATGGATTGGTTCCCTTAACAAGCACATTTATTTAAGGTATCGTAATCGTAGTGGATTAACTTTGATATTAAGAATTCTGTTGAATTTCAAGTATTTAAAATATCTCGTCAGTTTATTGGTTATAACTTACCTTTGAATTATTGACAAAAAATGCTCCTGTTTATGACAGAATTTTATTGGCAGATAATGACAAATTGAGTGATTGATTGATTAACCGTACGCTGAAGTTATTGTTCCGGTAGTGTTTACGACTTCAAAGTCGTAAAATACCTGTACATGTATTGTTTATGACCACTCACGCCGAACAGCTTTCCCATGGTTAGAGCAGGGAATTCAGTCCCTGAAAATGGAGTAGCAAAACCCACGTACGTGGCTCAGGACATCAGTTGAAGACACTGCAGAGCCTCTGACCGGAAAGTCCTAGTGTTCGAGACCCGACGGAAGCAGGAGTTTTGGCACTGGCTAGATAACAAGGTCGAGCTCAGTCTCTGGAGAAGAATTCTAGCGGCCGGCTGCTCTGATCAGTAGTTCTCCGTGGCTTCTCGCACCAACACCACGCGATCTCGGATCAACGTCAGGCGAAGGCCGGATCAGTACCCTAACAAATGGGCTACGGTTCGCGTGCGATCTTTCATTCCAGTTCCGTGTCCTATCCTCACTAACTACTCACGTGCACTACGCTACCACACTGGTCGGGAGAGCAGTCGAGAGCGTAGGACTTGTCTCGACTGGGCCGGCGCCCCAATGGTGAGAGATACCTGGTCGGGGAAAAACCCCGCAAGCAAGGGGGGGGGGGAAACTATTGGCGATTTTAAAAATATATTAGTTACAATGGTATATATTCGAAGATTAGTTCACAACCAAATTTATGATCAAAGAATTATACAACAATAAATAATGATAAATTGTACGTCGGGGTAAACGAGCTACCCCTGTCGGTAGTCGAAGGGTTAAATAATAGCATTTCTCTGTTTATACTCCAAACTCCTTCCAGTAAGAGAAGCAGAATTCTCTTCATTTTCTCTTTTCCTCACCGTTTCCGCATTTGGCGAACGGTGGTCCTAATTGACTGTACACTGGCTAAGGCAGCACCGCAGGTCTCCCTGTCTCACTCTGAGCGCAGTCTGCTTACCTGCGCGAGGGGGGGGGAGGAAAACGAGCAGACCTCGGGGGCGCGGTAATCCACTGGAGCAAATAACTGCGTCTCCACTGCGCCCCGTCCCGCCGTCCCGTCCCGCCGTCCCGCCTCGCCGTCCCGCCTCGCCGTCCCGCCCCGCCGTCCCGCCCCGACACCCCACCCCACCGCCCCGCCGTCCCGCCCCTCCCCACCCCGCCCTGCCCCGCCGCCCCGCCCCGCCCCGCCGCCCCGCCTAGCCGCCCCGTTCCGCCCCTTTCCGCCCCTTCCCGTCCCTTCCCGTCCCTTCCCGTCCCTTCCCGTCCCTTCCCGCCCCTTCCCGCCCCTCCCAGCCCCGCTCCTTTCTGCCACGCCACGCCACGCCACGCCACGCCACGCCGCTCAGCCCCGCCCCGCCGCGTCCCGCCGCCACGCCACGCCACTCCACGCCCCCCGCCCCCCCGCCCCCCCCGCCGCACCGCCCCCCTCGCCGCACCGCCCCCCCCCGCCGCATCGACCCCCCCGCCGCACCGACCCCCCCGCCGCACCGACCCCCGCCGCCACGCCGCTCCACCGCCCCGGCGCCCCTTCCCGCCCCTCCCAGCCCCTCCCACCCCTCCCAACCCCACCCGTCCCGCCCCGCCCCGCCCCTTTCAGCCCCGCCACCCTGCCAGGCCCCGCCGCCATGCCACGCCAGGCCCCGCCGCCCCGCCCCGCCCCTCCCCGCCGCCACGCCACTCCCCGCCGCCCCGCCACCGCACCCAATAATTTTCTCCAGGTCGAGCTGCACCGCGGAATGCTAATGAAAAACTCTGCTGGCCGACTGAGCTTCGAAACTGCCCCTTCCTTCTCCCACCGACCCCCACTCCCACCCTCCTTGCGCCTTGGTCTTGGTACGTTCTCGTTTGACAGCGTCTGGAATTTTACTTTCCCTTGTGCAAATTCTTTAATTCTCTCGCTCCTTCCGTCAAAAGCTGCCGCGAGGAAAAGGAAGGGACAAAAATAAACAGAAAACACGACTCGAAGCTGAACAAGCTGTTGGAACAGGTACACTCGGAGTTTATCGAAGGGAAGTTTTAGAGACCGTAGAGCCTGGACAGTTGTTATGAAACAAAGGTAATTCTGGGATTGAATATTGTACGGTTCAGTGCACTTTGTGAGTTACGTTAAACTGCTTTGGTTTTCAAGCCTCTGTATGAATCTACAATCCACTAAGCTTACGTCTTCACGCATGAAATTATTTTAAAATATTTCAAGAGTAATTTGTTTGAATACTTGCGAAGGAAAGTTTTCTAATATTAAGATTGGTATATGTGAATTAAAATCCACCTGTAGAAAGTCGTATTTCGTGATGGAAGCACAAATACCTACAGAAAGTTCCATATACATATTTAAAGCGACGTTTCTTATGAAAGGCTTAATTCCAAAATCAACTCAGTTTAAAAAAATAAAAATTGAAGACGTGGTGGGAAATAACCTTTCTGTACTTCCCAATCGTTCTTCCAGGGCGCTTTGTTGTTAGAGCTCCGCAAGAGCCGTGAACCATATGTGATTTTACAATTTCTAATCGTGCTTGTTTGATAGTTCGGCACAAATACGGGTAACAGTCGATTTGAGCGGAACGGATCTTTATCAACCCCCTGTGGTAGCTCTCTCTTTTGCCACTCAATAGTGAACAAATAAAACAACGGCGGGACATAAATTTTAGATTTGCATAAAATATTCATCAACAGTTTTATTTCCGTGTGAAAACTCGTGGTGCTATATCATGCCGATCCGAATGAATCTGCTCAGTGTAGAATTCTAGCGAAATCTTGTCCTAGTTTGGAATTATTGTAAAAGAAATACCGAGGTCGAGTTGACGGTATTTTCTAAAAGAAACATAAGCATCTTCTGTGCTTCCATGTGGGTTAGGGATGCGACATCGATGACGATATTTTCAAAACATTATTGTTTTTGTTTCAATTTCGTTTTCAGCATCGATGTATTAATACCGATGTTTTTAACATCGGTATAATGTTTTGTAATCAATGTTTTTTGTCTTTTCTGGTGTCTTTTTTTATGAATTAAAATTCCCCATGATCACAATACTGTAAAGGTTAAAATATGAAATAATAACCGATAACTGAAATTAAAAACATTGTTATTCATGTGTTTGAACAAAAAGACTACATTCATCGAACTAACTCACTCGCCCAAGATGACCTCCACGTCATTGTATTTCCTCTTTCTTCATATTCATTTTGCACATTGAGATACGGTCAACAAATACTCTGTGGGCGTAGGGTCAGCCCCTTTTCTAGTACCCTTATTATTACCCCTCTCGTACCCCCTGAAAAATTCAAAGAGGACTTCAAATTAATTGTTTCCAAAAGTTTAAACTTTTCTTCACTAAAAATAAATATTACCAATTATCAATTTCACCCATTTTTCAAAACTTTACATTAGGTCAAAACTAGTTTCAACGCCCTCGAATCCAATCGTAAAGATGTTTTTAGTTCATAAATTAAAACTTGTTTCATTTCTATTTACGCCTTTCATAAGTAATTTTCATTTACGTAATTGAAGTAAGAGCACTTTTATTAAGTTATTGCAAACTATTTACCTAAAAATGCTAGAAACTTGCCTCTACGTTATATATATATATATTATACTCAACTCCCTGAAAAATTGTACTGCAGTTAAACAAGAATTAATAAATATTTTTTAATTGATAAGGTATTATCGATTTGGCCCAATCCGCGGCACTGGGAATTAATTTTGAAACAATGTTTTCAAAATTTACTTAGTGTAATTTTTTTGTAAAGGTAAAGACATTTTATAAAAAAAACTCTGAAAAATGGTTCCGAATTTTATATTATCGTTTTCCTTGATTATAATGAAGGGCGCTTATAAATGTCGCAGATCTCTTTTCTTTGAAGTGTGAGATTTCGAAAGTAAATAAAATACGAGAAAATATGTGTTTTTACCATTACTTTTACTTTTACAAAATCTTCTTGGTAAGTTAGTGCGATAAACTTCATCAAAGTTAACTCTTGCACACAATACGGTTGAGTAGCACGATAGTGTAAGTAAAATGGTGTAACTCCCTGAAAAAGAGCATGTATAATCATAAGCACAAGTTTCGTTTTCTCATTCTGCCATGATAGTTTCCCTGGCTACACATATTGTAATATTAAATTGGTAAATCTTTTTCTGCGCATTCATTGCTGAATTACTGCTTCATTTTCATCTAGTCATTGATTTAATAACAAACGAACAACTCAAGAGAAAGGAACAGGCTGCGATTGGATTTTTCGATATATAACACATGTACTCTTAACAAAAATTGTTGAAGGCCGAACTCTGTGAATTATTTTCTTCCCTCGTTTATTTTCACCAATATAAAAAATATATCTGGAAACCTTCCTAAAACATTGAATAACTGTTGGAGATGATTATACAAACGGCTCACGTTTTAAGTTAATTTTGCCGATTAATTTTGTTTATTTGGAAACTATCAGTGACCAATTCTCGATATTTTGACATATAAGTTGAACTGTTAATCGATTACATTTCTCAAGATGTTTCTTGTTACTCTCTCAACAACATGGAGCTGGGATTCATTCTCAGCTGGTGCTCTTACCTCTTCCGAACGAGAGATTTGTTATTAAAGGTTGCGTAATAACAGAGAAGAAAGAAGTAGATCAAACAGCGCCCACCGCGCCAGGGCTTGCGAAGGCAGGCATAGTTTCCTTCACTTTCCATTATGAAGTTCGTGAAGTTATAATTAGAGTGATGCGGGCTGGGGGGGGGGCGTGCATGCGACGGGCGATGGGGCGGGGAGCGCGAGGTTGGCGAGGGAGGAGGGAGAGCGGGGGCGTAAGAAAATTGTATCGTCTTCTCCAAGCCTCACTGCGCGCTGCGCCGCCTCAAGAAAGCAATTTTCTCGCCAGCCACCACCATCCGTCGCTACCATATGTCACATCGACAAATGCAACGGCGATTTTAGATTGATTCATTGGTTGATCCATTGATCGATTTTGATTCTAGGCGTGTCAACTGCCAAGGCAATTAGTCCCGTATGTGTAGTGCATGTTTTCCCGGGGGGGAGGTGGTGGTGGTGGTGGTGGTGGTGGCGGCGGCGGTGATATTTCCTTACTGAATGGCGAGATCGGTCGCCGACTTACCGGATTTTTCCCAACTAGTTATCTCTCACCAGCGGGTCACCATCCCAGCAGGGACAATCTATATGCTCCCGACCGATCTCCCAGCATGTATGGTAGTGTAGTGTGTGTTCATGTGTAAGTAAGGAGTGAAGATATGACAAGGAAAAGGAAGGAACGATAGCGCGCGGTCCGTAGGCCGGTTGGTAGGATATTGCTCCGGCAATCGCCTAATGTTGAATGGAGAGCCATTTTCGAAGACAGATGGCAAGATGCACATGGACAATTCCATACGTGATATCAAAAAACTGACTCCACTAAGACACTTCGAGACTCACAATACGATTAATTGTGCAAAGAGAAATGCTGCCCCAACTACATCTATAAATTCAGAAAGACAAAACAAGAAAACCCTACCCATATATCCCCACTCGTAACCACCTCCAACCACCTAAGATTCGATTCTCAACACACCCACAGACAGTTTCGCTCAATACCTGTCCAAACTCTTCCTTCCAAGAAACATTCTCATTCCTGGCCAAATTATCTTCACGTACTTTAAAACTCCTCATTTGCCCCTTCACCTAGAATAGAACTGAACAACCAACGACCAGGAAATATGACAATTACTGACGATTATTACTAGCTATAGACGACAATTTTTATAGACTCAAGGAAAACGCCTGTACCCGATAGAGTTCTCCCTTCTCAATTCCGACTTTCTACCACGAAATATGAAATTGACCTAAATCCTTAACTCCTGTCTCAAGAAGCCATATTCTGCACTTTCTGGAAACTGCTCGCGTTGCCATAATCTCCAAACCTTCTAAGGTTATCGGCTCTCGACCAATAACCGACCTATAAGCCGCTTCCCCATCTGCGAAAAATCCTTCGAAAATCTACTCTTCCTTAGACTACACCACCCCTCAACCTCGTTATTCTTCCATCTGAATCTGGCTTCACCTTTCGGCCTTCCGTCTCCCCACCTTGCAAAATTTATAAACTCTCCTTACAAAGAGAAAAGAGATCCCGACATTCTTTGATATTACCCCGGCGTTCAACACCGTACCTCATAAAATCCGTTTAATGGAAATCCGCCAACGTGTTTTAAACCACCTACACTCCTTTCTCCTAAACTCACCAATCAGCCATTCTTTAGAAGTCACATATCCAAATTAAAATCCACATATTAATACATCCCAATCATCTTACTCAATATAAAATGATTGATTTTGCAGTATTTCGGTTTGTTCTTAAAGAAATACTAGATAATTATGAAAATTCAAGTTACATGAATTCGAAGTGTTGTATTTTCTACATCTGTTCTTTATCTAACGCCTTGTTATAACATTCAACGAAGTTATGGCGAAAGTATATTCTCCCAACGGTAGTAGAGGGCAGTATTGTAGTTAACCTTACCTTCAGGGACTGAGATAACTCCACTTCGACCTCGAATTGTGGTAAACAAGGAGAGTGCTTGAAGTATCAAAGTTTGGAACAGAATTAGTGCAAATTGAAACTATTTCGGCAAAGAGATACAAAGGGCCAGAGTTTTAGTTCGTGAAATAAGATAACTTTTGAATCGGGGCTTAACTGAATCTCCTACATTCGAGGGAGGTAATGCGCTGTAACTGCTACACTTGTTATCGAAAAAAAATGTTTATTTGTAATACGTACATCACTTGGCTCCATGACAATTATGAGGTATCTGTTGCATTTCTAAAAGAATAATCATGCGATATAAAACATTGGTGCTTTATCTATTCTTTCGTTCATTTAATTTATTTTTTGTTGCATTTAAAGATAATTTGATGCTACTTTTCAATCTCTAGTAAATACAAATTAATTTTCTCTTATAAATGTTTACAATTTCCTTCACAAATTGATTAATGTAGCCAAAATGTTACTACATACTCCTGTAACAGAGTTATGAAAAACTGGATCTATGTGAAATGATATTACTGATTCAATTCAAATAACAATAAATCATTTTAAACAATGTTTCTTTATTTTAATTTTCATTAGCTAGTCTACTTTCCTTTCTATACGCCACGGTTCTCACAAACTATTCCGTATTATGAATTATGGCATTCATTCGTCCCCATTTGCAGCCACATGCTGCGAAACGATTGCAAGCGGAACGCGCTATTTTATGAGAAAATTCTATTTACTCTGAGAGCGGGGCTCACTTCCAGAGCGTTGGCGAACTCATTTTCGCAGCCAGTTTCATTACCTATCTAATTCGCCTTCACATGTCAGTTGTGCATGGTTTACAATTCCCCTCGCTCTCACATTATTTGTTGTTACCTAATATCTGCTTTCGTTTTATTAAACTCCGTGTCTGTTATTTGCGCTTCTCCGAATACGCATAGTGGTTTTCGCGCCCTGTGATGCACGCCTTCCTTCACCGAAGCGGATAGTGTCCCGGCATTAACAGAACTATTATTCACAGCATTACACGACTTCTAAACTCTATAATTTCAAGTTGCCTTTTTCTATCTTTTTCCACGCGCACGTCCCTCATTACACGCAATCTTTGAAGAACGGGCACCGGTGTAACGGCGTAAGTATAGGCTGTAGAAATTAATATCGAATGCTCATAGTTATGTGTGTGTGTGTGTGTGTGTGTGTGTGTGTGTGTGTGTGTGCGCGCGCGCGCTAGTGCGTGTGAGCACACGGTCTCCGTCATGAGCCGTTGCACAAAACAATGGAAGCCGTCCTGGAGTTCTTGTTTGGGGAACTTTCTCTCGCTTGATTGGAAACTTTTTTTTCCGCCGATGCTCAGGCGATTATTACGCCCTGCAGCGCCAGGTCCCGAGGTGCGGGGAAGTGTTGAAACTCGAAATTACGATCCGCTGTGTTAATGCATGTCCTCTGAGCGAGAAGTGGGAGACTGGAGGCAGCAAAATGAAGGTGTTTTATTACGTATTTTTGGTAGAATTTCGCTGTCATACCGCTTACGGTGAACGCAGTTTAAAACGGATAAGACTTTCGTGAATCAGAGGTGCGTGGTTTGCAATAAACGTTAGTTGGGTTCGAAACAAACTTTTTACATTTGTGCATGCTATTTACGTACATATATCCCCTGCGCTCAATCAAAGTTACAATTTATGTGAGGTTACGTGACTTTCCATTCAGAGGGTCAAATGATTTCTTAACATTAAAACTAGTATTATGAACACTTTAAAATGTGTGATTGACTCCATGTTGTAGTAAATTTTGTGAATAATGCACATTTTTTCTAAAAATCTTCTAAGGTGTGTTTAATTACAGCTTTGACTAGTTGGGTTAAACAGATGAAAGTATTAATTAGATCGTTGGTGAGGTAGATACCTTCTATTATTATGATAAATAAAGATCATGTCTGATATCAATACTTTTTATTAAGCTTATGATCGTTTCGATTGCATAGCGATCATCCTCAGAGCAAAAATTTGTAATACAAATATTATTAACAGGATGTAGGCATTGTATGCAAGATGCGTAAGCAAACTGGGTCGTACATGATGAAAGTACCCAAAACTGAGTACCCAATTTTTCTATATTGTCTTTAAATTCAACTTTTGCAAAATTAAATAAACCTGTATGCAATACGTAGCTAAATTAATACTATAAATATGTTTTACATTGTTTTATTACGGTGTACTATTCATATTATTCGTATCACAACTTCTGTAATATGAAATGGAATGTCGCTCCACTACATCGAATTAAAATAAAATAAACAATACATACTTCATTTCAGACCTGTATGTCCGTACAAAAAAATCATAAAACTGGGAGGAATATGAATTGAAAATTCTTTTAATTATATTTAAGTCAATTTAAGAAGCATTTGGATGTCTCGTAACATTAATTGTATTTTCAGTAGTTGCAAACCGCAGATCAGATTGTACTCGGTCCAGTCATGTAATCATTATTTTCATACACGCCAATCACCAAACAACCAGGGGAGTCGTCGGCGAGTGGCTTGTGGAAATGATTCCTATTCATTTCTAGAAAGTTGGCAAATCTGTTCTGAGGGTTTCCCTGTCGCTTCACCATTCCTCCAATCTAAGGTTGTTCGTATGAAAACTATTTCTATTTCCAAAATTTAATGTTTATTTTTAGAAAGTGCACTTTGAAAAGCAGCCCAAATAAATACTGTTTCCTGAAATAAAAGTTTGGGTTAAATGATGATCTGTTGCGAGTTTAACTGAATATGTGATAAAACTGAGCGGCATGAGCTCTGTGATCAACCGTGATTTTAGTAGTCTCATTATCGATTTCAGGTTTACCTTCGATGCGCATAGCCCACTCTTAATTTCTCGATCATGAAATCCATTTTTAATATTCTCAAATGAATTTAGAAATGATTTGTATAAATTCTTACAAGAATCTTCCAATAATAATTCTTATAGCGATTGGAAGATACTAAATCACTTGTGTAGCTTTCCCAACCCCCAACTGCATTCACTGAACTGGCACGTCCGAGACACTTTCAGTGAGACAGTGGGCTCCGAGAAGCCGCGCTATTCACTTCTGGGGCTTTCGCTCTTAATGCAAAGGTTTCTCGGCGACGTGATAAGACGGTGATAAGAGAAATGTTCAAGTTCGCTTCCAATCAAACAATATGTAGTGGCTGTGAGAGGTAGCTCCGACCCTATGCAATATAATGTATTAACTCACGAAAGATACTTAGCTCTCAGCTAGGAAGAAGAAGAAGAAGAAGAAGAAGAAGAAGAAGAAGAAGAAACGTCAGTCGGTGTAAAAGCAAACTATATAATTCATCCAATATTCGTGCTTATGGCATGCAATGATTATTTATCCTTAATGCAAACTAAATTTAACTACAATAAAGTGGCAACTGAAAATGAGTAACGAATACACGACTTCGTTGCTCACTGGTTTAACTAATGGCTGAACTGAACAGAAAGAAGTGAAGGTGGACAGCTTGGATATCCGAGCTCGTAAATGCTTGAAGGGTAGTAGCTGTCGCAGCTCAAAGGCTCGAAGGGTCGCGGGTTCGAATCCCGCCTCGAGCGTGGATGTTTCTGTATGTTTGTGTTGTCCTTATATGTTCTCCCTGCAGTTTAAAAATCACAGTGGTTAGTTTGACCAAGATGTTGAAAAGTGACCTGAAAAATAGTGAAGGTGGTATCAATATAGCCTTGGCAAAGAATAATATATGGAATATTAAGGTGCATTTTCGATTGGCAGCAGCTTCCTACTTCCTACAGCAAATAACTCGATTTGTGCAAAAATATTCATGAGCTGTCACGTTCGAATATATTTTGTGCAGGTATATTCGTAAATAATACGTACTCTATCCAGTAAATTAGCTAAGTCAAACACTATTTAAAATGCGTGTTAAGTGCCACTAAATAACCACTAGCCCTAAACGTTTTGTGACTTCCATACTGCAGAAAACTGATGATGGCTAAAGACATCAAAAGCTGCTATTGAAAGCTACTATTGAAATAAACAGTATTGTTGGCAATGACATCCCATATAATTATTTCATTTCAAATGCAAACATGTCACCACAATATCAAAATTATGGGGATCAAACGGACTGAGAAATGTTTGGGAATCTTGGGAAGAAAACTTATTCATCGAGAGTCAAGATAGAAATATTATGCTCACAATTATTATGAATAAAAAAGAAGCAATAGAGATCATTCTCTCTCATTTTTATGTATTAAAAAGATAAAAATAAACAACAGGCTTAGAGATACAAAAACATGAGCAAAACGAAGGTAGTATACGGCTTCGAGCACCTTAGACGACGCTGATGGTGGATTTCAATTATCTGAATTTAAGGGGACAGCCAATGGTTTCGTCAGGGACAGCTCATGGAATTGGTTAATTATTTGGAGAATATTTTTTCGTTTTTGAGATGGGGAATTTCGTGTCATCGGAGAATTTTTTGAAGCCATTCCGTGGACCTGGTAGAAAATGAGCTCGCGACACATTTGGAAACCCTGTGCAGAGGTATCTTTCTGTGAGAACAGACACTTTTTCTCAGAAACAAATAAACACCTGCGTGATGTTTCATTTCGCCACGACCCTTCCCTTTTCCTTCTTCCTTCTTATGTGTAGATTTCTTTCCATTTATTCTCTTTCTAACTTTCAACGTTGTTCCTTTTTGTCATTTCCGCTGTAGAATTTGTTATAATTGAAGTAAGGAACGGAGGACAATGCTAGGTCAAACAGTCGTCCTACCTCTTCTCAAACAATGTCGTTAGAAGAAAAAGAAAAGTGTAATTCTTATTCAGCGCCCAATTGATGCTATGGCAAAATGCGCACAGCAAATTCCAAGTAGAACCACTAAGACTTTTTTGTACAATGTAGAGCTATAGCTAGGAGCAGAGACTACACGAACGGTAAGAAAATAAAGTTCTTATGTTTTAAGTGTTATTAATTAAAAACTGATGTTGAAACAATATATAGAAAAGAAGGGACTTTTGTGCATTTCATTAAGAAATCGCAACATTATTTCAACTTTGATTAACAAAGCAGGTAGAAAACGTGTTCTGCGAGTAAATTGGTGGGCAATTTATTACATTTTTGTTCCTAACACTAAGAGTATTCTTTTGAGCGAAACTAACTTCTCAGTGTTATTATGAATACCATGCTATGTAGTGATGTTTACCTGGTAGCTTATTTTACAACTCGGAGGACCGCCGTGCGAGACACAATGGCAAAGACGCATTGCCTATAAACAGTTATATCTGCATGAAGAGTTACTGTTATCCTGAGAGAATTCAGTAGGCAAAGAACTGAGTAGCAACAAACATAATTAATTAAGTAAAGATTACATGTGGCAATTATGCAACAGCATTTTCTCTTGAAAATTATCTGAATGGTTGTGAATACGTGAGACATGTGTCATTTAACTCCTGATTTAAAATATCTGAATAGTTTAGGATAAATATAAATAAATTAATAAAAACAAATTTTAAGAAACGTATTACTGTTAATCACTAACCAATAAAATATTAATGTATTACCAATTTTACTAACTGCTAATTACTAACTACTCATTAACGAATTAATAACTATTTAAGAAACTACTTAAGAAAACATTTCCCGTCATCTTCACAAATCCCTTAGTACACCCACGATTCACAGTTAAGTTTCAAGACTAAGTTTTTCCATCAATATCTTTCTATTTTTCTGGTAACAAATTATTGCTACGTTCTCAGATTCAATCAATTTCTGTGGAGTCCTACTACCGCTGGAATCCATTTTGAAATGGATGAACTGAAAATGACCACCGTAGTACACCATGACCTCTTAAAGGCCAAGACCTTCAGATTCAGTCAATTTCTGTGGAGTCCTACTACCGCTGGAATCCATTTTGAAATGGATGAACTGAAAATGACCACCGTAGTACACCATGACCTCTTAAAGGCCGAGACCTTCAGATTCAATCAATTTCTGTGAAGTCCTACTACCGCTGGAATCCATTTTGAAATGGATGAACTGAAAATGACCACCGTAGTACACCATGACCTCTTAAAGGCCAAGACCTTCAGATTCAATCAATTTCTGTGGAGTCCTACTACCGCTGGAATCCATTTTGAAATGGATGAACTGAAAATGACCACCGTAGTACACCATGACCTCTTTAAGGCCAAGACCTTCCGTATTCATTCCTGATTAGGCAGGAGTGCGGGTCCTGTCGTTTGAATCTTGCCATAAAAAATAAATCATTATTATCATTAGCATTATTATTATGATTATTTAATAATAATCATAATAATAATAATAATAATAATAATAATGGCATGTAGGCCATTACTTACCACGTTACACGATTAACGTGTGTAATTCTTCCAGGATCAGCTTTTCAGCAGTATCCCTGAGTACGACAAGATTGTTACGTCTTGCAGTGTGAATTGTGATAGGTGGTAGGATAAGTGTGATAGGATGTGATGATTGTGAAGTGTGATAGGATGATGATTATGATGAGGGGTGAAGAAACAATTTCAAATACGACCATGTCTACCCAGTACTCGAACCTGCAGCCTCCTTGGCGCAGATGACGGAGAATCCGAATCGTAACCCCTCGCGCGTTTGACTCGCTCAACATAGGCTTTCAAAAAGGAAGAAACAGGAAGGAAAGAGATGAAACAAGTCACATTTTGTAATAGAATACATTTTATACCGTAACAGAAAAAATATTAATATTTCGTGGGCAAAATTATAATTTTTTCCTCCGTCTCAAACGATTTTTCTGTCTCGATCTATCGACTCAGCAACAATCCCTCAACCTCGATCGTGCAAAAACCAATCATTACTCGCACATAATATCAAAATACTTTTATGGTTTACTAGTTTATTGCTGTGTGTTAACGACCTGAAAGAAAGTACGTAAAAGTATTGTTAAAACCCATGCGTACCTTTGATTATTTACACCCACGCGGGCATTTTCAATAGTTCATGACTCGCTGCAATACCAACACAACAAACAACATACGAGTTTCAATACAACATTCATATTTATGTATTCGATTTATCAAAGTTAAGACAAAGAAAATACAATAAATAAATGTCATAATGCTAAAATAAGAAATATCACTAGTTATAAACTTAGTTTTGCTTAATTGATATGAAAATTGCAATTTTTGAATGTTTCCGTGAATTTATAATTGGCATCAGTGGCGCGGCCTCAGCATTTCGCAACTCGACCTAGCGTCGCAACCTTTCTTATTCGGAAAGTAAAAAGTCACTCATATCATATCTTTCTTCAAACGGTCGTCTGTCCGTGAGTCTGTCTCCCAGTAAATAACACTAGCGCTTAAACCGTTCACAGGAATTTTACCTAAATGAATATACTTCGGTTTAGCTGACTGATCTCGTAGCCCTGTCAGATTGCAATAGATATTTTATTTTTAAGAGTAGTTCAGATAAAGACTTTAGAAAATTTTCAAAATGGTCTCAAAATTTTCTTCTATTTTTTTTGCATTGTTTGATAAAAAAAAGAGAACGTAAAAAGATGTAAGTCCGATTTTCATTAAAACCTCAGAAAGTTATAATATTGAAAATTAGGAGAGGATAACAAAGAAAATCGCCGCTTCGTTCTGTTTTTTTTTTACTGTCAGTCCAGTAATACATTAGTTATTGAAGACAAGAATGTTTTTATTATATTGATGTTGTTTACGTTATATTTTCATAGACAATTACTTTAATGTTTGATCTATGGTTCAGTCGACGACAATACATTATATTTTATTGACGTTTCAATCGCTACCTTTGCACACGTAGGGTAGTTTATTAAAGCATAGTTGATTTTCAAAATTACCATAATAATCCATTTTCACGCATTTGTGGCCTTCGTACTCATGGCGGACGGTAAACATTTCATTGAGAGGATGATTGTCAAAATCATCGTAATCATTGCTTTCAGGTGATGCATACTCATCGAAGGTTCTAGGATATTGTATCCTCCTCTTCAAGTAATTCACGGTCTGCCTCAAATTTTGTGATTCTTCTGCAACAAATTAGTATAAAAATCATTAAATTCCATATTCAATTTGGTGTTGTATCGTGAGTGATATAAAAATAACTAACTATAATCAAGACAACCGTTTTGTGATGATATTTTAAAAATAACTCTCAAGTATTTTGTGGCGAATGTATACCTGTATGTCTCCAAGCAAAAAGTTAGATATAGATTCATTTTTTTAAGGAATGTGTTTAAGTAAAGAAACTTTTTTTAACATGCATGTAGTAAGTATCATTCCATGCAAAAACACAAATGCTTTTCTCCGGCCCCTTCTTTTTTATTGATCCCCGCATAGGCTATATCTGCTATTTTTTTATAAACAACTAGAAAAGCAGTTCTTTGAGTGAAAAGTCTATATTGATTAAATTGCCAAATTTATATATTTTAGGAATTGCGTTACGTCGAAACTAATGAATATGTGTATAAATAGAGGCGATATACCAGAAGACTGGAAAATGGCTTATATAACACCAATATATAC
Organism: Gryllus longicercus; assembly: GCA_038098605.1. Lineage (NCBI taxonomy): Eukaryota > Metazoa > Arthropoda > Insecta > Orthoptera > Gryllidae > Gryllus > Gryllus longicercus. The sequence continues at coordinate 2,763,124 of JAZDUA010000103.1, read as the reverse complement.
GAAAGGAAGGAAAGACATATGTGAAAATTGTAGAGGGATAACAGTGACAAACACGTTCAGTAAGGTATATGGAAGAGAATTAATAGAAGATGGATACAAGGAGCATGAAGAAGAAGAACAAAGTGGATTTAGGGTGGGTCGATGTTCCTTATATAACCTGCTTTGTCTGTCCCAGGTGATGCAAAAGAAATGGCAAACAGGGAGAGAACTTCACATGGTCTTCTTTGATATCGTAAAGGCGTATGATAGTGTGCCAGAAATAAAGTTATGGGAAGTTATGAATAAAAGTAATGTAAATAAAATCTTAATAAAATTGCCAAAAATCTTGAAAAAAGCCATTGTATTTAGATCAAAAAGGAAAAGTGAAAGTTGGAAAACAGATGACCCTAACATTTCCTATATCAAAAGGACTACGGCAAGGATGCTCTTTGTCACCTATCCTCTTTAAAATGTATGTTAATGCAGTGTTACATGTATGGAAAAGAAAATCTGCTGGGATGGAAATACCACTTGAGGATAATACAGCACTCTATACCCCACAGTACGCTGATGATCAGGTGCTGATGGCGCAAGAACAAGAAGATATTGAATATATGACTAGGAAGATAAAAGAAGAAAATAAGAAATGGGGAATAAGCCTCAACCTAGAAAAACAGTTTACTGGACTCTAGGCAGTACACATGACGTATTGACTATGGAAACTGGAGAAATAATAAGACCAACAGAGGACATAAAGTACTTGGGAGCAACAATAGGAAAACAGGGTTTTTATGGAGAGGAATGTGAAACCCGATTCATTCAAGGAAGAAAAGTTTTAGGAGCCCTGAATGCGGTTATCTGGGATCCAAATATAAGCAAGAAAACGAAAATTAGAATATATAAATGTATATGATTGAAAGTGTTTCATTGTATGGAGCTCTCGGAACAGCAGAAAAGAACATTGAGAGCTTTGAAAATGTATTTCTTCCAAAGAGCTGCAGCAATATCTAGAAGGGAAAGAATTAGGAATGAGCAGGTTAAGGAAATAATGAATCTGTAACATGACATTATAGAGGAAATTGAAAAGAAACAACTCACTTTGTTTGGACATGTACAGCCGTACAGGACGAGAGAAGACTCCCCAGAAGATCCTTAGAATGGCAACCAAGTGAAAGGAGAAAACGAGGCAGACCAAGACCAGGATGGAACGACCAGATCAGAAAGATACTCTTAGAAGTGGAAGTTACCTCCTGATTCCTGGAAGAACAGGGAAGACTGGAGAAGAAGATTAGGCGCCGGAAGACCGAAGTAGCGGTTAAGAACACGGCAAGAAGAAGAAGAAGAAGAAGAAGAAGAAGAAGAAGAAGAAGAAGAAGAAGAAGAAGAAGAAGAAGAAGAAGAAGAAGGAATTGCGTTTTTTAAATAATTTCCACATTTCGGCAAAACAGTTTAAAGATGAGCTTTGAATTGTTGTGGATATATTAAAAACATTCCAATGAAAGAATTGTATAGTACCATTTTCACTAGAGAAGTGTAGTATTATATTAAAAACAGGGAAATTTGAAAAACTAGCTCAAGTAACTGTATTTCATGATAGACGTTTTCATTAAATGAAAACGTCTATCTCGTATACTAAGTTTCAACCAAATCAAAGAAGTCGGGAAAAGTTTGAGCTATTCTCTATTCTTTGGGAAATAGTATTGGTTGTTTGATAATGTAATCAGATAATATGTCTTAATTCTAAGCTTACCATTAATACTCTTCCAAGTTTCATTTCCAAAGAAATCATATATACCGACGTGTATCGATGACACTTTAGTTATACGATTTCCATACATGTCGTGTTGGTTGCTGTTCATCATATTCGTCAGCAATTCCCCCTCTCGTGAGACAGGCGACACCAACGTGCCGTTTTCTCTTTGGCAAGCCAGCACCGCTTCGAACCAAGTCAACGGTTTCTTATGAAGACGATAGCGCCCGCGAGTCTCGACAAGATCTTCTGAGTCTGAGGCTGCGATGTTCTCCTGGCAGCAGTAGGGCATTGGCTCGGTGCACGAGTGGTCAGCGAATCGCCCGTCCTTCAGCAGCACCCCGCAGTTCTCTCGGCGACCGCCAGAGGGCTCGCCTGGCTTCCACGAGGAGTAACCCGCTGCGCCCAGGCTGACTCCTGTAATGACCACCTTAGATTAGATTAGACTAGGCTAGACTAGATGGATTGATGTTTCCGGAAACGCCAACTGCTGTGGTGACAATCCCATTAGTGTAGTGTCTGATAGGGCCGCGGCGGCGGGCCCAGCGGCGCGCCGGAGGGGCTGGCGGCACACTGGCACCGGCCGACTGGGCGTCGGGCCCAGCAATGGAAGGTGCTGGGAGGCGCCGCTAGGGGGCAGGGCGGCAGCGGCGGCCGGGCCGTGTATTATCAATTACAGAACAGATTCCTCTGAAAGGACTAAAACACCGCCAAATTCTTTGGGTTTCAAGATCATAACTACTACTACCCTGATTTAATCATTTACATAACTTATAATAGGGTATCTAATTCTAGTTTAAATTTATTAATTTCGAAGATTCATTAAATTATCCATCAAAAAAATAGCAGCCGGGCCAGGGGCAGCCGGGCCGCCCATTGTGCCGGAACGGCGCGGGGAAAGGGGAGACTCGCTCCGCAGGCTCGGGAGCTATGAAGCGGCGGAGGTGACGGTCCGAGTGCAGCGAACGAGCGCAGTGAGCGACGAGGTGCCAAGGTGCTATTTGACGTGCAGTGTTGGTAACGGTGATTCTCCAGGTGGTTGACGATTTGTGTTTGTAAGTTGAATTGAATTAATGCCTTATTTTACGTGGCGAGACTCGGGCCATCAGGCCCGCTCATCCGTCTGACCACGCAAATTTCGCTACGCTCCTTTCACCAACTAGCAGAGGAAGGAGGTATTTCTTGGGCGAGAAACAGGCAATTTGAATTTAGCTCAGAGGCGTCATTTAGGCTTGAGGATCTTTTACATGCAAGTAAATCTACTAACATGGGACAGCCGGCTTTACTTCCCCTCCGAAGGAAGGCGTACGAAGGATTTTTTCGCTCTTAAAATTCGATCGGGTTTCAACCCGCGAGCTTGGGTATAACAGTCCGGTACGCTAACCGTCACACCATAGCCGCCGCCGCCGTGTTAGGATGTGGAATATTATTTCCATCAGAGGGAAGTGAGAAATACGGAAATGAATCAGATATTTTCAGAGTTTAATGTCAGTAATCTCAAGATGTTAAAAGTATTTTTTGGATTTTAAGTGAAATTTTAAATAGACATTTACGAAATGTATGATAGGAAAATTTTGTACAAATTTTGTCGTTTTAAACGTAGGTTGTCGCTAATAGGTACCCATACGTGGCACAGCAAAGTGAAAGTTCGCGGACATGTGAGAATTAATTGTACGAGAGGCGTCATCCGGTTCGATAATTAATTTATCGAACCGGTAACGAACTTACATCACCCCGGGTGACATTTTTGACCAGAATTTGACGTTGGGAGAGAATACGGTAGGCGAGACACAAACATTAACTGCAAATACGCAGCGTCAAGAGAGATAATGAGGCAGACGTTTCAACCGGAGTACAACTAAGAAGTCACTTATGCGCGTTAATATCTTAGGAAGCCAAGAACTTTGATTTTTGACCTGTACAGGAGGGTAACTCTGATATACAAGAGAAATAACAACAGTTCAATTAATGAGCTCATTTAAAGGTGTGCATCAAAATTGTTAATATATGTTCAGTTATTTTATCGTAAAAAGGCTGATAATTTGTAGTTAGTTGCCATCGAAAATGTTAATTTACTGAACTTCCAGATATCGCAATTCTGTACAGATTCAACGTCCACTAGCATGCTGTATGTCGATGCCCATAAATAAATTGGAATAGAATCAACGTATTAAATATAGCATAGGGCTAATTTATGAGCAGAGTACGTCAATGATAGAAATATTTTTAGATTGATATTATATGAGTTTCTATAGACCAAACGGAAAGTGGTAATAGTCGAAAATTAGATTGATTAAATGTCAATAAAGAGAGAGATTAAGTAATATCTAGACATTCATTAGGGTATTTCACAGTACAGTAAAGCTGGAATAAGTCTAAATCTTCGATAAGTCGAATTTTTTCACTACTCTTTCTCTACCCACAATTCTCGATGCACTTTACCAAGTAACCTGAAATTTTCTTCGAAAAGCCTCGATAATACTAATATTTAATAGCCAGTGCGAAGTAATATATCTTAAAAAGTGTATCTTTAGATAAAATCCCGTAAACGTGGTTACAAATAGGTTACGAAAAGCATTGAATATGTACAATTTTTATACTACTGACCAGAGTACCCGGGCCAGAACTCTCGCATGTACCCAATTCTTCCCAATTTTTCCATTTCCACATTCAGCCTGTAATTTATACTTTCCTTCAAAACCCTCTTATCCTCAAGTAAGCAATTTATGTTTGACCGATCAGTTACTCGCCCATGTAAAAATCGCTCAAAATCGCCCGTTATTCGGAGAATAGTGCGATACCTGCGACGGTGCGCCACTGGTCCTCCTGCGCGAGGTCGGTGACGCCGACGAAGAAGCCGTGGCGCTGCAGGCGCGCGTTGGCGCGCGCGCGCGTGAAGAGCGCGCCGGCCAGCAGCCCCGCGTGGCGCTCGGACGCCGGCACCGCCAGCGTGCCGCCCTCCGCCTCGCAGCGCCGCAGCGCCAGCCCCCACGCCAGGGGCTCCTCGTACAGGCGGAAGCGGCCGGCGTCGCCCACCGCCTCGTAGCCCGACGCCAGGCGGCGCGCCGTCGCCGCCGCGCTGCTGCGCGCCTCGCACGCGAAGCGCATGCGCGTGTGGCACGGCTGGCGCACGTAGCGCCCGTCGCCCAGCAGCGCGCCGCACTCGCCCGCGCCGCCCTCCAGCCACAGGTCGTAGCCCGCCTCCGACAGCAGCGACCCTGCGCCAAACGGCGGTGCGAACTTGTTAGTTAGTGGGCATGCGGCTGTGGCATGGCTGACGTACGACCCAGCAGCGCGCCGCCCTCCAGCCACAGGTCGTAGCCCGCCTCCGACAGCAGCGACCCTGCGCCAAACGGCGGTGCGAACTTGTTAGTTAGTGGGCATGCGGCGGTGGCACGGCTGACGTACGACCCAGCAGCGCGCCACCCTCCAGCCACAGGTCGTAGCCCGCCTCCGACAGCAGCGACCCTGCGCCAAACGGCGGTGCGAACTTGTTAGTTAGTGGGCATGCGGCTGTGGCACGGCTGACGTACGTCCCAGCAGCGCGCCGCCCTCCAGCCACAGTCATAGGTCGCCTCCCACAGTAGCGACCCTGAGACAAACGACGTCTGGCCCTTTTTAGTTAGCTCCTTTTCGTTCGTGATGAGGTATAATGTAAGGCATCCATCTGACGCCGCAAATTTCGCTACCCTTCATTCACCATCTAGAAGAGAAAGAATATTTGACTCGGGCGACGAAACAGACGATTTGGATATATTTCAGAGGTTTCTGTGAGGATTGAAGACATTTTACATGCAGTAAATCTAGTACATGGGACTGCCGGTATCACTTTCCCAAGGACACACAAGGAAGGCTAACAAAGAATTTTTTACCTGTAAAAATTCACGTCTTCGATCAAGTTTGATCTTTGGTTTCACAGTCCTATACACTACCCGTTACACCACCGAACCCGCAACTTGTGCTGGCAACTGCGACACTCACTGGTTAACGACGTTAACGACGTTAGAGAATATTTTATTGCGGAAGATGGCGGTGTTCCTCATCCTCTGGAAGTCTAGTTCCGACGCAGACCTATACTCCCATTTAAACACAGTGGCTCTTTACGGTTACGTACTGCAAGGCAAAGGGGGCATTGCCATCCATTCGGGAGGTCCAATACCAAAAGTGTAAGGCGAAACGAAGTTCTCGATTGGGTGGCAATGTCCTTCCCTCCGAGCAGCTGGGAAAATAGATTGAACGCGGAAGGATACATTGCACACGGCCTTTTACTCATTTGTTAGGGCACTACTACGGGATTCACCTGGATTTGTTCCCTAATTCACATTATAATTGTAGATTGAGGAAACCTCAGAAAACTGCCCATCAGAGTAGCCGACCTCTAGAATTCTTTTCCAGACATGGTGTATTTGACCTAGATATCCCTGGTTAAGAAAATCAAACCGAAGGACGTGACTACTCATTTCTCTAAACTTTAGAAGTACGACAGCACAACTTGCTCAGTGCAGAACGTGTCTAATGCAAAAGGGTAAAGTACCCAATGTCTAAGTAGTGTCATGCACTTCACTGTTAATATGAAACCTTAATCTTCTGAATATGGTTAAGCTGCACTGAGTAATTGGAGTAAAATGGTATTTCTTATGATGGGGATATGAACAAAAAATTGAATTTGTTACATTATTGAACATGGTCAGAAAGAATTAAGAAAGACATTTTATATATGCAAGTCCTGCAGCATGTTAATATTTAAACGGTATCGGTAATATGTATGCAATGTTCACAAATTATTCTTTTACAGTACTTCATTCATACTATCAATACTGGATTAATTATCAAAATTTAAGACAATAAAAACGAAATATTGTATTTAATAAAACTAGTTTATTCTGCGTATTTAGTTTCATTCCCGTTCTTAAATGTTGAAGTTTTCTAAAAATAATTTGTTTCTCAGAGTCGACTGCGGGTAAAAATACAAAAATGTTTGATACTAGTTTCCGCTCATTTCCGGTCACCTTTAATTGCTCATTCACCAGGAGGGAAATATGCACTAGAGCTCAGGAGGAAAATGTGCACGAGAGCTTTAGTTGTCATATCAACCATACGCAAGTTCTTTGCCACGGGTCTCTGAAGGAAAAAATAACAATTTTTCTTTCTGTTTCTACTTTCTCTTGCAGAATAATATACACAGTTGCGAAAGGTTTCCTACCAGAAACTATTTCATTTCACAAGGTCATTTTTTTACACAGAATGTCTGAAAATATATCTTGCGAATTGACAGGATATATAGATGGTCCAAAGATGACCATTCTTCTAACGAACGTATCGTGGAAAATTTTATGTGACGAAGTAACACAGGTGGTATTTGCTTCTGACTGGCGGGGAACATAGCACTTGGTGGTGTTTCACAGGTCAAGTTTTGAAGGGGAAACCTTTCCTTGAACCGCCATGCACTGCTGTACGACGAGTTGCCTACCAAACAGGGGGGAAACGGCGCATCGTCACGAAATTTTCCACCACATACATTCAATACTACTCGAATTGCGTGACCATCAACACTAGCTAGACAGCTGGGTTGAGTTCAGTCGTATTCTAGAGTAGAATTCTACCGACCAGCTGCTCTGATCGGTAGTATTCCGTGTTTCCACCGATCAACACCACGCGAATGTCGGAGCAGCACTCTTAAGAAACGGGCCACGAACCACGCGCGATATTTCCTTTCCCTTTCCTTGTTCTATCCTCACCCCTTACTCACACTTACACACACACACACTTAGATGCACTACGCTGCCACATATAATGGGAGACCAGTCGGGAAGAGCTTGCCCTGGTTGGGGCCGTGCTCCACTGGTGGGAGATAACTAGTAGGAAAAATCTTCAAGTCGACGCATAGGTCGTTACCGGATCTCACCAAGCAGCTAGGAATGGTCATCGCCACCTCCAGCGATAAATACCTACACTTATGGGACAAGATACCATAGATGACGCACTCGGAAGCCCTAATCAATGAATCAATGAATCAATGAATCAATGAATCAATGAATCAATGAATCAATGAATCAATGAATCAATGAATCAATCAAAAAGGGCTTTCAACTCCTCGGTTCGAGCCGTTGGCAACCTTACCGTCCAGAGTGTGCCAGTCAGACGCTTGTTCTATGTTGTGAATGCCGACGAACATGGCGTCGGTCATGACGTCTCCGAGGGGCAGGGGTCGGTCCGGGGTTTCGTACAGCAGCGCTCCCAGGGCAGCTGCCTCCTGCGGGGAGCGGGGCACGGCCAGGCGCATGCCCTGCCGCGCGCACGCCGCCAGCGCCCCGAACCACTGCTTGAAGTCTCGCTGCAGCACGAAGCGGCTGCCGACTGACCAACACAAGAGAGTGAAGGCTTCCGCGGCCGGACTCGATAACTACTTGGCTCGGTTCGGGAGACGCCGCGCCGCGTCACGTCTCAGGCACAGGTGCCAACGTTTCGGCCGTCATTCTGCGACCTTCCTCAGGGCAAAGTGCATTTCGCCCTGAGCATGCAGCCAAGTAGTTACCGACACACAACCCACGTGACAGTGTTGCCCCCCACAAGCAGCTGTGGAACATGGAAGAGCTTTCACGACTCGTCGTGATACAATAGCGCATACCTTCTAGGATTACTTGAAACTACCAATTTTCGAAATGTCTGATAAATCAATAAAAGTTTTACTTAATCCATCGCCGCTTTCTTTTGCAGTTTTCTATACTTTTTCTGTTCTACGAAATAGTATGGAAGAATATACAAAAATGAAGAAACATAACTCTCATTGACCTCCAGATATTAATATCATTTTTATTCAAGTATTGCTTAATTATTCAATTTATATTGCTGATGTTGATAATTCAACCTGAATAAAATCTTAAATTGCCAAAAGAATGAGATATTTTATCATTGCAACGTTTGAAAAATTATTCGTCTTTCAAATTGTCCTTAAACCCACTCACGTGAAAGCAAAATGTAAAGGTGTAAAGGTACTTTGATGAAAAGAAAGTCACTTGGGGGATATATACAATCCTTAAGAAAACTTTCGGTTAACTTATATGTGCGGCAGAGTTGCAGTTGTAATTTGTAGACGCCAGAAAGGTATCCAGATGACAAGGTTGTAATTTCGGTTTTCATACCGCGAAGAAATGGTGAAAAGTTTCCCCCTTATACTAACCATGCTTTTTACAATGCCCATGTTGTTTACTTTTTTAATATATTTTATCACCAAAAAGTAAAATATTGTGACGTTCAATCTTTATCAATTACATTATAGATGATGCGCTCTTAGAACACAACGACACGTAAAAACAGAAGAAACTGGCTTAGTAATGAACTATTAATTAAATTGTTGTGCACTACATAAAATGGAGTTTGGTAGGGGTTTTAAACTATTTCTAATAAAACATCCAGTACCTTTGAAAATGGGCTTCGTAGTAAGGAAATCGTATTGCATTTTTGCCGTAAACTCTGAATTATTTGGATAAGTTTTGAACATTATTGCATAGTTAATTTACGAATTAAAATAAGTAGAAAGTGATGAAACTGTTCATTTTATTATAATAATAATAATAATAATAATAATAATAATAATAATAATAATAATAATAATAATCATTTATTGCGATAAAAGATAATTTTGGTCTCTAAAATGAAAAATTCTGAAATTATTACTTATACGCACATGAAGAATAGAAGTAAAAAAAGTTCAGCAATACCAAACCAGCAATTTCATATATGTATCTGAAGAACTATTACCAAATTACAATACTTACCGTCTTTATCTGATTGGCAGGTACTTATGTTGTATTCCTGTTCAGGAGGACTTGAAGAAGATACTTCATTCTGAAGAGAGAACAGTGTTTATTTTACACAGAACAATAATTGACTTTTTCTTTGGGTAATGTTCCCTGCCAAACCTAATATTTTATTTTAAACAATTATTCCTGAGTTTTGTTTACGTTAAGATTTCTTTCAACTGAAGCTTGGAAGATTTCTGTAAAGAGTGTAATTGGCATATATTTTAGAAATAAAAAACTTGGAAAGATAAAACACACATACAAGCTTTGTTGCACACCTTGCAAGTTGAGGTGAATTTTGAAATTATGGAATAGAGCATTGACCTAAAGAATTGATTTCGGCTCTTTGGCCAGTAAGCTAATACAGGAACATAAAAACGCGCTGGGCTTGTTTCTTTACAAATAGCCAAAGGTCTGAACTTATTAATGTCTTTACAATTATCAATTTTGTTGCCTACGGAATTTGGAAATATCCACACTCTCAACTAGCCTCGCAGTTTCTTAACTTTCAACTTACAACTCCCAAATATGCAGAAGAACGCCTCTTTTCCAAGTTCCGTTTAACCCAAATCTCGATTAACTGTTTTTCATTTAAGTTTAAGTCAATCTCTTTCAATTCATCTTGTATTCAGCTTCAATCAAAAACCCAAAATATTTAAAATTACGTTTTTAAGAAGTTTTGGTTGGATATTGCGGTAAACACAAGAAGAAATGTGCTTTTTGCAGTTCGGACCTAAAGTCTCATGACACACGTAGGATAGGTAAATTCTAAACAATATTTTTAAAACGTTAGTTAAATAATATTATCAACATTTCACCTTCTAAACCTATTTTTAGTGAGAATGAGGGGTCCGATGGAAGTCGTCTTCTGCCTCGTTGAATTGAATTGATGCCTTCTTCTATGTGGCAAGATTCAGGCCATCAGGCCCGCTATTCCATCTGACCACACAAATTTCGCTACGCTCCTTTCACCAGCTAGCAGAGAAAGGAGGTATTTCTTGGGCGAGAAACAGGCGATTTGAATTTAGCTCAAAGGCGTCATTTAGGCTTGAGGATCTTTCACATGCAAGTAAATCTACTAACATAGGACAGCCGGCTATACTTCCCCTCCGATGGAAGGCGTACGAAGGATATTTTCGCCCTTGAAAATCCACGGCTTCGATCGGGTTTGAACCCACCACCTTGGGTACAACAGTCCGATACACCAACCGTTACACCGTCGCGCGCTATTTTCGGGCACTTGTCTTTTCTTCGACATTTATTGCAAATGGCATTAGATCATATATTATTAGAAAGGTGAAATAGTAAGATTCTGAATATAGGTGTTGTGATGCGTTATCGTTGGCATTTTTCATGAAATAATTATAAACGTTGTCATTGCCAACAATAGTATTTAATATAAGAGCAGCTTTCGATGGCTTAGCAATCATCATCAGTTGTCTGCTCAATGGAAGCCACAAAACGACTACCTCGTTTCGTAGTCGTTTTGTGGCTTCCATTGAGCAGACAACTGATGATGATGGCTAAGCCATCGAAAGCTGCTCTTATATTAAATACTATTGTTGGCAATGACAACGTTTATAATTATTTCAAGATTCTGAATACTCGTTTTATGCTACATCCGTGTCGGTTTAGTAAATGTTTACATGTTTATAAAAATATGTGAACAAATTTTAACTTTGTAGTGCGATCATCATCATCAAAATCATTATCATTAATTAGTATGTAATTAATTCATTGTCGACTTTAAATCTACACGAATTACACTTCTAACATGTTTTTATATTATGTGGCATTTGGAACGGTTTATGATAATTAGTTACTTTTTATAAAACTTTAATAGAAAATTGCGCTTATAACCTTGCAACATATCAACTATTTCCTACTAGGGCATATCCAAACAGCAAATGGTATTTATAATGTTTGATGTATAAATTATCATTTATAATGGATTTCATCCTGTTTACACTTGACAGTTATCATCCCGCCGAATCTTGGGTTACAATATTCATAAACGTAATCGATATTTTTAACTTTAAATGTTTATGCGCCACTCGGCACCTGACTCTAAAACCTATTATGACCCGCCCGATTGGTCGGTTCACTTATAGTACCTGACCCTAACCTTTGAAGATAGAAAATATTCGAAAGTCCTGGGCTTCCTGAACAATTCAAATAGGTCCACCGTCGTATCAAGTTTCTTCTTATATAAAGACAAAGAAAATCTCTCTTCGGAACACAGCCGAGATCGTGAAGGCAGTAGTGCCGTAGCGATCTCGGACCGAAGGATCGCGGGTTTAAGTCCTGCCTCGGGCATGGTTATATTTGTGTTCGTCCTTCCCCCCCCCCATCATCAACTTCATCATATCATGTCAACATCTCAGTTACCATTCCGTTAAATGGAATAGTAGTCGCTAATGACCTATATGTTGATGCGACGTTAAATTACAAAAAAAAACTATTATAACAGGCTCACTATTATGTAACCTAAATGTTAACAGTATTTTAAATATCAAAATACAAATCTATAGTTAGATCACCAAAAATTCTATGCATTATTTATTCGAGTTAAATGAATTTAATTTGGCCGCAACTTGCGATTTCCCATACCCACCTGAACGTCCGATGCAGTTGTCGGATCTGGTGGCAGAGTGGTCGCAGCGTTCGCTCCCAGAAGAACGCAATGCACGACGAGCAGCGGCAAGAGGTCCATGGCTGCGAACTGGCAATGCAGTGTGGGTATAACCATTATATACCATGAAGGCAGCGTATCCGCCCATATCACTGAACGGAAGATGTGGGGTTGTGTATATCACAGACAGAGCTAGTATGTTTTTTCTATTTCTTGTTTGTTTCACAATGTGTTTTCTTCTCTGATATGGATTACATTGCCTTGCGAAAGAGTGTGATGCAATATTAAAACATACTATCTAATTTCACGAAGGGAGGTAATGCCATCTAAATATAGTGTAGAAGGTACAAAAAGAGATTTAAGTAAACTAATAGTGCTACAAGAAACTCTCTCGCATTAGTTCTAATTTTTCGAATTTTCAGGTTCTAACTTTCCGAAAAATCAGATTGAAAAAGAGAAAAATATAGTTAAACGAAACTTAGACCTGTACTATTTTTGAGCGTCCTTTGCTCAATCCATGGATAAATTTTAAAGATGTTGAGTCGTTTTTAAGTGTTTTTAATTCTAATCTGCATTAACGTCAAGTGAAATTGTTCGGAAAACTACTAGAATCTTTAAAAAATACCTGAACATTTAAAAATATAATTAAAGAAAAAAACATGTAAGAAAAAATTACTATCATTAAAGTTATACTTTTATAATGTTAATATTTTTTTTAATATTTCTAAAATAGAGTTCGTCAGTCTGCAGTCAACGCTAGCACCTAAACCGTTCACCGGAATTTCTCTAAAATTGGTATTCTTTGGTCGATATAAGCAAATTCAAGACTCTGTGAGTTTGAAACTAATGTTCTGATTTTTCGGTGTAGTTTATATGAAGCCTTAACAATATTCCCCAAACGTCTTAACAATGGCTCCAATTTTTTTATGAAACCTTGTACTCTGATAACTTGGAGAACGCTGAAAATGGCGCATGTGTCTTTTTCATTCAAATCTCTGAAACTTCGAAAATACCAAACGTTCAAAATTTGTTCCGCGTCTTCCTATAACTACAATATTGCAAAAATATTTTTCCTTAATGAAATCTGTTTTTCAGAACCGAAATATGAAATATTTTCATGTACAATTGTTCGGAAATAGTAGTGTTTTTCCATCTTTTGCGTGAAATGTAGATAATTTGCTAAAATTAAGAACAAGACGAGAAAGTATGTGCTATTTTAGAATCATAAGTGTATATATCGTGATTGATAAAATTAAAAATAATTCCCAATTATATCCAATTAAAATATTTTTTTAGAGATGAAATGTATCTGTTTACCTTCCAATATATAGAGTTAAATATCATGTGGGCATTATGAGGTTAATATTTGTTAGTAGGTAGCGTCTTCACGATAATAGTCGATATCACGCAACGTCCCTTATATTTAACGTTTTGTAACATCACATATTCACGGCGAAATATTGAAAATCGAAAATGCCAAATAACACATAAATACATCGGTATAATCAATAAATGTACAGCAGTGCCGTTTCAATCGTTGTCATCCTGTTTGACGCACACCGCACGACGTTCATACGTTACATGTTCCGTGCTGCAGAAACACTTGCAACAAGCGGGGGTGTTTAATGTGAACTTGGATTGATTGATTAGTGATTGCAGGCGCGCCGACTGCTATGGTCATTAGTCCCGCAAGTGTAGCGCATGTGTTTTCCTCGGAAGATGACGGTGGTATTCTTCCGCTGTGAATGACAAGATCCGGCGCCGACCTACACATCGGCTTGCGGGAGTTTTCCCAACCAGGTATCTCCCACCAGCAGGACGCCGCCCAAGTCTCTAAGCTCCGGACTAATCGACAAGTATGGTAGTGCTTTTCATGTAAGTGGGTGAAAGTCAGAGAACAGGATAGGACGAGGAAGGAAAGAACGCGCGCGGTCTGTGGCCCGTTTGTTAGGGCACTGCTCCGGCATTCGCCTGGTGTTGATCGGAGAAGTCACTGAAAAGTACCGATCAGAGCAACCAGCCTCTAAAATTCTCTTTCAGAGAGCGACTGAATTCGACCTTGCTATAAAACTAGCGTCGAAAATCCTGCCACCGTCGGGACTCTAACAAAGTTAAATTCCTAAATAGAGTGGAAACAATTAATTGTTTTCACTACATATTAAGGATGTCTTTTAGTTGGTGCGTCTAGGTCCATGAAAATCTGTTACCTTCTATGTAGCATTTTTGCTGTTGTCGGGTTCTATAAAAAGCCGGAAGTCGAAATTTTGCACTGTACTATTCCGTATTGAATTGTCATACAACATATGAACAATAATCTCAAACCCTTGATGTCGAGCCTATTTTCAAAATACGTGTCGACCACTAATAACACTGATCATTTCAACATTCCAAATGAATCTTAAAATCATTCATAACCATGGAGATAATGTTATCATACAATGATACAGAGACGACTGCAACAAATCTCTTTCGTAAGTTGCAATTACAACGATTTTGTGAATCTGTGATCTGTAGCACTGAACACGTCTGATACTTATCCTTCATCCTGATAAACTACGTTAATATTACTAATAATTTTAGAATATTATTATTCGTATTATTTATTGAACCATAATTTAAATTTCTGAAATATTCATAGTTCTGATACTTAATTGAATTTCTAAAATAGATAAAACATATACAGAACAGACCATCGAACGGCATATACCTGCTGAGTACATACAGACAGTAGTTTATCTTTGGCATCAGACGAATCGTTTTGTAGAATTTACAGAAAGGAAAACATCTAGTACTACTTCTGATACTGGCTCAGCTATCTGCTGGTTGCATACTTCAATAATTGCATTGCGCTGAAGGGTTTAAAATGGAAAGAACGGAAAGAGTGGAGCTTTCAATAGTGATATTTTAGAAATCCCATGAAGTATTAGAACTATGAATATCTCATAAATTTAAATTTTGGTTCAAAATATAACTTTTTCTTTATACATAATTTATTTTACTTAAATATTAATTATTAGTGGAAAGTGAAACATGTCTATTTTACTTTCAGGTGTTTACGTGGCATCTTTCCATTGCCTCTGAGTGAAAATATTAAGTTCATAAAGTGGAACGGCGTCAATATACATGATGTAATAAAGTGTTTTTACTTTTATATTACATAAGATATAAAGCATTGTAGAACAAAGTGCGAAAAATCTCTCCTGTTTATACACGAGTAATTTGCAAGTGTTGCATTCGCTTTACGCTTGTGTATATGCGTCGTACGGCTTAAAACGGATGTGAAATATCTGCATCTAGTGCAGCCTCAATAATCACAAAGCCCACTGTAAAAAAAATAACATCACTAGCGGAAACATAAAAATTCTGGAACTATCTCTTCCTCGCATTGTCTAACAGCGATAATATAAAATGCGTAGTTGTATGTCGAGAAACCGGAATGTGCGTCATTGGTCGATGGTTGTTGGTTGCGGGGGGAAGAAAGAGAGCAAACCAGCACAGGGGAATAATGTAGGTATAAATGGTTAAGCACCCCTACTCCGTAATTCTCAATCGAAATATTTTGTTGATTAAGGTCTCTGAAAAGAGAGAGGCAATGAAATATAGCAGGAGCACCTATTGATTCTGGTCCACCATTACACCGAAGCTACGTAGATATTGTTTCTCGCGGTGTCTTTTGTGAGAATAATTAATAACTCTCACTAAGTATATTTTTTGTCATCTTTTCACGTCGTTAAAACATTTTCATTATATAATACGTACTTACATTACTAACGATCTGTATACGTTTTTGAATTTATGAAAAAAAATGCTTCAAATTAGGTCTTGTAAAGTTTATCGAAAACTCAAAACTTGTCTGTGAAATTGAACTTAATTTTCCTCATTCTCAGAAACTCTCAAAAGCCATTTTCTGAAAACGAGTCCAATTTTTGTCTTCAAGTTTTTTGCACGGAATGTTGTAAATACAATGTACACAAAGACATAATAGCCATTTCGCTGCATTCTTTCGTTTTTTCTTAAATACATAAATGTATTTTTTATATATTTCTAACGCCATTAATATGCTCATTTACATCGATTTGTAATCGATCGACATTATTGTATTTCTATTTCCCACGTTAAAACATGCTTTACACTTACGGAACAAATGACCTTCGCACTTGACGCCCGTGAAATCACAAATGAATCAATATTTGCATGTTTTCCCATCTATCAGCGTTGCCCATCGGCAACGTCAACATTTATATTAGGAAATGCAGCTCAACTTGTTACGCCTAACCATTGTAAGATGGCAAATCCTACGTAACGACAACGTGCACCTACGTCGGCGGAGAACACCCGGTGGCTTTCAAGTTAAACGTGGGGTGGAAGGGCCCGCGGCCCGCGTCTCGCTGCCGAGTCGACCGAGGGCACTCGACTACGCACGGCTCAGGCTGTTGGCTCGCTTTTTGCCGCCGCCGCCTCGTGGCCGCACGCGACTGTCGCTCGCCGCCTCTGAGATGCACCCCCCTCCAGCGGAGGCGCCTGGGGCGGCCTGCGCCGCTTGACTTGGCTTACTCGGCGGACATTTTTCGGTGAAGTGCCTCTGGATGGAAAATCTTGGGTTCGGGTCTCCATGGTGCTGGAGGTTTTGCACTTGCATCATGGCGAGATCCAATTTAGCTGGTGTCTGAAGGAGAAATTTGAGTTCTGGTCAGTAGTTTTCCATGGTTTCTCCGAACCGACCAGGCAAATGTTGGAGCAATATCCTATCAAACGCACTTAACTCATTTACTCTTAATATAAACCTAAGTACCTAAACACATTTACACTTATATGCTTTTCACTACCAATTGTGGGGAGGCCAGACGGGCTTAGAGCTTGTGGCGGCTGGGTGGTGAACAGCTGAAGTTACCTCAACACTTGTACTTAAGACATTCATATTCATGCCTCCTTGGTAACCACGTTTCAATGGCACTGCACAGCAACATCTACAAGTAGGTAACGTTTTTTTCCAAACCCCGAGTAACAATGTCCGGTGTGTTTGCCGCTATCGTGCGATCAGTTTAAAATTGTTGGTCGTATAAACTTTTCTACACATCTATACAACACAGTCCTATAGACGTCACCGGTTTCAGAGTGTTCGTACCACTTGGAGCATGTGTTTGGAACTTTGAGGGTGTTACATATCTGCCAGTGGGGGTAACTACACATTCTATCGTGTCTTTTCAAACATTCAACCTTGTCTAGAATTGGATAAGCTGAGACAATAGGATCAATGGTTTCTACTTCTTCATAGCAGATGCAGCATTTATCATCTTGGGAAATTTGGAGAACCGCTTAATCGTGTGTTCTCAATGCCTGATCTTCGGCAGCTATTACCACTGCTTCCGATTCTGGATCCATTCTTCTCCTTTTAAGACATATAAACGAATGATCTACATCTAGTACATTTTTTAGGTACTGTCCATGAAGTAGTTTGTCTCTTCGTGATTTCTTTATCATTTTTTAGTGTCTTACATATCATGTTAAGTAGCTCAAAAGTTCAGAGTATGTGTTATTCTGAATGACATGCAATTCTTCTTACTATATGTACAATGCCTCTGTTTCCCATTCTTCGGTCAGATTTAATAACCATCCTCATTAGTCAGCCATCTTAATTACTGATTACATATCAGAAGTATCTGATGGATGATGAAATCTCCATCAATAATTAAAACTTGACTTTGAATCTTGCAACAAACGCTTTGAACTTTTAAGAACGTCATTGAACGAGGTTATTTTTTGGCATCCTGTTTGAAATATAAACAGCATTGAGGAGTATTAACCCCACACGCCAGCAGAATAGTATTAACACAACAGGGCACAGAATCTACAACCAGCAGAATCACATAATACGTTGTATAATATGTTGTACCAGCGGATATCAGCAATGGCACATTTCGTAGAGAAAATGACGTTAATGTGTTTGTAGTTGATATACGATTTAGGTGGTTGTTAGGCGAGATAGTTAAAGCGAAATGTCATTTATTTATACAATGAAATGCTATGATGTCGAGGACTCCAAAAGGTTGAAAAAAGTGCAGTATCCTTCGTACATCATACGTATAGATTGTATTTCAAAATTGTAATACCCCCTTTCCAATGAAAAAAGAGGACATTTCGTCCTTTCTTGTAAAATACATCCAGACAGTTTTTCTTACTCCAAGAATAAGACGTGTCCGGTGAAAAGAGGACATATGGTATTATTATTATTATTATTATTATTATTATTAACATTATGTATGTTTCAATACTCTGTTTCATTTTAATGGGTACTGATTATAATTTAATGTGAAGTTTCATATACAAGTTTCTCATTTGAAATATAAGTTTTGATAGGTAGCTTAGCTTCCTTTGAATTGTAGCACCAACATACATATCATAAGTCTAGATCAATTATCATGGAATGTTGATGGGTATTACAGCCACAGCCCACTGCTCAATGATCGCTTTCGAATTCAAACGTCGTTTCCGTTGGTAAACGATAACATTTTGAATATTTGAATTTCGATAATTATTAAAGTGTCATTAGCTTCTTTCATTACTAACTGAATTTTTCGAAAGCATATTTACATAGAATCTCGAAATTTGCGATTACGGCTCTGCGTACAACATTGTCATATTTCACTTCCGCACTGGTTTTGTATTTCAGTACAGTTGGTCTCTTTTTACGCGGAGTAGCAATTTTCTCTTCAACATTTAATTTTTAAACCGAAGAGTAAGCGCTTGTGTATACCAGTTGTTCGCCAAAGTTTACTGACGGCTAATACTTTCTACCGCTGGATATTTCCTTTCGGAATTCGGAAACTCGTGTGACCAGTCAATATCATTCGATACTAACTCATCAACTGGGCATGCAATAAGTCATGCTCATTTAACCTTAAACGACAGTGGGTTTTTAAGCGCTGAAGTGCAACGAAATGCAACTCGCAAATGCTACCCTCTGGTAGAGAAATGGAATGCAACACACATGCAGCCCTGAACCACCACCATCCGGAAGGAAATCTCGGGATTCTCAGTTCAACTGTAAATGTGACAAACCTTCCTTCAACGGCAATCTCCCTCACCAGAGAAAGGTCAGTCCGTGAACTCTCGCGAAAACAAAAAAGAACTGAGTGTAAATTCTAATAACGGTTAGAGTAGAGAACACGTACACCTAGTGAAGTGAGTAGTGGAGCGGAGTGGAGAGGCGAGGGAGAAGAGGGGGAGAGGAAGCGGGGAATGGGAAGAGGGAGAATAGGTCTCTCCTTTCGCCCTCCCGCAAACGTAACGAAAAGCTCTCTGTAGCAAAGGAATAAGGCTTAACAACATGCGGTTTCTTGATGTTTCGTATCAGTTTGACATACCGCCAAGGAAAGGCAAGAATCTTTCATGTTTATTTTGCTTTTTGCGAACCACGTCCCCATTTGAAAATTTGAGAACGTATTAGGAATTTATTGTGAGGCAAAATACGGTACGAATAATCTAACTAGAGAATAAACATTTAAACTTGTTCATTAATAGTATTATCACAAAATATACAGTACACAATAGTCTTTGAGAAATATATACAATAAATTGTAACAATGCGTGTTTTTGAGACGTTCTCTGTTTTATTTGTACTTATTCTACAATTTACAAAGTCTAACGGACATGCTGAAAGAACCTATTTTAGTCTCTACTCCTAGGAAAAGCCGTTTTTATATTTTTACTGAGTAATACAATGTTTCATGGATGTCACCGACGCATGAGTAGGATTCCTGTTTTTCATCTCCAATCAACTCCCGATAATGAGTCATCTTTCATTTTATTACACCAAAGTATACCAATGTTTGTCAGTTAATTTGAAACTGCATTATGAGAAGTCGAAACGAGAAAACAAAATGTTAGCGGTAGGGTTACCATACTTCCGATATGGAAAAAGAGGACATTTCTTATAAAAAAGTGGTAGCTTAATGTTTTAATATAATAATTTTTCTTAAAGACAAAATACGCAACACTTTTCTACTTTTATACTAGAAATATTTGGAGTATGATAAAATCTCCCTCAACAATTAAAACTTTGCTTTGCTTTGAACTTTGCAACAAATGGTTTTAACTTATAAGTAGTATGTCATTAAACAAGGTTTTTCTTTTTGGCATCCTGCTCGAAATATAAACACCACATGGCAATGTTAACTCCACACTCCAGAAGAATACTATTAGCACCACAGAACACATAATCTATAACTATCACTATCATTCAATATGTTGTACCAGCTAATGGCAGCACTGTCGCATTTCATGAAGAAAAGGACGTAAGGTAGATATTTTTGATGAATTTTGGCGGTTGTTGGAAGGGATAGTTTAAATTAAATGTCATTTGCTTATGAAAAAATGAAATTTTATGACTTCGGGAACTCGAAAAAGTGGAACAAATCTCAGTATCCTTCGTTTATCATACGTTTAAGTCGCATTTATAATTAGTACCATTTTGTATTAAATTTCGTCCTTTCTTGTAAAATCCACCCGAATACTTTTTATTACTTCAATAAGAGGACCTGTCCAGGCAAAAGAGTACGTATAGTGACCCAAGACTGCTAGATTGTTTGCCGAAGCACCTGGAAACAGTTGGAAAATATAATTCGGAGAACAGAAGGCGTGCGGTCTCGGCATCGATGGCAGCGCGCCACGCGGCAACTGGCGGAAGTGCGGGGCGCGTGGGCGGACGATCGGGCTTGCAGGAGCAGACTTAATAATTCAGCCGCAGAGGCTCCGAGTAAAACCGGATTTCCGAAGTCTTCTCGGAAGGGGCGTTGCAAATGCATAGCGCACGCCGCCCGAGGCCCTCCTTGGCGGCCGCACGCCCGGCCCCGAGCAAAGCCCCCGACGGATCAGCCGCATGTTTTACGTACGCCCGGGCGATCAACTCGGATCAGCCGGCTGAGCGAATCGGCTTGAAATCGATACGTACAGGAAGCAAACATGGAAAAATGGTCTTGGTCAAAGAAAACCGCGCTCTACATCTTTATTAATAATTTCTCCATTATCCACTAAAACCAAAACATAAGGCACTGTATGTTTGCTACATTTTCCATCGATTTGATTGTCGTTGTCAAAGAAAACCACGCTGTATCTTGTATAATACATCTACATCTTTATTAATAATTTTTTCAGTAACCACTAAAACCAAAATCGAAGGCACTGTATATTTGCTACATTTTCCATCAATTTGATTGTCATGTTCAAACAAAACAGCGGTGTATCCTATTTAATACATATACATCTTTACTCATAATTCTACATTACTGACTAAAATCAAAATCTTAAAAATTGTATATTTGCTCCTTTTCCATCGATTTGGCTCATTCTCATTAATAACTGAGTGGAGAGCCCTCAGTGTGAGAATGCTTGCTAGAGAACTCATGAACTTTGGACCACCATTCTCAACACTTTCGATTCATCGCATACTCAGACATTTTAAAGATATGATGAACATATTCGCTCGTCACGAGAGCTTCGAAAATCAAAACGATTATTTACACTGCTGTATAAAAGTATCATCAAAAGCATTCCTGACGAATTCAATAAACATTTCACCATGTTAATTTCGCCATTACCATGCGTACACACGAGCATTGCTGCCCCACCACCCTGAATTATTATTATTGTTATTATTATTATTTATTATGATTATTTATTAGTAGTATTATTATTAGTATTAGTATTATTATAACATGACAGTTATAAATAGGAGAAATTATTGTAAATGATAAAGGATTATTATTATTATTATTATTATTATTATTATTATTATTCATATTAAGAGGTGACTTTTTTGTTCTTTGGGAGACGGAGATTGTCAACAGAAAGTACATCATTTTGAACAGCTTTCCTGCGTTCGCTGCATCTAGCCGTTCCCTTCGAAGCATTTCTAGCAGAACTCAACCCTAGGAGCCCCGTCCCTCCCCCTTCCCTCCTCGCCGCAACCCCGCCCTTACCCATCCCGCCTCAACCACCCCAACCCTCTCCTCCCGTGTGAGCAAGCTGCAAGGGCGAGGGCGAGGGCGAGGGCGAGGGCGAGGGGCGGGCGAGGAAGGCGGGGCAACGGCGGTGGACGCGAGCAAACACTAATCTTGCGCGGCGACAGAGCAAATACGCGGGGATAAGATTGGGACGTCCTCTAACTAACCGGGCCGCCCGGTTTCTTGGATGCGCGGCGCGACGCGGCGTTTGACGAGACCCCGCACTCTCATTTGCAGGCACAAAGGCGTCTGCCGCCCCCGCCCCCGCCCCCACCCCCTGCTCCGTGGCGATTCCGCTGCCGTTCCTGTTGATCTTTATTATTTTCTACAAAAATGGCTATAGCCAATGGAACGTTCAATCTGGTTTTCAACACATCCTTTTATCCTTTCTCTCCATCCCCCCCTTCTCTCCCTCCCCTCCCTTTCTCTCCATCCCCTCCCCTCCCCTTCTCTCCCTCCCCTCCCCTTCTCTCTCCTCTCTCATTCACTCTCTCCTTCAGTCTCCCCTCTCTCCTTCAGTCTCCCCTCTCTCCTTCAGTCTCCCCTCTCTCCTTCACTCTCTCCTTCACTCTCTCCTTTTTACTTTCTCTCCCCTTCTCGTTTTTATCTTTCTCTTTCTTTCTCTCACTCGCTCGATCTCTTTCTCTCTCTCTTTCTCTTTCTCTCTCTCTTTCTCTTTCTCTCTCTCCCTTTCCTCCCTACCTTTACCTGACAAATGTAAAACCGGTCTCGACTTCCGCATATTAAACATCCTCTTTGCCTAGTCCCATGCCCCTAGTCCCTCTAGTCCCACGCCAACCCGTCATGCTGCATAACTTCCAACCATTTGTTCCTTCTGTATCATTATGTCGATCGCCTCTTTATGGCATCCCAAAATTATTTTCACTGGCAAACACCCATTTGTTTGCCACGTTGCTTCTCGTCGATTAACGCGTTTATTCACGTCGATGTTGCTTTTCTTCTGTTTCAAATTTCGCTTCGTCACCTCGCCTTCTTTGTCTTCACTCCACCACTCCTACGTCCATAGCCCTTCCGAAAGTCAGGTCGCTACCCATTTCATTGTTTGCTTCGTTCTCTTCTACCATGACACTATCCCCGTGTTTCCACCTCCGACGGATTTTCCTTTGCCGCCGCCCGCGTCCACCGCCCACGCCTCCGTGGAGCGGCGCACGCCAAGTTAGCTCACCTTGATTAAATAAATCGGGTTATTACGTCCAGAGACACGGAGACAAAAATTGGGAGGATTAAATCTTCTCCGGAAGCTAATATGATTAACAAAACCACTTCGTTAAGAGTGCAGGATACGCTTTTCCGCCCCCCCCCCCCCCCTGCGTGTTTGTAGGCCCTTCTACGAGCCTTCCATTAGCTCGTTGTTGCCCCTTTTTGGAAGCAGAATACTTTCGTTCAGGTCCATTCAGAAATGGCGTTCGTGTAATATGAAGCTGTTTCATTGCATGTGTATTCATGAATTATTGCGGTTACAAGTTTGCGTGTGTTTTGTTTTGTTTTTTTCCTTGTCGCTTCAACAAAGAAAGTTTTCCAGTTAGGACGGTTTTCCTTTTTTATTTGCATTTTAGATTATTTTAGTGTTTCTTTTTAATTATTTAGTTTATTATATTGCATCTGAAATTGTTTTTTGAGATCTTTCTATATTTATAACGATATGTATTTTTGTAGTTATAAAATGGCAGTAGGAGTAGCAAATGGAGAAAAGAAAAGACACAATGTAACAGGAATGCAAAGTACCTCTTTGCGTTGATACCTGTTATTCCAATTTTTCAAATATATTTAATTATTATATGTGTTTTGATTACTTATATTT
This sequence comes from Gryllus longicercus, assembly GCA_038098605.1. Lineage (NCBI taxonomy): Eukaryota > Metazoa > Arthropoda > Insecta > Orthoptera > Gryllidae > Gryllus > Gryllus longicercus. Next base: position 2,739,138 of record JAZDUA010000103.1, on the reverse strand, counting down.
TTTCAAAATTATAAGTACAAAGAAATCTTTTTTTTTCATTGTTATGTTTTATCATACCGGGAACGACCTATGGAACAGATATGTTTCAATATCAATTTCTAAAACTAAATGTTAACAACAATTTTCAGTAATCAAAAGTGAAATGGTAACTAAAAAGTAACTTAAATACAAAGTTGTGTTTCAAAATTTGGAATAAAATTAAATTGGTCACGGAAGGGTTAAATACCCATCTACTATTGTTGAATTCATGAAATCGCTGAATTGAACTATTAAGTATGAACTATGTGCAAATCAATATTGTTAAAGTGTAACACGGGGCAAGTAACGTTTTGGTATTTTAGCTCTCTGTTATGAGTGCAAATTTTCATTACGATACTTTTACAAATCATAACAAAACATTATGCCGTCAACATACGACTTCCGTGCGATTTACGTAGTAAATTTCAATTCAATGAAACAACCACTATGTTACTAATTTATCCTGGCACCAGCAAAGTGGGTACTTACAGCTTCAAATTTTTATTTGCGCTATGCAAATTACCCAGCAATTAACATTAAAAAGAAATTTTAAAAACAATGCACCTATCTCGTTCGTCTGTTTTCAGAGAGATACACAATAAACATCGAAAGAAGTAATTTTAAAAAATCGTGTTGCATTTCATTAGTGCGATTAACTGTAGTCAGTTTCATGGAAAACTACCGTTAACTTTTAACTGGCGAAGTGAAAAATACTAACGCAACTATGCAGGTGGGGTCTCGCAGACCCAAGATAGAAAATAATTCTATGAACGCAATATTTTTCAACGGAAAGTATATTTAATAGAATTCAGCATTATTATAAATTTTATATTTATGAAGAAATTAAATATAAAAATAAACATTCATCAATACTGTTCAACACACACGAAAAAACGAAATTATTAGAATGGTATTAATTTTCTAAAGCAGAATTATTGAAACAAACGAAGTTTGATTATTGCAAAAAAATTTGTGGTATTTAATGCAAAGATGGTTTGGTCTTTCTGTCATATCCTCGCAAACGATATTCACAGTGTGTTTTACTTGTTTTCTCTAGAACTGCTAATTGTCTTCTAACCAGGAGTTGATTCGAAATTTGTTACTCACAACAATCCCAGTGTTTCTTTGTCGATGATTGCCGAATTTCAATTGTAAAACCGCAATTGAAATAAATCCTAAACTATTTGTAATATACACAATGTATTTTCTATTCGTTTTCTAATAAACGTCACTGCTACATAACATCGATTACATAAGAAGACGTGTATTTAAAAATCTTACGTAACTATGCTGGTGGGTTCTAGTATACCCGGAGACGTTGAAATCGACAATAACTTGTCACTGCACAAACGTAACAAGATGGTGGCTCGTCAGATCGCAAACCCCACAATTTGAAAGAAATACGCAAGTCGCTGAGAAATTATTTTAAAAAATATTTAAATTATTTACATAAATATGCTGATGTGGGCTCACAGACGCGACCAGCACAGTTAAAGGTTAATATAATTTATCAAGTCCTAAACCTGAAAGGCAGAATAATGATTCCCAGCGATTCAGCAAGTGCTTAAAAAAACTCGCGTTTTTTCCCTAGAATTCTTTTAGAGAGCCAATCAAATGTAGTATACCTTTGGCGGTGGATTTAAAACTCACCCAATGGTTCTTTATGCTTAATCGCCATCTGCTTTTTTGATCATTCCTTAAATATTAGATTTAATTAATTTTAATCTGATGAACAGTAACGATTCATGTGTAAATGCAAGAAAGAGAGTACAATAGTTTACAGATCTCATCAATGTTCTCGTAGCTCCGCTGAATTCATAAAACAAGTGTTTTCATGACTTCTTCCAGAATGTTCTAATCGGTTTGCCATGTCGAAAGGAATCAAATAGATCATTTTTCAGCTCTGTCCGCGCTGAAGGAAACCCTAAATGCGTTTTAGTCTTAGTTTACTTTTACTTTAGGTTTATGTTAGAAAAAATTTCCTACTATCTCCTGGATGCACCCACAAAATAATTATTATTTACCCCCCAAGTGACCGACGCGCGTCAAATGACACTTCATGAGTCTTGATTGATGCACCGGAGGAGTTTTAATTGTGAGAAACGGGCGTACAGACATTTAGTTTGTTGAATAGAATATGTGGAATGTCTGTAGAATGATCATTTTTCGTGCGCAAAACATATTCCAAAAGTACCCACACAGACACACTCTAATATACAGAAAAGTTATCATATCCTGAACCTTAAGAAACGAAATTCAATTCAATGATACCTTATTATCCGTAGTGAAACTGACCATGAAGCGAAACTGACCTCCCCCGTTTGATCAGGCAAATTGCTCTACGCTCTTTCACCATCTACCGGAGGAAGAAAACATCGCTTGGGTGGGAAAACAGGCGATTTTAAATTCAGGTAAAAAGCATCTTTTAGGTTTTAGGAGCTTCCATTAGCATTAAATCTACAACACGGGACAGCCAGCTTTACTTCCCCTCCGAAAGCAGACGTGTGGTGGATTTTTCTGGCCTTAAAAATCCACGGCTTCAATTGTGTTTGCACCCCCAAACGTGGGTACAACCACTAGTCGCTATACCACCAAAACAACTGACTGCTGCGGGCGTTGAAGACATCGTCGGCAGAAAGATCTCAACCAGATGATGCACCACTGAGCCCGCGGTCGCTGCGGTGTGTGGGGACGAGGGGGGGACGTAGAAGGCGCCGAGATGGCGAAGCCACGATGTAATTAAAAGACGCGACGCCGCGCCGCTCCAGAGATGGAATTAATACGCCGCGCCGCATACGAAATGACGCAAACGCGGGGGCGTTTTAGCGCGTCTTCGAGGCGTCATGGAATGAATAGGGGGGGGGGGAGGCGTCATCAACACTCCTCGGAGCGCCCACCCGCGCTTCGCTAACGCGTTAAACGTTATTGCGAACAAATTATTCACACGTAGCATACACGAGTATTCGCTTCAGCATTCGCATTCAGTACTGCAACGGTACAGCATCCGGCTACATCACTTTTAGAGAATATTATTAATTCTATTATTTTTGTTCTCCTTAAATTATTATTATTATTACTATTATTATTATTATCATTATTATTATTATCATCATCATTATTATTATTATTATTATTATTATTACTATTATTATTTAATTACTATTATTATTACTATTATTGTATTATTGTTGTTGTTGTTGTTGTTGTTTCATTCTTGGTAAAACACATTCGAGAGATATATACATATTGTGACATTTGCTGAAATGTATTGGAAATATTCAAATATTGACATTTTCATTTCCGGGAAACGGCACTATGAATTTCGTAGAAGTGTCGGCCGGGGAATTTTCTTAAGCGTGCGACGCGGTCCCATTTCATAAACAAATAATACATGCAACTGTCAACTGATGAAATTTTTAAAACTTGTAGCAAATTCTAAGCAATAGGTACTACCTACAATATTACAAGATGTGACGAAGACTGGGTAATTATGGCTTTTTCTTTCCCTAAACTTTTCAATCTCATTGACCACTCAAAATCGTGGGTGCGAAACAGATTTGTCATTTTGAGATACTCGTCCAGACAATGACAGTCACAGAACTAAGTTCAAACAATAATGTAATATAGATATATCACGAAAATGAGGGACGAGAAACGCAAACGTATCAGTCAAAATAAGTAAACTGACGCATTCAAGTAATGAAGAAAGCGAAAATAGATTGGCTAAAGGTGAAAATAGAGGAAGTAAACTCAAATTGTACAGAAATAAGATACACGTTCGTAGATACTGCATAAACGTTATAAACCACGTACATGTTAAAGAACTGTGGCAACACAAACTTTCAAACGTATACAACGTTGGGTGACATGTGCCCAATGACTTGAATGTGTTGGCATTAAAGCTAAATTACCTAAAAGGTATCATTAAAAATATAATTATTTGAAACTACAAAGTTGCGACAAGACAAAGCAATGGGCTTCTTCACAATAATTAATCACAGTAGACTCGTATAGTAGTATATGAAGTATGTAGTAGAAATAAAATATATAAAAACAAAGAAAAGATTTCGTCTACCTGAGAGCAATGATAATTGTAAAATTGAAAGTTAAATCTTATGTTTAATCCAGTTCTTTTATTATTTATTTACGTAAATTTCTTTGAAGTAGGCACTATGAAAAGTCTGTTTTCATTTTGTAACCTTTGTTTTTGTTGCCTCCTTAAAATTGTGTGTTTAGTTTCGTGTTATTATTTTGTATTTACGCGCTCTCTGGCTTATTAGTGTGATAATTTGCAAGCAACAACTGTAGATAATGTTGTAGTTTATTATATGAATAATATTTTTACAATGGAATGCTTGTCTGAAAGGAGGAATGGTTTATTTATTTCTTCTGAAGCGTAATTGTGGTTTTATTATGCTAGTTAAATTATAAATATGCAAACCTATCACAATAAAAATAAACTTGCACACTGGCAAAAATACGATCATATAATCTGCTGAAGCAAGTTATAAAACATGTTCTTGCTGCACATCCCACACAGTTTCCTTATTCTCTCAATTCAGGCTTACATCACTTGGCAAATATATGCAAGTTTTGTGTCGTCAATTGGCCGTCTAGGACCACGCGGACATACATCTGCACTTACCGAGGCTCAGTAACGTTTATTCCGTGGCAAGAGTATGTGACTTCTTTTTGGGGAGGCATAATACTGAATCCAATTTTTATTCCCGCAGGGTTGCTGGTCCGGGGGGGTGGAAAATAGAATGATGGTGATAATGAAGGATGAACGAACGGCGACCATATACAGACCTACACGAACACATCTATTCCGAGGTGGATCTCGAACCTACGATCCTTCCATCTGAGATTGTCACGGCACTACTGTCTGTCCGGATCGGTCGAGTGCATCCAATACTCATAATGTGCGCTCTAATAAAGTTAATTTCTCGCACTGCCTATCTGCAGATTTTATTCGAGACATTTTCCGCCCGTATTGAAGTTTCCGTGAATACGCAGACTGAGTCCGTGTAGCCAGCGACCGCCATGCCAGGCCGGTCACGGGCAGACGGAGCTGAGCAACCCGGCTTCTCCTTCGCCGCTGCGCGCCATGCATCAATGCCGGCAGACAAGCCGAGGGCGCAGCTCGGACCGTGTATTTAGAGCTCAACTCCAAATAACTCATGAATATTCCCACGCGCGCTATTTGCAAGACGGGAGCCAGATGTCGCTGGAGGCCGCAGAAATATTACTTCTAATTGCCGAATAAATATGCAATAGCACATAATTCTGCACCACCTACAGTGAGATAATAGCCAAGGCCTACTGGAGAGGACGATTGCTATTCAATTTGCCGATGCTTCTTGCTCAGCTCCTTCGCCGAAAGTAATTTGTTACGTGTCTCTCGCCAATTACGTTTACCGCCTAACTGGGCGTAAACATGGAAGAGAATGGCATCACTGTTATTGAAAGACGAAGAACGCCTCTGTCTTGATACGGATGTGTGGAGTGATCATTCTCACAACATCAATATGGCGGATGTCGCTCGCAGCTCATCGTTTGTTTATCATGGAAATTCTATGCATATTATTTTGGTTGATATTTATGTCATAATTCCTCAGGTTTGTTAACGACGCGATTATTAACAACAGTGGTATGCCATTTGATAAAGACATTGCAGTTTATTTAGATGCGACAAGGTTTGAGATTTTTTAAATTCCGAGACTACATAGCGAAATCAAAGAACTACTGCATTACAAAATTGCAATTGTGTAAGTAAAATGCAAGTAAAAATATTTTAAAGGTGGGAAACTATAGATAAAATTCAAATACAAATTTGGGGTTGTTGGAGTACAATTCAGCAAAACTTACACATGCACCATTCTTTTAGGCATCTGTTTTATGCGTGGAATTCTTTTTTTTAAGTGAGGTGGTTTTTGAATTTTTTTTATGAATACCATTAATTTTAAGCCGAAATTAAGCAATGACTTGTGTTTTTTAAACACTTTTACGTGACCGTTTTTAAATATCTGCTTTTTTATAATAGGTCTTGTTTAAACCTCTAACTTTAATATTACTAAATTTTAACATTTTTTTTAATTTCCGAAAGTACAGAGGTCTCCGGAAAAGACTAGCAACACTTTTTTAAGATTAAAAAAAAGAGAAGTTGATGCTCTTTTGCGAAAATTATTTTAAACCTCCATCTTATTTCGTCTTATTATTGTTGTTATAATTATTATTATATTCACGTAGACCCAGTGATACCCCTATTACTAATTGTCATTAGGCATGGTTTATATTTATTAAATCATATGATATATAACTATTTCAATTAACTTAATAATTTCCGGGACCTAAAATATTATAAATCAAGCACTGGTTTGTACTAATTTATAGCCGACAAATATGAGGAAATCGTCCGAAAGATGTTCAAGAACTCCTCATTCTCTCAGATCCCGTTGTCAGTGCACCGCCACAATTTCCTTCTTCGCCGTTTCTCTTCCACATGAAAACATCTATTCCTTTACGCCAACTTGCAGAGAAATTGCCCATATTGTCACTGGCTTTTCTCGAAGAACTATTAGAGCAGAAGTCCTGGGCCGTGGGCAACCAGCCACTTAAAATTTAGTGTGATGAAATGAGAAATTATGCCAATGCTTCTCACATCACATGCGCATTCAGAATGCATTTCAGTTTCCTTTCCCATACTTCGTTCATATATTTTTTTATAAATCTTCTTGAATTTCTTCTTGAAATGCCATTTGCTCGGGTTTAATGAGAACACTCACTTGTTATGTGAAGGAAACAATATGTTATTGGTTTTAATAAAGAGAGTAATGTAACTAAAATTAGGTTGGAGGTGAGAGGGACATTACATTTTTTTCATTAGCTCCACTACTGTTTTAAGAATACCCAGATACCCAGCGACACTTCCTTAATAGCGACATGCTCTCCAAAATTGGAAAGAAAACTGCGCTTGTCCTTGGCCCTGATATGCAGACTCATTAAAATAGCTAAGGTATTCTAACAAAATGTAAAGTAATTAAAATAAATACTTCAAAAAATATAATTTAATAAAGTCTCGGACTCATTAATTTACTTACATGACGAATTAAGTACTTGGCGACATCTTTTCTTGATCATGTCGTTGATGTTGCCATCAATATAGAAATCATTCAAATCAAAATACATTAATTGTAGTTATGTATCTTGCTTGGTATTACTCACGCTTCATTCAAATAAAATATCTAGTTCTTGCTTTCTAATAGTAATGTTTCAAAATGGTTTAAACATATGCAGACTGGTTTTGATGTTGCTCACTGACAGTTAATATTTAACCTATTCCACACTACCCTATAATATGAACCTTTACTGGCATTACAGGCATTACAAAACCAAACTCGCCTTGGAATGACGGCTATTACATGCTTGTTAATCTGATACTTCCTGCATTTCTTCGGTTGTTGGGTGACATTGACACATATATGCCAAACGAAAGGTAGTTCACGGAAATAAGATATCTTGAAAAGCTCCATGGATGCAAACCGTTGCAGACCGAAATTTATGGATTATGCAGAATTTATGGGGAAGACCATGAAAAAACATAGGATCATAAATAGCTGAATGTGAATGCAGTTAACGATGCGTAGTTAATAGGGAAAGAAAATGAATAGAAAAAATAAATTACCTAAAAAAGTAGCTAAAACTGACGATTAAAGGAAAACATGGTTTAGTATATCGAGATTCTTTAAAAAAGACATAAATATAAAAATGTAACCAGTTATTTGTATAGAAGTTATTTGTTAGTGATTTTATATATTTCAATTTCATTCCAGAACATTAAATGATTTGGATTATAGAAAGAAGTAGTCTTAAAAATAAAGGCTGGGTTAATTATTGAACGAAATATTGCTTCAAAAACATGTCCCTTATTCAGGACTTTTGACAACAAATATTACGAATTCCTAGGGCTAATAGAGCGTGGAAGAAAATCCATTTCTACCAATGTATATTTGAGGCGAAATATCACATAACCATTATAAACATGTATCACCTGCTCCTGGTTGGTAGGTAATTTAACCTGCACTAGTGTTTGACAGGTTCGTGTTAAGATTATATAGTATCGTAGGCTTTCACGGCCGGAGTCAATAGAAGGTAGATTTTCCGGGCTGGTAGGCCGTGGTCCAGTTGGCATTGTTGGGCCAAACAATGGCCCAACAAAGGACCAACAATGCCAACTGGACCACGGCCTACCAGCCCGGAAAATCTATCTTCTCATGTTAAGATTGTTTGATCGTCAGTGATTTCGGACGCGTTAACCGCTAAGGTCATTCGCCCCGTAAGTATAGCGCATGTTTTCCTCGAGAAGGGGCGGTGTTCCCCCCTCCCGTTGGATGGCGAGATCCGGCGCCGACCTACCGTCGACTAACGGGGTTTCCCCCAACCAGTTACTTCGCACCAGCCGGGCACCACCCAATAGGGACGAGCTCTAAGCTCCCGACGAGACCCCCGGAATGTGTGGTAGTGTAGTGCTTGGAAATGCAGGTGTGTATAAGGGTTGACAATAGGTAGATAGATAGATTTATTAACGTTCGCTTTGAGCTAATGCTCGGTGGCAAACATGATAACAATTAAAATTAGAATTACTAAACATTTTCAACATTTACAATTGGGGTTACTATTAGAATTAGGGGGTCGATATAATAGTTCCAATTTATTTCTAGCTAACTCTAAATTCACTTCTAGTTTACATAACACTTCACTACACTACACTCCCTTCACCCCCACTACACTTCAATTCACATCACTTCACTCTATAAGGGCCATGACGATAATAATTATGACAATAATAATAAAAGCAATAATAATATTAACAATAATAATAATAAAAGTAATAATAATATTACTAATAATAATAATAATATAATAATAATAATAATAATAATAATAATAATAATAATAATAATAATAATAATAATAATAATAATAATAATAATAATAATAATAATAATAATAATAATAATAAAGATAATAAAGATAAATGTCTCAGTCAGTATCATTCGAGATGATCGAGATGGAATGAAGCATATTTTTAAATTTGGCTACATTAGAAGGAAGAGCCTCTAGTGCTTCTGCAGGTAGTTTATTCCAATCTACTATAGTGCGATTCACAAAGGAGAACTTGCCTACATCAGTTCTTTGCTTTCTACATAGTATTTTCCAAGGATGGTCTCCTCTGCTTTTATAATCGGATTTCTGTAATCTTTTACCGATATCTGCCCATGCTGTGTCCCCTCTGTATGTCTTATACATTACGCATAAACGCGCCCGTTCCCTTCTCTTAGATCAATGTCAATGTCAATATGTCAATGAACGGGAAGGAAAGATCACGCGCGGTCCGTGGTTGGTTTGTTAGGGTACTGCTTCGGTATTCGCTTGGAGCTGATAGGAGAAACCACGGAAAATTACCGATCAGAGCAGCCGGACGCCAGGAATTTCCTCCAGACCGCGACTAAATTCGTCCTAGCTGATTAGCTAGTGTCGAAAATCCTGCGACCGTCCGTACTCGAATCCAGAACCTCTGCACATGCACTGCAGTGACATCAGTTGATTTGACTGATTTCATGTTAAGGCTCAGTCAAAGAGATTTTGTGTACCCGACAAATATCAATAGTTGATGAGAGAAGCAATCAGCCTAGGAGCAAATATCACGTACGTAATACGAGAGTTTACATCGCTATTAACAGTTTAAAAAATCATCTTCTATCCCAAACATGCCCTAGAAGTTTGTGACATTTATTTTGGCCATCAATATACGTTAACAGAGACCCATAGGATTGGTGGTGATAAAAACGATGATTGTAGCAAACTCGGCGAGGCGAGGAGGTACATGCACAACTGGACAAGGCGAGTGCGCCTTCCAACACCTGTGCGTCAAATGGCGAAGAAAAGGAACTGAGAGCTCCGACCTGACACGCGGGAAGGCGGACGGCGCGTGCCGCCCACTTGCTACTCGTCACTTTCGCATTCCCGGCGCTGCCTGTAAAAGGCGCAATGAATATTAATGGAGAAGTCACTGTTTCGCCAACGAGGGCGAGGAGCGCAGTGAGATCCAAATCCTTGCTGAACGCACTCGCTGACGAGAGCGGGCAGCGTGGTCAGGGCGGGACGTGTCCATTGATTGATTGATTGATTGATTGATTTTGCGTTTTCGGGCGCGTCAACTGTTAAGGGCATTAGACTCGCAAGTGAAGTTCTTGGTTTTCCTCACGCGGTGGTGGTGATATGGATGGTGAGATCCGGCACCGACCTTCGACGGTGGCTAGCGGGATTTTCCACAATCAGGTGACTCCAACCAATGGGGAACCGCCTCAGCCGTGGCACGTTCTAAGCTCCCGACATACGTAGTAGCTACGGGCGTACATAGTAGTTGGTAGTGTGGAGCATGTAGGTATGTGTGTGTGTGTTTGTGTGTGTGAGAGTAAGCGGTGAGCTTAGGACAAGGAAGGGAAGGAAATATCGCGCGCGGTCAGTTGCCCTTTTATTGAGGTCTTGCTTCGGCCGTACCATCTCGGAAGTACCGGCCGCTACATCTCGTGCGCAGGCAACGATACGCGTCGATGTATCTGATTTCATCGGCGTTAGGTGTCGCGTGTCAATGCAATGCTCGTGTGACATATCCGACATATCTCTTAGGCTTTCTCGCAAAATGTGGCCCGCTCACCTCTTTTAAGAGCACATGGGCCACCTAAATTATAATTTTTACAGTTCTAAATTTTATGTTTTATAATTCCCTTGATACAGATTGACAATAATGATAGGCAGGAGTTTCCGTACCGAATTTGCGAGATTTTGCTATTTTGGTGACGGAAATGAATTAGTTGAATTGTTGCTGTATTGTCAAAAATTCACTTCTGAGGTGTGTAGTAGATACATTATTAGCAGGATATTTTTTGTTAAGTGTTTTTATTTGTAATGATCAAAATGAGAATTCATTATTTTTGACATGCACAGTTTACACAATTTTTTGTACACATCTTCATAACTTATTTTCCTTCCCTATAAATTATTTTATCAAAGATCACCATGCCGTGGATAAGAAAAAGGGTGGCATCATGCGGATTCTGAAGATTCCGGAAAATATTTAAGAAGAAAATACTAGTAAATTATAATTAATATTATAATTAATTATAAATGTGGATTTAATTACATTTCGGTATTGATTTCTTTACAGATAGGAATTTGGTTGACGATTTTTTTACACGTAGGATTGTTGTTCTCTTAATAACAGCAAAAGGAAAATATCATTGTATTCAAAATGCTTGGCGTAGAAAAATTCTGCGCTACATCCAGCATTTTCGCATTTCAGGCGCCAGTGACAACCATCAGAAAACTAAATCGTCGCCCGCATCTGCTCGCTCCAGACGCTGCTTCCGCCGAGGCGCGAGTGGAGCTCGGAGGCTGCCTGACCCGAGAGGGGGCGGGGGGGGGAGCTGGCGTACGCGCGTCGCGTGACCTCCCGCCAGGTGCTCGGGTCACCTGCTCCGCCGCCGCCGCCGCCGCCGCCGCCGCCGCCGCTGCTACCCGCGAATCGATAGGCACTGCGGTGGGCGCGCCTTGCTCGCATCGCGTCGCGTCGCGTCGCACCTCTGCCTGCGCCTCCGCCGCCTCCGCCACCTCCGCTATCGCACCTCCACCACCATCTGAGCCGCCACCTCCTCCACCATCTATGTCACCTCCGCTTCCTCCTCCAGCGCCTCCGCCAACACCTCGCCCCCGTCTCAGCCTCCACCTGCGCCTCCGCCACCATCATCGCCGCGGTATCGTACTCCGCCACCACCGTCACAGCCGCCTCCATCACCGCCTCCACGTCCACAACCACCATCGCCCCCACCTCCGCGTCTACCTCCTCCACTGCCTCCGCTGTCATCTCCGCCGCGGCCTCCTCCACCACCATCACCCCCGCCTCCTCCTCCTCCACCACCATCACCCCCGCCTCCTCCTCCACCACCATCACCCCCGCCTCCTCCTCCACCACCATCACCCCCGCTTCCTCCTCCACCACCATCAACCCCGCCTCCTCCGCCACCACCATCACCCTAGCTTCCGCCACCACCATCATCCACGCCTCCGCCACCATCACCCCCGCCTCCGCCACCAGCATATCCGCCTCCGCCACCATTACCCCCGCCTCCTCCTCTACCACCATCAACCCCGCCTCCGCCACCACCATCACCCCCTCCTCCGACACCACCATCACCCTATCCTCCGCCACCACCATCATCCCCGCCTCCGCCACCATCACCCCCGCCTCCGCCACCAGCATCTCTGCCTCCCCCACCACATTCGCTGCTGCCTCCGCTTGCGCCACCGTCTCTGTCACCACCATTGTCATCGCCTGTTCCTCCGCCTCCACCACCGCCGCCATCGCCGTTTCCGCCGCCTCCATTACCACCACCGCCAGCGCCGCCGCCGCCGCTTCTGCTTCCGCATCGGCCTCCGCCCCCTACCTCCTGCGCCACCATCCACCCTGCACCTACCAACTGCCCCCAGTCGAGGCAGAAGCTTGGAGCTTGGAGCTTGGAGTTTGACCCTGGTAGGGCGGTGCCGTACCCCTCTGGAGGAGAGGCCTGCAAGAATATCCTCACACGTCGACATGAAGGCAGGCGTCGTGTTACAACAGGGAAATCACTCCACCATTCCTCATCTATAACTCATACTTCGGGGTTAACGATCAGAATAGTTGACGCACCCGGAATAGGAAATACTGAAGCGACTACTGGAGGTTAGCGCTTTCCTCTTCACCGCCTCCCTTTACTAATCATCTTTCAAATAGCACCGTCTCAATTTCCTTCCTACCGACACTGATGCCTTCTTCACCTTTGCCATCGCCTCATGGCCCGCCCCCGCCTTGGAACCGACTGAGCCTGGACCATCGACGTCTTTCGCCAAATATACATCGATGTTTCCGGCCCGAGGACACGTCAACGTAACTGTAAACAAACCTAAGCATTAACTGTAATAAGCACTGTACTCTGAAGGCGAATTGCATCGCAAATTACATTGTCGCCGGTGTTGAAATGCCCTCATCTATGCCGAATACTCTAGTTTCAAACCTCTAAAGAGAAACACAATGGAAAAATCATCTGAAAATCAATAGCGTTGCCTCTCCCGTCAGTTACATTGCATGAGGCGTCATTTGTCGTTTATTTGTTTTCCCTACATGGACACGACTAGCACCACTATTTGTTTTTGTTTTTTTCTGCTCTGTCTGACACTGTACTTGCAGTACTGTAGGCACCGTTGAAGATACCGCCGTCCCCAGCATTTTTAGTCCGTTCCTATACCGATTTTACTTTGCAGGCCATATATTTTAACGAATTTAAACGAATTGAGTCACCACACGGACTTACAATCTTAACGAATTCTTTCGCATCTTTTTACACATTTCGGTGTGCTTGTTATTGACTAGCTACCTCTCCAATGTTTTTAGGGATTGGAGAGGTAATGACTTTACCCGATGACTTTAGCCCGCCATCAATCAAACTGCCAACTATGACCGTGGATACCATTGAAAACTAAAGATAACTTAGCGTAGGCTGTTTTTCCTTTTGTCCCCACTTTGCGCTATTTCCATTTCTTCTCTTGTGCTTCTAGTTTTCGTTACTTGCGAGGAGCCCAGTTCCAGCTACTCGGTTTTCCTCCCTGATGGTATCTCCAACGCATTTCGCTCCATCTCCCCCGGCGTCGCCTCGTCGCTGCGGTCGCCCCACTCCTTCCCACTTCCGCCGCCGACGCCCCCGCCCCCGCCGCCGCCACCTGCGCATTTGCAACTGCGAGGCCGCCGCCGCCGCCGCTGTGCTTCGTCGCTAATGCAGTTTAATGAGTCCGCGGTTAAACGTCTGTAATTGGATCCCGACTGCGCGGGGCCGAGTGGATAGGACCAGGGAGCTGCCTGGCGGCGCCGAGCCGATGACGACGGCGGAAAGGTGAGACAACGCCGGGTGGGGGCGGAGGAGGAGGAGGAGGAGGTTGTGGCGGGAGCGATGGTGGAGGCGGGGATGATGGCTGGTGGAGGCGGTGGCGGGCGCAGAACGGAGGTAGGAGAGGAGGCGGGGGCAATGGCAAGGGCGGGGGCGGAATAGGAAGTTGTGGCGGGGGCGGAGGCGGAGGAGCAGGAGGTTGTGGCGGGAGCGATGGTGGAGGCGGGGATGATGGCTGGTGGAGGCGGTGGCGGGCGCAGAACGGAGGTAGGAGAGGAGGCGGGGGCAATGGCAAGGGCGGGGGCGGAATAGGAAGTTGTGGCGGGGGCGGAGGCAGAGGAGCAGGAGGTTGTGGCGGGAGCGATGGTGGAGGCGGGGATGATGGCTGGTGGAGGCGGTGGCGGGCGCAGAACGGAGGTAGGAGAGGAGACGGGGGCAATGGCAAGGGCGGGGGCGGAATAGGAAGTTGTGGCGGGGGCGGAGGCAGAGGAGCAGGAGGTTGTGGCGGGAGCGATGGTGGAGGCGGGGATGATGGCTGGTGGAGGCGGTGGCGGGCGCAGAACGGAGGTAGGAGAGGAGGCGGGGGCAATGGGAAGGGCGAGGGCGGAATAGGAAGTTGTGGCGGGGGCGGAGGAGGAGGAGCAGGAGGTTGTGGCGGGAGCGATGGTGGAGGCGGGGATGATGGCTGGTGGAGGCGGTGGCGGGCGCAGAACGGAGGTAGGAGAGGAGGCGGGGAAATGGGAAGGGCGGGGGCGGAATAGGAAGTTGTGGCGGGGGCGGAGGCGGAGGAGCAGGAGGTTGTGGCGGGAGTGATGGGGGAGGCGGGGATGATGGCTGGTGGAGGCGGTGGCGGGCGCAGAACGGAGGTAGGAGAGGAGGCGGGGGCAATGGCAAGGGCGGGGGCGGAATAGGAAGTTGTGGCGGGGGCGGAGGCGGAGGAGCAGGAGGTTGTGGCGGGAGCGATGGTGGAGGCGGGGATGATGGCTGGTGGAGGCGGTGGCGGGCGCAGAACGGAGGTAGGAGAGGAGGCGGGGGCAATGGCAAGGGCGGGGGCGGAATAGGAAGTTGTGGCGGGGGCGGAGGCGGAGGAGCAGGAGGTTGTGGCGGGAGCGATGATGGAGGCAGGGATGATGGCTGGTGGAGGCGGTGGCGGGCGCAGAACGGAGGTAGGAGAGGAGGCGGGGGCAATGGGAAGGGCGGGGGCGGAATAGGAAGTTGTGGCGGGGGCGGAGGCGGAGGAGCAGGAGGTTGTGGCGTGAGCGATGGTGGAGGCGGGGATGATGGCTGGTGGAGGCGGTGGCGGGCGCAGAACGGAGGTAGGAGAGGAGGCGGGGGCAATGGGAAGGGCGGGGGCGGAATAGGAAGTTGTGGCGGGGGCGGAGGCGGAGGAGCAGGAGGTTGTGGCGGGAGCGATGGTGGAGGCGGGGATGATGGCTGGTGGAGGCGGTGGCGGGCGCAGAACGGAGGTAGGAGAGGAGGCGGGGGCAATGGCAAGGGCGGGGGCGGAATAGGAAGTTGTGGCGGGGGCGGAGGCGGAGGAGCAGGAGGTTGTGGCGGGAGCGATGGTGGAGGCGGGGATGATGGCTGGTGGAGGCGGTGGCGGGCGCAGAACGGAGGTAGGAGAGGAGGCGGGGGTAATGGCAAGGGCGGGGGCGGAATAGGAAGTTGTGGCGGGGGCGGAGGCGGAGGAGCAGGAGGTTGTGGCGGGAGCGATGGTGGAGGCGCGGATGATGGCTGGTGGTGGCGGTGGCGGGCGCAGAACGGAGGTAGGAGAGGAGGCGGGGGCAATGGCAAGGGCGGGGGCGGAATAGGAAGTTGTGGCGGGGGCGGAGGCGGAGGAGCAGGAGGTTGTGGCGGGAGCGATGGTGGAGGCGGGGATGATGGCTGGTGGAGGCGGTGGCGGGCGCAGAACGGAGGTAGGAGAGGAGGCGGGGGCAATGGGAAGGGCGGGGGCGGAATAGGAAGTTGTGGCGGGGGCGGAGGCGGAGGAGCAGGAGGTTGTGGCGGGAGCGATGGTGGAGGCGCGGATGATGGCTGGTGGAGGCGGTGGCGGGCGCAGAACGGAGGTAGGAGAGGAGGCGGGGAAATGGGAAGTGCGGGGCGGAATAGGAAGTTGTGGCGGGGGCGGAGGCGGAGGAGCAGGAGGTTGTGGCGGGAGCGATGGTGGAGGCGGGTATGATGGCTGGTGGAGGCGGTGGCGGGCGCAGAACGGAGGTAGGAGAGGAGGCGGGGGCAATGGCAAGGGCGGGGGCGGAATAGGAAGTTGTGGCGGGGGCGGAGGTGGGGATGATGGCAGGTGGAGGCGGGCGTAGAGCGGAGGTGGCGGTAGGAGGAGGAGACGTAGGTGGATGCGGGGGCGGGAGGGAGGCGGAGTTGGTAACGGAGGTGGGGGCGGGGACTGGAGCGGAGGCTTGGGGGGAGAGGGGGCGACAGCGGATGCGCGGGGCGGAGGTGGGGGGGGAGGACAGGTTGGGGTGTGGCGGCGGAGGCGGGCGCAGGGAGGATGCTGGATGCGGGGCAGAGGCGGTGACGGGGCGGGGACGGTGACGGAGGTCGGGGTGGTGGAGGGGCGGGGCGTTGGAAGTGTGGCGGAGGCGGAGAGGTCCAGTAGCGGCGCATCGCGCGTTGCGGTATAGCGGGGCGGGGTGGGAGATGGGAGAGGTGTTGGGGAGGGGAGGGGGGAGGAGAGGGGAGACTCGCCCGCCGACGGAGCGGCGCTCCTCGAACGACACCCGGGCCGCATCCGGCTGTTAATTGTATTAGCCTAAGACGTCGCCCGCTAACTCGCCGAAATTGGGCGTTTTCTCCTTTGGCGAGGCGCGGCCGGCCGTGGGCTGTGGGCGCCGAGGTTAATAAGTAATCCGTTGCACTGTCAAAGGGAGTTTTGACTCTCCCACAAGTGTTTTTCCTCTCCCACCACAAGTGCGTTTCATTATTTTATGGATTAATGTTGATGTTTTAGTGATGGAAAACTTATTTTTCCGAATGTGACTTAAATTGAGCAGCATACTTAGCAATAGAGTTTAAAAATGTTATTTTATTAACCCACCTATATTATGTAAATTAAATCGTATTATCAAAAACTGTGCTGTTAAAATGCTTTAATAGAAAATACTAGAAATTTGAGGACCAAATTATATCATATTTTTAATTTTATATAATAGGTAAATTTTATATACATATTTGCATAACTGAATTCTTTGTGGCTAAGCTCAAGGACTTTAAGCCGTTACAATACCTACATCCTAACGCAATCTAACTTTTCGAATTGGGTTATTCACCCCAATGGTCTTTTCATTGCTTCCAAGCCCCGGACTTGAGACAATTACGTACGTCTAAAGAAAAAAAACCTGCCGTCAGAAGATCAGTGCATGCTAATCCACCAAACTTTTTCTAAAGTATTTATTTCCTGGCGCGGACGTCACGATTTTTCCTTCTAGTCTTTCACCTCCTCAGCACATGAAATCAAACACCGCCAAGGAACATCGCCCGCACCATTGCCTTGCGTTTAATTTTCGGATACCCACTCCCTCGACAAGACCCTCCCCCCGGCCGCGACCACCCACTACGTGTTGTCACTATATATATTGAAACACAGAATGTGTTCCCTTACACTAATTAAAACATTAGTGTAAGTAATCAATAGATATTTTGGACTGCGCGGTACGTACGCCAAGCACTGCGAACAACGACGGGAGCTAGCAACGGTCGCTACCGCCACCGGTGCCACCGCCGGGAGGCCAGCGTGAGAATGTCGGTTACAAACTGGGCAGCGAGCACGTGCAGGCAGTCGTTAGGAGAATTGCGAAGAGGACAGACGTTAGCGGAGCGGCGAAGAGTTCGGACGTGTGGCGAAAACTCGCCGTTAGCGCATGGACAAAAGGGAACATGCGATGCGTTCGTAAAGTAATAGTAATTGTGAAGCGGTAAATACGTAAAGTAGATGATGAGAGTATCATTAGAATAAAAGATTCGTGTTGATAGAACAATCGATCGCGATTGTAGTAATTAGTGTAGTGGAAACTCTACTGAAACTGTGTGGTACGGAACTGGGACCAGCACGCGTGATAGGCGCGGGTTGAGTAATTGAATCCATCGACGGAAGGTGATTCGAGAGAGGTGCAACGCCGTGGTATCAAGATCCGAGTCGGGGAGGAGTCGCAAGGTCACCAGCCCAGGACGACCGCCACGCCATCGGCCGCCGACGGCCCAAAGCTGCTGCAGAGGTCGGCAACCCTGTCGATACGAGCTGTTCCACGAGCATCGAAGGTATTTGGTCGGGGCCCCGAAGGTATGATAAATGCATATTACACCTAATCTTGGTACCAAGGCAGAGTGTATAAACGTTGTCAGATCATGTAATTAACCTATTTGATTTGCAAATAAATCTTGTTCATGATTGTATTTCCATTTCCAATTAACTTTCCCAATGTTATACCAACTTATCCAGGGACCCATTCACGGAAAAGATACCCTCCTTTAGTGTTATATTTCAGTGAAATACCCGGCATCACCAGGTACGTCACAATAAATATATATATATATATATATATATATATATATATATATATATATATATATATATATATAGAGAGAGAGAGAGAGAGATATAGATATATAGATATATATATATAATGTGTGTATGTGTCTGTGTCTGTAAGAGTGTTGTATGTGTGTGTAATGACGTGAAAGAAAATCGACTGTTGATGACATTGATCCTGAAATAACTGTGGGAAAAGAAGCAGTGAAAACGAGAAAACTGTTAAGAACTCCTCATTTTCAAATCTTACTCTTGGGCCAGCTGGTCCCTGTGGCAAAAGCCGACGAACCTAACCGCTACAGCACGAGCGGCACGCGTGCGGAGTACATTGAAACATTCCTCCTTTATCAATATTGGCAGCTCCAATGAGAGTAATAAATGTGTAATTACGAGAAGCTAACGCGATGATATGACGTATATCTATTATTTGTTATAGAAATTTATTGGGTAGAGTGTGTTGACGAAGTGCAAATAAACATGATAAATGGCGCAATGCACCCAGTGTTATGACATGTTATCGAATGTGTTTTTATTGATAACATCAGTTAATTGAATATACAAAAAAATGAAAGTATATTAGTCTGTAAAATTTGTAGGTACGCTTTATCTTTAGAACATTTTTTCAGATACGGGATAGTCCTTTTTAATTAATTGCAATCTATGAAAGATAAAAAGATAATTTTAATTATGAGTAGTATGCATGTTATTATTTTATTATGAATGAAAATTTGTAACTTGCAGACCAGGGCCAAGAGATAAAAACTACATACTTCATTTATTTCGCTGACATTGTTATTGGTAAATTCTTCCTAGTTACATTCCCATATTTCCATTTAATTGTGTGACATCAATTGAACTAATATTTTTATCAGATACAGTTTTGACGATCTAAATTTCCATCTGTTACCGAAATTCGTGTACTTTAAATACGTATCTCAAGTTGTGACGGGCTACGACGGTCTTAAAGATATATTTAAAAATGTTCCTAACGCGTTAGTGCATCGACTACAAACACGAAACATTCTTAGCTAATAAAAATTACATCGAAATTCCTCACATTCCACACCGGAAATAAATGAGCGCCCCTGTTAATTAGTATGCATTTCGCGCTTGGTTGTGGAATGCCTGAAATAGAACACCAACTGTAGCAGCGTCATCTGCATTTTTGGGTTCAGTGAGGGGAAAACGACGCCTACGGCATTTGATCTTCGCAGATCTCAGCGGCTAATTTTTGTACATTTTCGTTTGTTTGAATTTTCACATTTTCATTTGTGATTGCAAGCCTACGTTCGCATGGAAATAGTGTTTTTGTCACGATATGCCGTTAGACATCTGTCGAGAGTGAGATTTGTTAGGTCGCTTTTTAACTACTATTGTGGCATCATATCAGTCGCCTTGTACAAACGTACCAAATATCAGCCACGTGCATTTCATGGTCATGGACAGCGCTGGCGGAAGAGACGCAGGGCTGAACAAAGGCAAACCTAGGGAGCGGAAGGGAAGGGGTGCCGTGTCGTGGGTGGCAAACTTGGGAACCCCGTAGGCAGGCCGGCGGCGGAAACGCGTCGGCGGAAACAGCGAGATGACGTAGTTCCGTCAGTCGGCCCAGAAGGTAATATAAACGGACCCCGGACTTAAACTCCTTCTTCTGATTCTTGGGCGCGTCGGTAGGTAGTCGTGTGGGATGTGCGCGGCGCTGCATTTTAATGCATAGGCTACTGAGGCAGGGAACTGAAGCCGGCGTGCTCTGTCGAGACGGGAGGTGTGGCATACTCGCTTCGCTTGTATGCTGACGTAAGCTACTGGTTCATCACACCGAATGTGATATCTAATTATCAAGCCAGCGGTGGTGGTAACCAGGGAACATTCCTTCTAGTAACGGGTCAATATTGTTTACTGTAATTATTGTACATAGTATTTAGGTGTTGGAGCATTTTTTTTCAAATAAATATTTAATAATTTACAAACCGTTCACCTCTGTGATTTATTGCCCCGGCAAAGACGCCACACTATGTAATGTAGCGACCACTTTGATTGTTTTGCATTGGGGTAACTGTAGAGAAGGTGTAGAGAACTGTAGAGAACGTAGGACAACATGAGTACACACAAACATCCATGCGTGAGGCGGAATTCGAATCCGCAACCCTTCAAGCCGAGTCCCCAGCGGCCTTACAGGTTTAGCGACAACCAGCTATCCAGGTCGGCACGGGTGAACATTTTTTTAAAATTTGAGATCGCATCAACTTTTAGGTCATTAGCGACCACTATTGCGTGTAAAGGTATGGTAGCTGTGAGGATGACACAATATGATAGGGGTGAAAGTACGAACCCAATACAATCATGCCCGAGTCAGAACTCGAACCCGCGATCCTTCGGTCGGAGATCGCTGCGGCATTACTACCTTAATGATCTCGGCCATCCAGACTGGCAAGGGTGTACTTTATATTCGAGTAATTCTTCAATATGTTTTGATTAAGTGTGATCCAACTAGCTAGCTTCAGTGTGCTAGATTTTCTGCTTGTGTCGAGTCAGATTTATTACAAAGCTACTACTCATATAAATAGTATGTTTCGATCAGGAACATAATGCATATTCGTATTATTACACACTTCAACTCGTGACCAATATTTACCACCCTAACATAAACTCAAACATAAAAAGAAAGGTTCTGTATATTCGAGATGAGGTTGCACGAAAGGTTTCATTATTATAATTATTATTAATAATTTGTGATAATTCGTAATTTTCATTATTGTAGTATCTTTGAATTGTGTCTAGAAATACTTCAATAGATGTGTACAACGTAGTTCTCTATTTCAGGACTGACTTCGCTACAAAAGATAGCAAATCACACACAAGAAAGCAGAGATTGCTAAACACACTATGATAGTAAATATAGACATTGTTGTTTCATTTTTTTCTTTTTTGAACGAGGCGTAAAACCGTAATAGTTTACCTTCCGTGCGGGAATTTGTGGCAGTTTGCTATATGCGCGCTTGCTTCGTGCTTTTGTGGCTCACGCAAGCCCTTTCTGATACTTGGAGCCCCGGAATTCGAATCTCTGTTTGAACAAGCGCCACGACCAGGTCACGCAGCGATTTACAGGGCTCCATATAAAACACTTCCACGCCGCGCCGCACCGCGCCCAGGCAGGCAGGCGGGTGGGCGCGCGCAGTAAAAATTCTTTGGTAAACAAACGGGACTCGGCCGGGCCCGTTCCAGGCATTGGTTTCACAGCACAGCGCGGCGGGGCGCGGCGCGGCGCTGGTGGTGGGCGGGGCGATCGCAGCGCTCCTGGCGACGGCTCCCTTTACCTTAGGCTCAGAATGAGTTGCAATCCCTTGAAGAATTGCGTACGTCTACTGTTAACTCTATGCCCTGCTGTGTTTTTGTGCTTTCAAGGATCTTTGAGTTGATTCTCGAAATGAATCGTTTTATTTGGTTTCATTTTATGAAACCGCTTCATTTGGCGTAACGTGTTTGTTCACTTTCCAAAGAGTTTTTAGATAGGTTATTTGATCGTAAGATAAAATATCTGTTGATTTTGAACACGCGGGAATAATATATTTTATCAATATGCTTTGAATGCGTGTAAAATTACAAAATATTTCATATTTACATTTCATTGCCAGCTGTCTAGCTCTGTTTGTCAGGTACGACCTAGGGAACCAGGCGCTTCGTCGGATACAAGACATCAAAACTTTTAAAGATTTTATGGTATAAAAATAACGAATAGAAAGGAGGCTCAGTAAAGCTTGTAAATTGCAACTGATGTCGGGATCCGTTTTAACGTATAGAGATGGTACAAACAATAACAGGGGAGGATAAAGTATTTCGGTAGTGTAATTCATGTACTTTGATGCTCTAAAAGCTATTGAAAAACTTACTGTAAGGGGGAAATGACAGTATATTCAAAGGAAGAATATTGAAATAACTCTCAAAACAAAATTAATATGTCGCATGCGCAGAGAAACTTCTTTCCACCGGGAAATATAATAATAATAATAATAATAATAATAATAATAATAATAATAATAATAATAATAATAATAATAATAATAATAATAATAATAATAATAATATAAATTAGTTTGGGGGATTGCAATAGAATTTTGATTTAACTAAAAGATAATTTACTTTTTTAACAATAATTTATTAAAATAGGTTTTGGTAACATCAGCATATTATACGAATGTGCCATATTATGATTATTCACTGAATGTTACATAAAGATATGGTGGTGGAGGCATTAGGCTGATGCGCGTTTACAATGACTAGCGCGAAGGTGGTTCGTATAGCGAGCAAAGAATGACTGAATAAATATCTCTTTACAGCTACTAGGCAGTATACATTGCGATCTAATATTTTACCTTATCACATGAGTGTAAATTATGGTTTAAGAACTTTGAATAGAGTAATTTCATAGCTGTCAGGCAGCCCAGCATCTGTCAGGTAACTCATTCTCTGTCTGCAGCATCTGTGTTTGCTGCGTAAACAGTGTTATGTTCAAAAATCGTAAAAGGGAGGTTTTTTAGATGTATAAAAGTTAAATTTTTTGTGGCTAGAGTTAGAGCTAGAGCTGAACTAAATCTCGACCAATTTTTCTGAGTTATTCGTCTGGAAATATTAAGTAATTGATAAAAAAAGCACACATACTGCAGTGCAAATAGGCATGTGTGCAGATTTGGCTTCAAATACATTGAACGTGAAGATTTTCAATAGCTACACTACCCTATCCATGTCCAGATTTCATTTGAGTTTGCTAGATAGTTTGATAAAACCAAAATCTTTTTTCCCGTATTTAAAACCAGTTTCACAATAGTTTTATTTTCAACTTAACACCATTTACGCAGCAAACCCAGAAATAGTGCTCATAAAATACATACGATTGTGATGGTGAAAGATGATCGGCTTTTTACCTTTTCGTTTAAAATTAGAACAGAGAAAGTTACGTAATGTTGTAGTGAAAAGCGGTTATTCTTCGGCAAAAAATGGATTGTAGATCCCTAATAACAAAGAGGTGATGTTTCTTACTCCTGTCAGGTTGTGTAGTCAGAATCCACATTTTGTGTATATTTTATTGATACCAAAAAATTGGTTAACAGCAAAACGTCTGTCCGTCCTTTGCTCTGTTTGTCTGTGAAAAATGGTAGCGGTTCACCTTCACG
Organism: Gryllus longicercus; assembly: GCA_038098605.1. Taxonomy (NCBI): domain Eukaryota; kingdom Metazoa; phylum Arthropoda; class Insecta; order Orthoptera; family Gryllidae; genus Gryllus; species Gryllus longicercus. Next base: position 2,715,433 of record JAZDUA010000103.1, on the reverse strand, counting down.
CAGGACATTCACCAAAGTTGACATTCCGCAATCGATCTGGCCGATGTCAGGGATCTTTGAATTTCAAACCGATGTTTTAAAATGACGCCTGAAGAAAAAGAAAAACATTTTCATATTTTTCTCAAAAATGTCTCCACTTTTTTATTAAACTTTGTTTAAGCGTGCTTTACGCAAAAATAAATGGCAAAGGTCTCAATTTCGTTGAAATATGTGAATTTTGAAAATTTAAAAGTTAAAATTTTTGGGGCGTCTTTCTAAAATATTGAAGTTCAGATTTTTTTTTCTCTGAATGATATCCGTGCATAAAAATCAGTCTTTAATTCAGAACTTAAATAGTATATCAAATAGTTTTAGAGTAATTTTGGATTAAATATAGGCAATTTTAAAAATGAATATTTTATCAAAAATGGCTCCAAAGGTTTTCTTGAGACGTATTGTATGGATTATGCTACACTCGCTGAATAATGTGAAGTAAATCCATTTTGGTGTATTTTTTAATATTTTGAAAATTACTCGAATATAATTTGTTCAAAATATGTATAAGAATTCTCTATACTGTATTACATTTGTGAACACAAGTGCTCCAAATGATTTCTTATGGAAAAGTTTTCTTAAAATGAAGTTTTTCAAGAAGTCAAAATGTTTCTGTGAAATTGAGCTTAAAATTGTGCATTTCCAGAAATGTTCAAACAACATTCTTTCAAGAACCGCTGCGAACTCTTCAATAACAATTTTCATACATGACTACTTTTTCCACTTCTGCAATATTCTTAAAGACATAATATTTCAATGCTAGTATTAAACGACCAAAAAATTGAGAAAATATGAAAAAAATGTTTTGGCGCCGATGGATAGCAGCTGGGAAGAGGGTTGGGCAATACCCAATAGCTAGTCTAGACTAAAGACATTAGAAAGATAACTAGAGCGAGAATGTACCATTCTGAGTTTCGAGTGCGTTAAAACGCCCATTATAATTGAATTGATGCCTTATTTTTACGTGGCGAGACTCAGGCCATGAGGCCTTCTCTTCCGTCTGACCACGCAAATTTCGCTACTTTCACCTAGCAGAGAAAGGATGTATTTCTTGAGCGAGAAACACGCGATTTTTTGAGAGGCGTCATTTAGGTTTGAGGATCTTTACATGCAAGTAAATCTACTAACATGGGATAGCGGGCTTTAGTTCCCCTCCGAAGGAAGGTGTACGAAGAATGTTTTTGTACATTATACTTACATTTATTAGAACTGCAATTGGGTATGACCCGGTGGCAGTTAAGTGACAATAATTGCAAAAATTACAACACTTACATTAATAATAATAATAATAATAATAATAATAATAATAATAATAATAATAATAATAATAATAATAATAATAATAATAATAATAGGAGTAGGGTACAATACAGTACAAGACGAAAAGTAGCATTGAAAAGTGCATTGATCGCGTTCACCGCACTTCCCTTCAGTTCACTTCGCTTCACTACACTTCGCTTCGCTTCACTACACTTCGCTTTTCGCCCTTAAAAATCCACGGTTTGAACCCGTCAACTTGGGTATACCAGTCCGATACGCTAACCGTTACACCATCGCCGCGCGCATTATTGTATTCAATGTCCCCGATTACTTCATCGTCCGTTACTACCCTTTTATCACCTACAATTGAGTTTACGTTGGGAATCTGCGGTGTCAGACGTTTTTTGATACAAATACCCGAGTGGTTCCACAGTAGCACAGAAGCAAAATTGGCCGTGTAATGTGAGCTTGGGAAGAACATCCGACGGTTTCTCATCTCCTGTGCGGCATTGCGTGCTCGAGGCAGCACCGCGCTCTTTTCGATACGCGGTCGGGCGTCCCGGATATTGAAATACGTTGCGCGCCGCGACGGCAGCGACGCCGCCAATCGACTCATCGCTCCTCGCAGCCTCACAGTCGCCAGCACTCGCAGGTGCACCCACTCACGTGTCAGCCAGGTGCGACTTGATGTTGCAGAAGGTGATGAAAGTTGATTACGAGGAAACTGGAGACAAATGTTTTAGTCAAATGAAGATAACTTTTATATTTTTCCCCTTTTTTCCCTACGGCTTTTTTCATCCGATTACCCTTTTCGACTCGGGCCAGAAGTCCGAGGGGTTTGAAGTTGCCCTCGGGGCAAAAACATCTACTTAACGCCCGAGATACATAGTTATTTTCATATTAAGTGTGTAAAGCTTCCGTTTCCTTCAACGGTCGAGATTAAGATTTTTGGCCGAGACCGTAGGTCGAGACCAAAACTCTCAATTGCGACCATGAAAAAACGAAAACTCCACACAGGAAATATAAACATTTTTCAACTGCTTAGAAATATAATACTGAAGTTTTCATTGGAAAAACTTGCTTTGGAAAAAGAAGCCTGATACCCTGGAAAATATAGAATGCATTTTTTGCATTCTTCTCTCGGTCGCCGTGGCATACGGACGTGCTAGCAGGTAGCTCCCTGGGACTTGCGGTGAAAGGCGGCGGCAGCATGGGCTGCTCGCTGGAAGTGTACCGGGCGAGGATTGAAAACTGGGCTGGGCGTGCGGGCTGTGGGGAGCTTCGCGCAAGTTTTCCTAGGCGCGACGGATATCTCGGGCTGACGGCAACGGTGAGTGTTTTATCTTTAATCTCCGTTCTACTAGTAATTGGCGGCCTGGCTTTTAAACCCAGGTCCTACATGTTTCGTGTGTCGAAGAGCACTAAAATCCGGTGCCGAATGCAGTGTGTGTGGGAAGTGGTACCATAACTCCTGCGAGCGCATTCGTGACGTAGACATTATTGGCGACGAATGGTCGTGCAACCGGTGCACTAGGAAAAATGTGAAAGTGCTCAGTGAACGTGTTCGTGCGTTTGAAGACGAGAACATTCAACTCAGGCAAGAAAATCTTCGATTGGCGCGTGCCGTGGAGGAGTCGAGGGCAAAGTTGGCTAAGACTCCCAAACCAGCAATGAGTACTGCTCGGAAGAAGACTGAGGCTGCGACTGCTGCGCGGGTGGAGACGGCGACGGTGACTGCTGCGCGGGAAAAGACGGAGACGGTGACTGCTGCGCGGGAGGAGACGGCGACGGTGACTGCTGCGCGGGAGGAGACGGCGACGGTGACTGCTGCGCGGGAGGAGACGGCGACGGTGACTGCTTCGCGGGAGGAGACGGCGACGGTGACTGCTGCGCGGGAGGAGACGGCGAAGGTGACTGCGGCGCGGGAGAGCGCCCCATTCGTGACGCGGGATGCAACAACTGCCACTGATCCTGCAGATAGGCAATATCTCGTTCTGGGGGACTCTATAGTCCGCCACATCGGCAAACACGAAAATCTGACGGTGAAGTGTTTCCCCGGAATTCGAACCAGGCAGTTGTCAAATGTAATCGACAACCTGGAAAAATCACAACCAAACGTAATTGTACTACACGTTGGTACTAACGACATAAAGGGTAGGCATGATCTGGACACGAAAATGGGTGAAATGTATGACCTCGCAACGACTGTCAAAAAGAAGTTCCCGAAATCACATATCCTACTCAGCGGGATAATTGCAAGAGCGGATGTATCGTCAAACAAGATCCGTGCATTGAACGATAGGCTACTGTGGGTGGCACGTGTCCAAAAAATGTTCTTTGTAGACCCAAACAAGTGGCTGACTTACAGGGACCTGGGAAGAGACGGTTTGCACCTTAATAGAACGGGTGCACACAAGCTCGGCAGTCCCTTTCAACAGTGTTGCGAAGTACTACGCAGAACGCCGTTAAACTGACTGAGGAACACGGCGATAGAAGATATCCAGATCTTGACACAAAGCGATCGGGTGAGATTGTTGAGGCGAGTTCGAAAACAGGAAGTAAAAGTGACGAATACGACGTAACATCGTTAATCGGCAGTTCATTACCAGAAGTGTTTCACACACATCTGGGAAGCAACAACCCGCGTTTGGCGGCGCAAGAATCATCCATCTTATATAGTAGACGTGAGCATGGGTCGCTGGTGCTGCTGCAGGTGAATTGTAGGAGTCTCTATAACAAAGCTTTAGACTTTTGGAATCTTGTAGATTCGTATAACCCGGACGTTATCATAGGAACGGAATCTTGGCTTCGCGAAGACATCAGCACTGCGGAAATATTTCGATCAAATTTTACTTGCTACCGGAGAGATAGAAAGGGGCGGGGCGGAGGCGTATTTATTTGCGTTAAAACTAGTGTAACATGCACACATCTCTGGACAGACGAATACTTTGAAATGCTCGCGGTTGAAGTGAAGGGCGGGTCCTCAGAGGCACTTAATATAATTGGGGCTTACCGACCACCCGACGATAACTTTGAATTTCTAGAAAGGCTATCCGAGAAAATAAAGAACTTTACAAATAACAGTCGGACAATAGTTAGCGGAGACTTTAATCTTCCGCACGCTAACTGGGAAGGCAAGGAGGAGGCCACGGGAGGGGGGCAAACGTGTATAAATAGAATGATCTGGGAGGAGAACTTCGAACAGGTAGTGAGCTCTCCGACCCGCGGTGACGCGCTCTTAGACATTTTCCTCGTTCGACCGGCTGAGTCTCTAATTGAGTGCAGCGTAGTGGAAGGGATTAGTGACCACCGCGCGGTAATACTTGAAGTAGAATGGCTACCGAAGCACACAGGGGTCTTAAGGGCCAGGCGCATTTCGCTATGGAAAAAAACCGACATACTGGGGCTCAAATCTTTTTTCGAAAGCAAATATTTACACTGGGCCAGCACCGGCAAAAGTTTAAATGAAATATGGGAGAATTTTAAGAATATCTTATTCGAAGGCATGGATCGGTTCGTACCATGTAAAATGTTGAAAGACAATTCCGATCCCGAATATTATAGCAAAACCGTGAAGCGACTTAAAGTAAAAGTTCGTAAAGTATACAATAGATCCAGACGCGACAAACATTATAAAACAGCCTTCAAACAACTCTCGAAACAACTACTACATGCGAAAAAGCACGCGCAGGAAACGTTTTTATCAAGCTTGTTGCAAGCCAAGAATAGCTGGGGACAATTTTACAAATATGTTAAAAAGCGGAAAGAAACTAATACGAGGATACCAGCAATCAAAGATAGCAGTAACCAGCTAATAACAGATCCAACGGATAAAGCAAATGTTTTCAATCATTATTACGCATCTGTATTTACAAACGCCCGGCTGTGCATACCGATGGAAAATTCTCTAAATAACTCGCCATTCAAAATTAATGTGAAAACTATTAGGAAAAATTTAGCAACAATAGGACGCAATAAATCGATAGGTCCCGACGGTGTACCTGGGGAGATACTGAATCTTGGGGGCGAAATCATTGTGCGTTATATCACGCGTCTGTTTGAAATGTCCATAAACAACGGTACTCTTCCTGATGACTGGAAAAAGGTCATAGTTGTTCCAATACTCAAGGGTGGAAACCGCTCTGATGTCGAAAACTACCGCCCAATTAGTCTAACTTCGGTAGTAGGTAAACAAATGGAAAAATTCATTGCAGAATACATGAGAGCGGTTTGGGAAAACAGCGGATGGTTGTACGCAGGGCAACACGGGTTCAGGCAAGGCCACTCATGCGAAAGCCAACTTTTAACAGTTTGCCAAGACATTTCCGAATCTTTAGACGCAGGGGAAACAATAGACGCGGTAGTAATAGATTTTACAAAAGCATTCGACTTAGTGCCGTGTGAGCGATTACTTAATAAACTTCGAAATACAGGAATTGATACAAGACTAATCACTTGGATCGAATCGTTCCTTCGCGGTCGCTCTCAAAGTTAAGATAGACGATTATCTTTCTAATGAAATTCAAGTGACGTCAGGAGTTGCGCAGGGAAGCGTGCTAGGTCCCCTTCTATTCCTAGCATATGTTAATGACATTTCCGATTCTATTAATTCAACGATTAGGCTCTTCGCGGATCATTGCATACTATACCGGAGAATACATGACGCCCGAGATCGGCAGATTTTGCAAAAGGATCTCGATAAAATTATGAAATGGGCGGAAGGAAATGAAATGAAAATTAATCCTAAGAAATGCAAAGCGGTAACCTTCAGTAGGAAACGTGACAAAATTTCACTAAAATACACACTTGCAGATCAACTTGTGCCTGAAGTTAGTAGCTTTAAGTATCTGGGGGTAATTATTCGTAGCGACTTGAACTGGTCCGACCACATCAATCACGTTGCGCGCAAAGCTTGGAAATCACTCCATTTTGTAATGCGGATATTGAGGAAAGGAAACGCGAACACAAAGCGCTTAGCGTATACTTCCCTTTTGCGTCCGGTGATGGAATATAGCTCCACGTGTTGGGACCCGTATAGGGCTGGGCAGGTAAATTTGTTAGACCGTATTCAAAATAGAGCAATAAAACTTGTTGGAAAAAACATTGATCAAACTCAGATGTGGGAACCCTTAGGCAAACGTCGAAAGATCGCTAGATTAGTAAACCTTCTGAAAGCGTACACTGGATGTAAAGCGTTAAATGACATTCGAACTAGGATAGGGCACCCTCAATATTTCGGAAGAGGAGATCATCCATACAAAATCAAATATAGGAATCAAAAAACCGACGTAGGTAAATACTCTTTTGCCAACCGGACAATAACTGATTGGAACAATTTACCTGCTGCAGTACTGGCGACTTTTCCCTCCAGTGTGCGTTGCTTCCGGAAACGCCTAGAGAATTGCGTGTGATTCCAAATAACTGTGTATGTTAGGTCTTAGACATTCTCCTTAGTATTACTTTCGTTGTACTTCAGTTGTACTTTTCATATTATATATATATGTAACTAATGTATAATCATATTATATATGTAACTAATATGTAATTCATATGTGCTGTAAAACTCTGCCACCGAGCGAAAGCTCATTAGCAGAAAAATAAATTATTATTACATTTCATTGAGCCATGATTAGAGACGAATATTCTAAAACCATGCAAAAAATACTTTTTTTTCGTTTAGTTGTCTTGGCAACAATCTTTCTTTGAACGGATATTAAGAAATGAACTTCGCGTACTACTAGCACGTACGCACAACTAGCGTTGCATACAAGTTGCCTTTTTAAGCAGTTGTAGAAACAGTGCTTTATACGAACCATAAGGTTTCAATTCTGACGGTGGCACGATTTTTGACACTAGATAGATACCTACCGAGAATTCAGTCGCTGTCTGGAGAAGAATTCTAGCGGTCGACTGCTCGGATTCGAGTTTTCCGTGCTTTCTTCGATAAACAGGGCAGGCGAACGCCTGAGTAGTACCCTATCAAAAACGGGCCACGACCCACGCACCACAAGCAATATTTTCTTCCTCTTCTTTGTCCTATTATCACCCCTTACTTACACACATTTACACTAACATGCACGACACACCCACACATGCCAGGAGACCGGTGGGGAGCGTAGAGCTTGTCCAGACTGCGGCGGTGCCAAGCTGGTGGGAGATACCTGGTTGGGGAAAATTCCCGCAAGCAGATGAGGATCGGCGCCGGATCGTGTTAGCCAGCGAGGGAGGATCACCACCACCTGCCGCGATAAGGACATGCACCACACTTACGGGACTAATGACCTTAGCAGTTGACGCGCCCGGGATCACTAATCATTCATTCAATTTTTTCAGTGTCTTTCTTTTAACATATTGAAAATGCATTATTTTTCTTAATGAATTCCGTTCTTTCTAAGATTGATCGTGAAGTGAAATCTTGTACAATTTTTCCAAAATGTGAGAAGTTTTCGAGTAATTTTGCGTGAATTTCATTTGATTTTTAAACAATATTATTTTCTCAAAAACAGCTCCATTTTTTCTCATTGAGAACTCATTTTAACTGTACTTTAATGTAGTCTTTAAAAACGCTTTGGAATTTTTCAGGTATACGTATGAAATATTTTGATAAACGTTTTGTTCATGTATATCCTAGAAATGGATTGCGAATTCAAAACTAAGCATCAAACATTCTGGTAGTTGGAGTGGAAAGAAATAGATACACTTCAAAATAAGAATCATATTATGGATATAGATCATTGGTAGTGTTGAGTACCGAATATACCTCAGTGGGTGAAATACATGTTCATGATGACGAATTGGTTTAAAGACAATTGAGGAATATCTACCAAAAAGAAAGATGTGCTCTACCAACTTCGTATGCAAATGTGGGAATTTTCATAAATACCTGTGCCCAATAAATTATAGGTAATTTTTAATAAATTAGCATTTTGGATACAATTGGACAGGTTGTTGAGGATTGTGGGAATTTTCACTACTTGATGTGACTGCGTACCTCCAGTTAGTGTCTTGCGTGTAGGCACTGCATTGATTACAGGAGATTACTTTGATAATCGTCACGCGCATTTATCCTACGCTCCAACAGAGCACGTGCAGCTGTTAGCTAACATCTCTCTCATCTGTTTTAGCGTCGCCATCTGCTTGTCACTGCCTTCTCTCACTTCCACCCAATAATTCCCTACTCTGGACACTACCTTCTCTGCTATTTCGAAGTGATGCCTTTGCATACTCTGCTGTTCAACTGCAATTTGTATTGTCATCTACACTCTCTCTGCTATCGCGTGCATTGTGGTGGAAGATGAAAGACGCTCTTGTCAATGCAGATTGCCATGTTTCAGTGTTATGCGTCTCATCTGAGACTGGACCTGTGTGAAAATTATAATCCATGAATTTTATGAGGAGTATTATAAAGTTTGTATAGGCACTCATGAAACTGACAATAAAAGCAGGAGGCGACGTCGTGGTAAAAGTAGGTAATTCATTCCCATATTTTTCTTAATTGTTCTTCATCAGAAATACTTTTGCCAAGTTTAGTAGTTCGTATAAATAAAACTAAATTAGTATAAAACTGAAAGAAAAATGAGGTGATTGACTCATCTAATTATGGCTATTTTTAAAACAAATGGAGTGTTGTAATTTAAATTGTTTCATGTTAATTAAATGAAGATTGTGGAAGTTATAGAAGTAAAACATAGCAATGGAAAGAACCAACATTATTCATGCTTTTATCAAGGAACATTGTTATTAAATATCAGTTTTAGAAGCTTTCACAAACATTACAAAAATTCCACTGCAAATAAATTTGCGTAAGGTACGAATATCTGCTATATCAATGAACATTTATCCTGCATACATTGTGATGTATATATTTATGACGTTTTACCCAAAAGCAGCAATAGTTTCTCATATGGAACATTCATTATCATAGTGTGTATTAATTTTATTTCCTATACAGAAAGTCATTTGGTGATACAGAAAATCAATTTCGACATTTTAACGGAAATTCACGGTTTGGAGTCTCCTGAAACAAAAACACAACTGTTTTTTAAACGACCGAACGACGGACAGACGGACAGACGGACAGACCGTATCTGTCTATCCGTCAGTCTGAGAACAACTAGCGTCTAAACTAGCTTTGGAGGATTTTTCCAAAAAGGAATATTCCACGGGAGATCTGATTTGATTCCAATCTCTGCAATTTGAAAAAAGTGTTCACATTTTAAGAGTATGTTAACATAGTGGCCAAACTAATTCAAATTAATACATCCTGGCCAAACTAATTCAAATTAATACATCCTGTAGCACCAATCAGAGTTTCGATTTGAGTAACTGGATAAGATTGCTGATATTGTATCTTCAAACGTCAAAATTGGCGCACTAGCGCCCCTAGGAAAAGTAATGGAAAACTATCCTAGGTATACTTCCTCAGGATAGGTCTCACAAGAAGGCGCTAGGGGAATCTGTAGACTAATCTACGCACTAATCAGTGAATGGAATTAAAACAGAAAGAAGAATTACGTCATGCACATTATTTCACAGTATTAGTAGTTTTCGTGCAATTTTGAGTGTAGAAACAGTAATAAAAGTATTCAAAACATTTTTTTTTCAGAAACTTCTCTAATTTTTTGCCTTGAAATTTATTCGAGGATACTCCTAAATACACTGTTTGAAATGATATAAACGCAATTTTTGCATTGTATACTTTGTTTTGACGAAAATTACACAAATATATGTTTTGATACTTCATTCAGTATTAGTATTTACATTACCGTCGATAGTATTTACATTACCGGCGATTTATATCGGAATTTACATTACCGTTATTTATGAGTACATGGCAGATGAGAAGAAGGTAAGGTAAAACTGAAAAGGCAGCATAGATTGAAGAAAACTAACTAGTATTAGAAAGCCTGTGTCATTCTGTAACCACACTAATTTTCTCCCCGCCCACCCAACCACTTTCTCCAGCAAAAATACTCGATATAGCATAGCACAGTGTTTAATGCCCCGATAAATGGCAGTTGAGAAGAGGACGGGGCAAAACTGATAAGATGTCGCGAAGCTGAAGAAAACTAGTGCGAATAATCTTGTGCACCACGAGTTTCTCCCCGCACACCAAACCACTTTCCGCAGCAAAAATACTCGACATAACATCTACCCCGTGTTTAAGGCAGTTGACAAGAGGATGGGGCAAAACTGAAAAGATAGCACAGATTAAAGAAATCTAGTGCGAGAAATCTTGTGCCGTTCTGTAGCACCACGAGTTTTCTCCCCGCGCACCAAACCACTTTCCACAGCAAAGACATACTACGACATACCATCTCCACCCCCGCCCCCGCCCCGGAGGCGCGTCCCCATGGCCGGCAGGCCGTCGCCGCCGCCGCGGGGCCCAGGGACTCACCTCGGCGAGTGAGTAATGCGTCCTGCCGGCGGCCGTCGCTGGCGTAATGCGCCTGTATTAATAATGATGGGTGGACGCTCCGCTCAGTGTTGGGCATCGCGGCGCCCCTTGCGGTCGCTCCCCTCCCCTCCCCTCCCCTCCTCTTCCTCCCACCCCTCCTCCCCTGCGCCCCACGTCAGTGCGCCACTTCCGTTTATTGACGCCCAATTGCATTATCGCCTCTGATTGTCCGGACGCTGTGATTTAACATACGCATTTATCATTGCGGTGCGCGCACGTTCGATCGAGGGAACTTGTTTGCTACTGATTAACTAATTACGAAAACACGCCCCATCGATTTCTCCGCAGCTCGTGGACCGCGACGCCGCCGCCGCCCCCGCCCCCGCCCCCGCCCCCGCCCCCGCCCCCGCCCCCGCCGCCGCTCCAGCTTTCCTTTCGGTGCAGCGCAGTGGGTCAGTGTGAGGGCACTCCTTGAAATTGTATTCAATTGTCGCGTTCTCATTTTGTATATTTGAAAATAAACTGTGTTTAACTGAAAAAGTACTCGTGCTCAATAATTTCGTTCCTTAATTATGTCTTCATTGAAGGCGAGACTCGGGTCATCAGCCTCTCTCTTCCGCCTAAAAATAAAAAGAAATAATTGCATTAATAATTCGTTGTTATGTAATAATAACTGCCCGTTTCGATTTTTAAAAACGTTATTTCATACACAATTCCTTATTTGCGTTGCTGTCCCTATCTTGTAATTATCACTCAATAAGCGCCGTCTCTGAAATTGCTCTGACATTGTTTTAGTGAGAGTGATTTTGCTTTTGGTAACTGGCTCTGTACCTCCGTTACAAATATGATGAGACAACTTGTCCGTAAAGGCAAACTGGCGCGCATCCAAAACCTACCCATTTCCACTCTTGACAAAATGCTTGTATGAAATGAAGGTCTTATTTAACAAAAATATTTTCATTGGTTATGTGGTGTTTACATTTATATAGTGACGGTTAAGTGCGTGAACTAACTGTAATTTTAAGGAAAATGGAAACGGACTGTTATTATTACATAATTACAACGAATTATTAATGCAATTAATTATTCATGGGAAACCATTCTTATTTTCTATTATTTAGAACATACATTCAAAGATTAAATATAAATAAATCAATGCTTTTCCTCTCATCTACATCAAAATTGTAAAGGAATCTAATATTACTTTTCATATTGGAAAAAACTGTTTACATACATTTTTTTCTAGATATTATAAATTATATCATACTCTACATACTTGGACGTCAAACCAAAAACGACTTCTTTCGTTTGGATGCAAGTGGAATTTCGAATTCTACACAACATTTCTCATACATTTTACACAGTGCTAGTATATTCATAATAGTCATATTTCCTTTCCAACTCGGAATTTTTATCCGTGTACATGGGAGGAACAAAAAGTGGAGTAGAAGATTTTCTGAAATGCAATAATTGGAATGCATTTTCTGTAGGCCAGACTGGGAGGAAATTTATCTTGAAATAACGAACATGTACGACAGTTTCAAAGTTGAACCGTACTGAAAGTTGAACCCTAAGGACAACCTAACTTTTGCTTCTGACGTAGTCCAACAGATTAATTTTGTGATCTTAATATATTTCAAATGCCTGCGTAATAAAAATGAATGGCCAATATTAAATATTTTAGAACAAATAAAAGTTATAAAATTGTTGTACTTCTCCAACATGTGCCTAGATGAACAGACATAAAAATAGCTACAGCCTGAAAACGTTTAGCCCCGGCAATCTTATATCTAACTGCTGGCCTAGAACATTATGTTGATGTATTTGCAACAAAACAGTGACATATTCAACTTTTACCTTCGTTACAAATTAGTTATTAATTACTAATAGCAGATTTTTAAATCGGTATAATCTTTGTCTTGGTGCAAACTGTTTATTTCATAGATGCAATTGCTGTTAAAACTACTAAAGTGATAACATTTTCCCCGAAACAAGTTTGGGAACCATTTTATAACAAATCAAATATAATCTTTATTTTATGGTCAAGATAATTTCATCTATTGAACTTCAAGACAAATATATTTTGATTATATCTTGTTATCTTGCAGTCCCTTCCAAAGTGACACAGATGACACTTTCTTTTTTGTTTCTAACTTAGTCCATCGAACAAAAAACGAAAAGATTTTAACGTGATTGTGGACTCTCCTGGCTATAAGAAATAGCTGGAGTTTCCACGAAGAGATGACGCACGGCAGTGCTTTCAATAAACATTGGAAGACGAAACCACCACTCAGAGTTCTAATAATAAAAGCCTAAAAAGGTAACACAGTAGCTTTTTTACCTAAAGAAAGATCGAGGGGAAAATAACGCTGGGGTCCCTCGTTGACCCCAGCGATGGCAGAGCGTCTGTTAAAATAAATTCTTTAATCCATACACACTAATCTACAGGAATCCAAGAACCAGATTAGGTAGCTCAGAGCATCAACTGTCAGTGCATTGCCTCTGACAGAAAGATCCTATGGCTCCACTCCCGATGGTGAAAGGCTTTTTGACACTAGCTAGATAGCCGGGTCCAATTCAGCCGCTGTCAGGAGGAGAAGTCTAGTTGCCGGTTGCTCTGATCGGTAGTTTTTTTTTTGTTTTTTTTTGTTTGTTTTTTGTTTTGTTTTGTTTTTAGTTGCTCAGATCGACCCCAGACGAATGCTGGAGCAGCACCCTACCCAACAGGCCCGACCGAGCGCGATCATTCTTTCCTCTTCCTTGTCCTATCCGCACCCGTTACTGCATGCACTACTCTACCACACATGTAGACAACATAGTTTGAACGAATTCAGCCGGCCGGCTGCTCTGATCGGTAGTTTTCTGAAATTTCTCCGATCAACACCAGGTGAATGCCGGAGCAGTACCTTAACCAACGGGCAATGTACAGCGCGCGATCTTTCCTTCCTCTTCCTTGTTCTGACCTCACCCCTTACATACGCAAACACACACACACACACACACACACACACACACTCTTACATGTGCTAAACCACTACACATGTCTGGAGCTTCTTCCGACTGGGGCGGTGTCCCAGGAGAAAAACCCGCAACCCGACGTGTAATTCGACGCCGGCCTACAGAGGGGGAAGATCGCCTCCCCTTTCCGAGATTAAAACCTTCACTACACTTACATGACAAATGACCATAGCAATTGACGCCGCTGAAAATATTAATCAATCAATCAATGAATCATGAGTGCAGGTGTGAAGTCGACACAACGCATAGCCATCTGCGGCTCAGCGCTCATGAAAAAGCACACTCCACACTCTGTGCCCAACGCAAGCTCTTGACTTGTTTCAGCCACCCAAAACGACATGAGCGGTACTAATTTGAAAATCGTGCACACTGTGCCCCACATGCAGTTCCTTTTTTTTAAGCAGCCGCTCAAACCCGTTTGTGCGAATCAGGTCGCAAAGTGACTTCCAAAAACGGAAGCCAGCACTTTCAAAAAGCATGTCGCGCCCAGACGATATTTTTTTAAAAGGGCGATAAAAGTACAGTGTTGCCAAAACGATTCCGGAATATGAATGCCGTGTTCAGAGTGGGTGGTTTGGTTTGGTTGAAAGTAGAAACTCGCTTCAGTTAATTTTGCGTCTGCGGTATTAAACAAGATTCGCAATGGAAATTTTAATATCCTTGCTTGGATAATTCGCACCTCGTAGATTCGTTAATAAATTCAGTTCTTTGAGTGGTTCAAGGCATACTGTCTGATTCGCTGTAAATCAAAGCACGAAACGTGTAATTTAGTCGAAATAACGCTCTCTGGGCGATGCCTAACGAGTGTCTTGGTTTCCTGCTGGGGGCACTGACTGGTTCTTTATGCTCTGTGGGAAACGTAGACCTTAATTAAGACATCGTCATCTCTTGGAGAAAGGATTCCTTTCTGCAAACAGATGGATGTAGGTGTCTTATTAACTGTAATTTTCGAACGCTTGACTACCTTTTCCTGTAGTAAACAAATTCGCTTTCTTGGAAAGAACGGTGAGTTGATATTTATCTATTTCATTTTTAGGATTTTAAACGTTGGAAAAAAAATGTTCATTTATTTCATACTACGTCGTATTTCGGTTGTTTCCGAATCTCAAAGCTGGCCGGAAACAGGGACCTTATGGTTTCAGTATATCTACAGTCGATTGTAATTATTTTCGTTCAAACATAATACTGCGCTGTCGTATTGGTGCCCTAGATATTCTCACTTTCCATAGGAAAGTGTTTACATCTGTCATTGATTGACTAGCGAAAATTATATTTTTTGCTGTATTCTTTACCATACATATTTTCTTCTATAGTTCAGTTGTACTCTGTATAGTGTTGCATACATTATTATTTATATTTCTTTCTTGTTACAGATGTGGCTCTGAAACTATTAGAAAGTGCCAACTGCTTTCCGTCTGAAGTTCTGTTCACTCATCAAGGTAAGGTATCTTAATGAATATTGAATGTGTGTTCTTCAATGTGCCCCAAGTTGCAACGTGTTGAGTGTTTTTTTGTTGTTGTTTTTTTCATTTGAAAAGATCACATCTATAATACAAGGTTGGTAACAAATATTGAATATATACAATGTAATATTCCTTTATATATAATATATTCAGGTGAATATACGAAAATATTAAATTTTATATATTCGATATTTCTTAACAATATCCTATGATAGGTGTTCCCTATAGCCGAAAATACATTGTATCAAAGATAAGTATATCCAGAGTCCACTGTAGATATTGTCCTTCGAATAAAATCTTGCGCCCTCTTTTTAGGCGTTACACTTCATCCTTAAAGAGAGCAAGAGTGAATGAGAGTGAGACAGTACCATTTCCGCAGCACGGAATCTAAGTTTCCACTCGTAGTACATCTCGTTACTTTCCAATACACAATACAGGGCACTACTACTAAAGTCACATGATTTTCTGGTCTAGCTCTAGCATTCCGTCATTTACTCCCAACTGGGGTAACTTACTAACCCTTCTCTAGATTGCGCCAGCCTAGCTATGCCCTTGGGTAGCTGTCAACCCCGCCCAGTACCGCGCAGTTCGAACTCGCCGGACGATTGGGAATAAAACGGTGGAATCTAAGGGCTGCATCACTGCCCACCGCGCTCTATAACAGAAGCCGGCACTGCAGCTAATGAAGTGGAATCGTGTTAGAGAAACAGCGGCTGGGAACCAGAACACAGCGCGGACTCGCCCACGCCACCAAGCCCCGCCCACCGGTGTGGGTGGCTCGGATTGATATTATTGCAGTGCTTCTGACCGGAAGGTCACAGGATTTCACTCCCGACGGTGCCACGGATTTTCATTACTAGACATAGGACGAATTCTACCTCTGCGTGGAGAGGAATTCTAGCAGCATGCAAGGGATGGGTAGTTTTCCGTCTTATTTCCTACCAACACCGGACGAATGCCGGAGCAGTACACTAACAAACGAATCATGAACATCGCGCGATCTTTCCTTCGTATCCTCACCCTTTACACTTACATGCTCTACACTACCTCACATTCCGGGCGACCAGGCTGCAGCTTAGAGCTTGTCCCGGTTGGGGCGGTGCCGCGCTGTTGGAAGATACCTCTTTGGGGGAAAACCCGCAGGCCGACACCTAAGTCAGCGCCAGATCCAGCGGGGAAATATCACAGCCATCTTCCGATAAAAAAAACATGAACTACACTTACGGAACTCATGATCTTATGAGATTATGCTGACTCACTAATCAATCAACGCAGATGCACTCCAGGCGCTCGGAAGTCCCAAGGCCTCCACAGAAAAATCAATTTCTGGAAAAGGTTCAGCATTTATTTATTTTATTTATTTATTTACTTGAAAAACAGTTAAAAACTGTGTATGACGTGCTTTGGGGAGAAGTTAATTTGAAGTTACATTTATGTCGAGAAGCAAAACAGGGGCCATCTCAGCATTTGCTCGAGGATCAGGGAAAGTGGACGAAAACCTGATCGTGATGGGGGGTCATTGACCCAGAAGCTGTAGTACAATACTTGTTACAGGTTCTTTACATTTATACAATCCAAATGATATATAATACATTAAATGTCATTTTAAAAATTAATATTACTTTCTTTTTGGATGCTCAGTATAGTCTCTAATTGTATAGAAAGAGTTGTGCAGCAGAAAAGATTTTACTTAGGACTTAAACTTTTGTATCGAATTTAATCGTTTAATGTCATCTGGCAATGTGTTGTAAAATAATGTACATGTATTATATGTGCATTTTTTGTAGTGCGCTGTTATACTGTTATCTGATGAATAATATTACTACGTCGAGTGTTGTAGTTATACACAACGTAAATATAAATTAATCGTACACTAAATCAATTCGTTTCATTTGTGCACACCACCAGGACACACATTCACGATGAGTTTAATTCTCTGCTCCAGCCTAGAGCTATGTTTTTAGAATGGACCGCCCGAAGCTGGTACGTCCCAGACAGTGGTTGCATGTTGAAGAACGAGGTTTCTGAGAGATGAGTGTGAGCACCATGTTGCTATTACGGTTTCATTCCGCCAATCCACGTATATTAGATAAGCTAAGAATGATCGACACAATAGAGTTCATAAATTAGTGTTTTATTTGTCGCTAATATGTTTCTTAAGTTTCGCGAACGCAATTGCATCTTCGGTCATCAATGTGAAAGTTGTCTTAAAGAAAGATAAAAATTCCAAAGTTTCTACTACGTACTACAGTGTGCCATCGTTCGAGAAGTATTCTGATGACACAAATGTGTGCAATTCTTCGGAAAAGTGCCGCCCCTGATAATTCGCAATCTACCGGCTGCCACTGCCTCCGGCCCAAAAGTGGAAGGGGAGTTTGCAGGAGTAACATAATGGCCTGAGCAGTGTAACTACAGTGTTTGCAGATACTCATTATTTACAATTATATGTTCACCAACATAACCACCGTTTTCTTTTTCTGAGAATAATTCGACGAGAACACTTTCATTAGGTCTCGTACGATCTATACTACTGCTATCACACAAATTCTACCCAGACAATTGTATTGCACAATACCTGATCCGTTATAAATACCATAAGTTGCGATCATTATTATTGTAACCATCTCTTAAGCATTAATCTGTTAATGCTTCTGATTTCCCGACCCTGCAGTTGTGTCATCACCATCAGCTTGGTCCTTCGGCTGACTCGTCCGCAGGATCACCATCCCTGCCGATACTGCAATGGCGGGGGCGACACGGAGATAAACGCAGCCTGCATCACACCAACCGCATTCCGTTTGATATATTATTAGTGACAAGACCTGATTGCATTCGATGGATTTTTAATTTATATACCAATTAATATTTCACGCAGTCTGATACAAAGCATTTGTGAATTTATTTGTGGTTTAGACGGATGAGCTCGACGAAGCATTTGTTGTACGCCGGCAACGCAGGGAGGGGGGGGGAATGAGGGCTGGCTTTGCATCCCATTAAAAGCCCCACTTGCACTCTCTGCTACGAAAGGATTTTCACATTAATATTGAATGAGTGGTTCGATCGTCATTTTTATACCCTAAAATGTGTTTATTCTTGTGTTGCTATTTTACTATTTACAGGAAACATGTACGTGCCGCGAATTGTTATCAGTGAATGTGGTATTTTATTTATATATTTTTTGGAGTATTTTATCACACTCTAATCATCTCATTTGTTGAGATTAAATGGGTTAAAGTGAATTGAAAAATCTATCTAATAATGTCTTCTTGAAACAATATTCAAGAGAGTTATATTATAAATGCTATTTTAAATAAAAATATAAAAAAGCACATAAAAATTAGATGAATTATCATTCATTAGGTAGTTTATCTTATCTACACCCACGAAAATATAACTTCTGTAAAACAAAAGAAACAAAATAGCTGGCAATGTGCGTCACGGTACTATTTCGACTTACAGCCTCGTCAAAATATTAATTTCGATTTCCTGGCATGACAATTTAACAACGATCAAATAATGCAATACTTTGTTTATTAATTACCTTTAAGTGTCGCAATTGAAGAGCAATAACAAACTAGAAAATATTGATACAACTGTGTGTGTGCATTATTGACACAGTTTTATAAAAGGTTCTTTAATTAATCTAAATTGACAATTAATTACATGTTCTGATTAGCTTCCATTCGGACCCTTAATGAAGTATTAAACTTAATTAGTAACATTATTTTACAATTCATTGCACTTTCAAACCAAATTTATGCCGAACGGTTGTAATTATAGATTATTCAAATGAAGTCTAAAATTGCCTTAAAAAATGAAACATATGCCAAATAAATTATCATTTTTGATTGCCAATTTGTCAAATTTGAAAAATATATTTTTTACGCTTTCATTGAACTCAATAGAGACCTCAGTGGAGTCTCAAAACACAGAATCTAGACTGACGTCGCGTTTTAGAGAATATGAAATCTCAACAAGAAGGGGAACCAAAGAAGGGACTAAAAAATTATAATCGGCATACGTTTATGAAACTACCGTTTTAATGGAGATCCAAGACCGAAATTAGCATCCAACTTCTTCAATATTATATCAGTTCGAAAGTATAAGATAAAACTCAGTGGCAATTTTTGCAAAGAAAGTATGGCATTATTCTTATTATTTTATTATTGTGGGAGGTTGCATCCATTAGTTGTTTTCTCACTGATCGCGTAATTCATACCACCGTTTAAATTATTGATCAAAATATTTTGTTTTTGTTTTTATTTTCTTAGCTGTCTGTAAAACGCTGCGTTCAGGCACAAGTGTCAACGTTTCTGTCACCATACTGCGACCTTCCTCAGGGTGAAATGCCTAGGTCGCGAATGGCGGCCGAAACATGGTGCCCAGATCGTGTTGTCTCCCGGACAGTCAAGAAAATACTGACTTCGGTCGCGAGAGCCTACTCTCTCAATGCACAAATATCATTATCCATAAACAAAAGTATATAATTTGTATACAAATGAATACATCCCTGCACAGTATTTGAGTAAAACTTCCATATGGGTGGATGTGCGATTGTGTAATGTGCAGTTTCGTCACTCGCAGTTAGACCACTTCTCGTGCATTAATCGAGACGTATGAGGTGTCATTCGACGAGTTTCGGTCACCTGATGAGGAACTGAATTTCTTTTCAGATTCGGCCAGAAAATTCGAAGAAATTTCCAAAAACCTTTTTTTTCGTGTTTTGGCGCTGCAATCTTAGTGATAAAGCCACGAATTAAACCAAAAAATGCCTTCTTAATCGACCTATGTACGTATTTTAAACCCAGTACGCAAACGTATTTTTTGCCCAATACGCCGTAATTTTCTTTCGCGACACTGATGTTGACATTTATAAGTGAACAATTCAATTGCCAAGAAAATCGCGCTGCAAACTGATTACAATTTAGATTTGAACGATTGTATTTTTTTAAATATATTTGTGAAAACCTATGCACAGTATTGCCTGGGAACTTACTAAACTTAAAGAATTTCAAGTGAATGCGGAGAAAGCAAATCTGTGAGTAGAGAGCAAATGAACGTTATGTTCGACTTATCTCTTTTACGTTCTTACATAATGTGTAAATACCGATTTTCAAACCCGATACCGGTTTTTAACCACAACGTATTTTTATTAAATTTAACTACACTTTATTCACATAAACATACAAAACAGTCGCATTTTAATGTTAGATTCGCATGTAACGCTAGATGCGTATACAAAACGATTAATAGAGTAATTGTAGATGTAGAAATAGAACTGTTTGTGAAAATTTAATGTCTTGAAAAAATGTGGGGCGAAAGATATGGAATTGTTAAGGAAATCCGGGGAAGAATCAAATGTAGTTGTAAAAGATGTTGCGACAGAATTTTCGGAACTAATTGAGAATGATCTGCATTTTGCATTTAGCATTTGTACAAATGTAAATGTGTTATGTACCCTTCTGTGCATATTGGCAAAATAGAGAAAAATAATATCTTTACTAAAATTTAACTATTAGCATCATCAAAACCTACAAATAATTCTTACGATGAGTATAATTTTGAAATTGCAATTAGACCCGTTCATATCCCGTACAGAGGTAAAACACACTACCATCTGGTGTTGGGAAGGTTTTTGAACGGGAGTATATCATTATCAGCTACTACGATTTATTGGTCCAATGCTAGAAAGTGAAAGAAATTTTTTTAAGGAAGGTGGGAATTAAAGAAATGAAGTATGAAAGAAATTTTCAATACATGAAACTATTTTTAAAACGGTTTACAACGTCAGCGACGGCACATTTTACTACTTTTCATAGAAATCGAGTAACCTGCGACCGTTACTCACGGACAGACAGCTTCCAGGCCTCCTATCGGGACAAATAGGTGTCATTCCACGCGTCTCGACTTCTGGGTGAAGAATTTAACATTTTTTCGGATCTACACTCTAGATAATAATTGAGTTTCGCAAAAATTTCGTAGAGGAGATATATCCGTTAAAATGCCCTTTGAGTTTTTACGGTACCTAAAGAGATGATGAATGACTAGTTCGATTCCTCTAGACTTGGCCCCCTTTGACCCCCCTGGATGGGGGGTCCATATCCAGGTATCCTCCAAATGGAACAAGCTCTCAGCCTCCGACTGGCCTCCCAATGTGTGTAAACTTCGATATTTGACGTGGTGGCTCAAGGTCACGCAAGAAGAAGGGAGAGGGAAAGAAGGTACCAATATGGAGCTGCAACATAACTACAACTCTCACTTTTACGGCTCACTATTGGAGTCTGCGTTCCCTTTCCCTTTTTCGTTCGTCACCTTGAGACATCACGTAAAACAGTAGAACTATAGTAGTGTAGTGCAGGCCAGCCCAAATGGCCCTGGAAGAGCGAGGGCTCTCGTAGCTGCTGGCACCGAACTGAGTCACGTGACAGGCGTGAGATTACAAGGAAACTAATGGTTCTACAACTGTACATACTCCCTCGTACATCTGATATCAGACAAGTAATATAAATGTGTACATTCCATTCTAATATTATATAATTGGTCATTGCTTTAATATTTCTTCAGTTTCTTCTGTAATATCGAAATTGTTAAACAAATGTCAAAATATTTCAAGTGATATATGCAGACTATTTATCTCAATTTCTTTTATTATAAACTTCATTTATCGTTGATCTGCCACATATCTACATCACTAAAATATTTGTAATGTTGACTGTAAACTTACCTCCTTCCCTGGACACTTGTAATGTACCTTTCAACAGGTGGCTAATCAAAATATTTCGAATCATTGTCATCTATGTAGTACGCACAATAAATTTCAGACGAAGCATAAACAAATATGGTTAGCAAAGTTTCGAAGCTCCAGGATATCGAATATACCATTGCCCCAATGGCGAACCAACGTCATTCTTTTTAGTTTAACTCATATATACCGCATGCTAAGAATGAACGGACGGCTGCTCTGATCGGTAGTTTTCAGTGGTTTCTCCGATCAACACCAGGTGATCGCCGGAACAATACCCTAACAAACGGGCCATGGACGGCGCGCAATATTTCCTTCCTCTACCCTGTCGTACACACATCCCTTACACTTGCATGCACTTCATTATCACATATGTCAGGAGCTCAGAGCTTGTCCCGGCTGGGGCGGTTGGAGAAAATAGCCCCTAGCCGACGTCTCTCCATTCAGCAGAAGAAGATCACCGCCGAATCACCAATTCACGAGGAAAATACACGAACTACACTTACGGGACTAATGGTTAAAAGGACTACACTTACGGGAGTAAAGAACTTAGCACTTGACGCGCCCGGAATTTCAATCAAACATATATGCCGTGTGGCAATAAAGAAATATCCGTCTCGGGCGGTTGTTGATGAGTAGAAAAGTCAAAGATTCTGTCGGCAAGTTTTAAAATAGTGGGTGAGGCAGCATGTAGTTGCGCGCAGGGTTGGGGCCAGCGCCGCGAGGGCCCTCGCATTCGCTCTGGCGGCGCCTGTCGGGGCTTCGGCCCGCCTTCGCCTTCGCCTTCCGGGTGTTGGTAGTGTTGCTCGCCTGACCCTTGTGGGGTCTCTTCGAGCAGGATTGATGTAGCCGGGTGTGTTCTTCAGTTGTGCTGTGACTCCTCTCCCCCGTACGGGGACGGGGATTGGGAGTCGGGGTAGATGGGTTATTTTGTTACGGTCGCACTGGGTGACGGGGAGGGAGGGGGAGGAACGGGATTTGGGTCGGGATGGGGTTGGGGGGGAAACGGTCCTTTTCAGTTGGGTGTAATGATAGGATGCTGTGGTTTGTTTGGCAAGGGGTGGATAATTTAGTCGGCGTTCATTTGATTTTGTCATCGATGCTTGTGCGTCTTTCTTTGTCTGTCTGTCGTTTGTCGGTTTGCGTTTTCGTTTGTTTAGTCGGGATGTCGTTTCTTTCTGCGTTTTTCGGTTTTTCTGTGTTGCCTACAATTGTGGGTTTCGTCGTGGTCTTGAATTTTTGTGTCGCTCTCTGGTTTAGGTGATGGGAGGGGGGAGTTGGAGGATGTCAAGTGGGTGCTGTTTGCGGGTAAAGCGGGGTGGGTTTCTAAGGATATGGTGGTGGGGGATGATGAGTTGGCGGAATTTGGGATTGAGGACGAATTTTCGAATTTTCGCTATTGCCGAGTGGTGGAGGTGAGTGAGGATGTGAGGGATTTGGTGTTGGGATCTCAGTTGGTTGAAGGGCGTGTACATGGGTGGGCGGAATATGAGGCGGAGGGCGTAGTTTTCCATTCTGGTGATTTTCGACAGGTTTTGTCGGGAGGTGGCAGTCCAGGTCGGGTGGGCGTATGAGATGATTGGTCGGATGTAGGTGTAGTAAGTTTGCAGTTTCTTTTTTATGGGAAGAGATGGATGGGTGAGGATGGGTAACAGGGCGTTCGTTATTCGGGCAGCTTTTATTTTTGTTTCATGTATGTGGTTGGTCCAAAGGAGGCGTCGGGAAAAGGTAAGTCCAAGGTATTTTACTTCGTTTGTCCAGGGGAGTGGCGTATTTGCAATGGATAGGGGAGGGGGATTAGAGGGATATGTTTTATACGAGAAGATGATGGCTTGTGACTTTACGGGGTTGATTATGATGGCGTTTTGGGAGGCCCAGAGTGTGAACGTGTCTAGAGCTGACTGAAGGCGGATAAGGGATCGGTTTAGAGAGTGGAAGGATGTGAGGAAGGCAAGGTCATCGGCATAAAGGAAGGTTTGCACACCGTGGATGCGTGGGATGTCGTTGATGTAGATGGAGAATAGGATTGGGGATAACACGGCTCCTTGTGGGACGCCGGCTTGGATCGGGTGGTCAGGTGAGCACTTTCTTAGGTGGCGAACGTGGAAATAGCGGTGACTGAGGTAGCTTTCAAGTAAGGAGTGGAAATGGTTGGGGACGTATGGTTTGATTTTCATGAGGAGGATTTGATGGGAGACTGTATCGTAGGCTTGGGTGAGGTCGGTGAAAATGGTTGGGATTTGTTTTTTGTCCTGCATTGGGGTGGCTATTGCGATGGAGAGGTTCAGGGTTTGGAGGGCCGCGGAGCGACCCTCTCTGTAGCCGAATTGTGAGATGTTGATGATGGGGTCTAGGATGGGTGTTAGTCTTAGGAGTAGGATTTTCTCAAAAATTTTGCTAAGGATTGGAAGGAGGCTGATGGGGCGGTAGTTTACGGGGAGCCGATGATCCTTGCCGGGTTTGGGGAGCATGGTTACGCGGGCGGTTTTCCAGGCTTCGGGGAAATAGGATAGTGTGGCGTCTTTGCCGGGGCAAATAAATACAGACGTGAACGGCTTGTAAATATTTAGTATTTATTATAAGAAAGTTACTCCGACACCAAAACACTATATACAATATTTACAATTGAAGTTAACCGTTACAAGAAGGAACTTTCCCTGGTTACCACCACCGCTGGCCCGATAATTAATTACCATCCCCGGTGTGATGCACCAGTACCTTACGCGAGCATACACGCGAGTATGCCGCACCTGCTGTCACGACGTAGCACGCCGGCTTCGATTCCCCGCCTCGGTAGCCTATGCATTACAATGCAACGCCGCGCACAACCCTCACGACGCCCTACCGACACGCTCACCTGAAGACTCACAAGAATAGAAGAATGCTTTCAAATCGGTTTCTGCTTATATAGCCTGTGGCAGGCTTGACGGAAGCGCGTCACCCGCAGTGACCGCCGGGGTTTCCAAACCTGCACCCACGACCCGCATTCCTATGTGCAGCCCCGCGTCACTTCCGCCAGGGTTGTCCACATGGCTACAATAGTACGTTTGTACTGGCGGCAGATATGACGCCACAAACTCCTCTATACCCCCCCGGGAATTTTCGTCGCAGTTGCAATCAACACAGAAGGAAAATTCCACAAGTGTGAAAGTCCTAGGCCGATCGGCTCACATTATATACAACTGCGCCTGACCTGGCTAATTACACAGATAAAGAACAAACAGAGAATGCCCTACTAGCCTACCCCATTGACATATTTTTACTCTACATTGTACATTGTACTTGAAATATTAAAAATCTTGCCGTACGGTCGGTCCCTCTTATGCATTGTTACGAATTTTCAGCCTGGTGTGGTAACCTCAAATAACCATAGTATGTTCCTTTCCCTTTTACAACCAAATTCTTAAATTAAATTAATTTTGTACAATACACTCATTACCAAAATGACACATACAATATCACCAATATAGCCACAAACATTACATCAAAAACATTTAAAATCATATACAGTTCTATACACACACTGACATACTGAATGACAAAACCCTATACAGTGATAAATGCACAAAACAAAAAACAATACTAGTACGAGTACAATACCAACATTTACCGTTTTACATTTAAAACCACATACAGTGATACACTTAAAATGAAACAAATAAACAATTTTTACATTTCTCTCTTGAAGGATTGTACAACGTTTTTCTTCTTGCCAGAATGAATATAAATGAATGCAAAAGTTCATGATATTTGCTGGAACTATTCTTCCGAAGGCTTCTTGGGAAAAGTTTACTCAATCTTGACACAACACAACAAACATCACATTCACCTATACATCATTCTTCTTGCACTATTTGTTTTGCACTATGTTCCAGTGTTTTCGGCGCACACGTATCGGCATTGCCGGGTGCAGTGTGCCCCTCTGCAACTTCGGACACTGTCTGGCGCTCATTTTCAAACACCCTACTGAGAATATCAGCATTTACGTTTAATATCCCTTTCCTATGGCTTATGATAATGTTGTAATGCTGAATCGCCAAAGACCACCTAAGCAATCTAGGATTATTCCCAGCATTCTGTTGTAACCAGACTAACGGGTTATGATCCGTTTCTATCTTTAGCAAAACATTACCGTCTAAATAGTAACGCAACTTCCCTAACCCCCAAATTAAAGCCGCACACTCTTTCTCCGTGGTGCTCCATTTTAATTCCCCGTCTGAGAATTTCTTACTGAGAAAAAGAATCGGATTTTCATTTCCTTCCTGATCTAACTGTGATAACACAATGGCTGCTCCCCTAAGTGCCGCATCACATTGCAGTAAAAATGGCTTACTAAAATCAGGTGCATGTGTGACTGCCCCCTGACACAGTGCGTCGCGAAGCTGTACAAACGAGTTTTCGCACTCTTCCGACCACCGGATTTTGCCTTGCCTATGTGTTCCCCTCAATAGATCAGTGAGCGCCGCTGATTTCTCCGAAAAATTTCTGATGAACCGTTTATAATATGATATCAGACCTATAAATTTACGGATTTCCTTTTTTGTCGTAGGCCGTGGATATTCCTTTATTACTTGCACTTTGGCTTCATTTGGTCTCATCAGACCACTACCAATCTCGTATCCTAAGAACGTAACCGATTTCCTAGCGAACTTACATTTCGCCGGTTGCACGCGTAAATTGGCCTCACGTAACTTTTGGAATACGATTCTGAGATGTTTGCAGTGATCATCCCAGTTGTCGCTAAAGATTGCAATGTCATCCATATATGGGACGGCGAACTCCGCGCAATCTTTCAGTAATGCCTCCATAAGCTTACTGCAAACATATGGAGCATTTTTGATGCCGAAAGGCATCCTGAGGGGTTTATAAGACCCGAATTTTGTCGTAAAGGTGGCATACCGTTGAGCGCGCTCGCTCATTTGGATCTGCCAAAATCCTTTACATAAGTCCGTTGTGGTTATGATTTTGGCCCTCGCAACTGTTTCAATTCGCTCGGCTAAACTCGGAAGCGGAAAATATTCAGTACGAATAACCTGATTTAACTTGCGGTAGTCAATACATGGCCTGGGTTTTTTTCCGGGTGCTTCCACCAAAATCATAGGGGATGTGAAATCCGAATCTGAAGGCTCGATGATACCATCCCTTAGCATTTTCGCGATTTCTTCCTGGAGGATTTTAGTTTGGCGATGAGACGTACGATACGGAGCGCTCCTCACCCTTGCATTTTCGTCCAGCAACTCGATGTCCATCTGAACATTTTTAGTGAGCCCTGGCCTATCAGAAAAGATGTCCCTAAACTCAATTACAAGTTCTCTCAGCCTTTCACTTCCTTCCGGCTCCATTTCTGTGCCTGCGAGCATTGCCTCTACATCAAATTCCTCCGGTTCTAATTTTAAGGCGTATTTCTCTATTCCGTCCTCCATAAATTCACCTATTTGTTCTGGTTCCTTAAATAATAATGAATTCTTATCAAAATATGTTTCTCTTTCCGATTCTGCTTTTACATCCTTATACTTTTCAAACAAGGTATTTACACTCTCATCTTCCTTCTGCGCCGCGCTGAATTCTTCCGTATTTACCTTCAACATTTCCGCGATCGGCACTGCCAATTCTAATTCTTCTCCGTCTGTTACTAGACAGAATTCCGGGAATTCCTCCGACGGCTCATGCTCGTCTTCGCCCGGTTTTTCTGTCCGGTCGCCCTCCGCCTCCGGCAATTTTACCTGCGAGTTCCCCGAATCATCTGCTTTTGTTCTGCCTTCTGCCGCAGCCTTACTGCGCGTCATAACCATGTTCACAGTTTGTTCTTCTACAAGGCCCTGTTTAATATCCTGCAGAAGTTGATACGTTCTGTTACTTAATAGATAATAACTAAGTTGATTTTCCTTCGGCACTATAGCGGCCCTAGTGATTACATTACCTAATTCCGAATTTAGGCGAATTTCCGCCACCGGCAAATTAATGGCAGTCGAATGAAGTGGCTGTTTGATCCAGACCGATTCGCCCGTATAATCACGATCTGTGACTAAATTTGCGGATACAAGATCAAATGACGCGCCCGTGTCTCTTAAGATCTCAGTCGGCTGCTCATTCACGGTCCCTGACACAATGTGCTGCCTCAAGAACTCCCTTGCCTCGGGTTCACACACGTGATTTACTTGATTGCCCTGTTTCCGCGGACAGTTCCTTATCAAGTGCGTTGTTGACTGACATTCGTAACACTTGCGGACATAAGGTGCCTCGAATTCCTTCTTCGCGCTATGTTTCTCTAATCCATTAGTACTTCCTGCCGACTTGGGGGCCACGTGAGGAGCAACAGGTGCCCTGTTGTTTCCTTGTTCTTTCCGGAATGTTCTTTCCGGCCGGAAAGATGGTAACTGTGGCTTCTTCCACCCTTGCCGCGCATTCTCGTACGCATCTAATCTTTTCGCGAATTCAAGCGGATTCGCAAATTCGGCCCATTTATCCACAAAATGTTCCCGCATATCCCCTGGAACTTTATGCTTCATTTGATCGGCTACGATCAAATTCAATAAACCCTCGAATGTGTTTATTTTAAGTCCCGCTACCCACTCTCTGGCATAGTTTAACAATTCCCTCGCGAATATGCTCCAAGTCGCTCCGTTCTTGCTATGTTTCCTAAACAACTGCCGGAATTTCTCGGCATCAAACCGGTACAATTCTAATAATTTCAATTTCAGCTCCGCATAATCTAACGCTTCTTCCTGTTCGTCTAAAGTAAGCCATGTGTTAACATTATGCGGAAGTAATCCGATTAAATTAACAACCCAATCTTCTTCGCAGATTTTCAATTGCCTGCACTGGCTTTCAAACGCGCTCAGATAAGAAGTGATATCGTCCTGCTCTCCTTTAAACCTACCAATTATTTGGCCTATTCTAATATATTCTCTCGCGTGTTCCGAGCGCGCTTCCGAACGAATCTCCGAATTTGTTTCGCCCGTCTGGGCATTCTGCGCCCTCGCAAGTTCTAATTGGTATTCCCTTTCTTTATCTCTCTCATGCCTTTCTTCTAATATTCTCCTAGCCTCCTCTTCTACCTTCTTATCTCTTTCGTGCTGTTGCCCCAATTCCTCCGTTAATTCAACGGAATAATCCTCATGCTCTACTATTAATCTTTTTAAAGTCTGATTCGTTTCCGATCCATCTAATTCTATTCCTAAATCCCTGGCGATTCGGATCATTCCCTCCTTTCGAAATCTCAGTAAATGCGCCATTGCTTTCAAACAGTGCCCTACGTTGCAAAAGAACACACTTACCCTCCGCTTCCACTGCTTGCACGTGGCTGCTTCTGCTGCTTATGCGTGCACGTTCGGCGCTGGCGGATGTCGTGATGAGATGGATGGATTGGCTGCAACTCGTCCTTCCTTCCCGTCCTTCCTTCCTTCCCGTCCTTCTGCTTGAAGTTTCGCCCCGCCGATGTACTCGCACGTTTTCGTTCGCGTTTTACTTGTTTCGCGCACTATGAATATATTTACGTCGAAACTGTTCCCTGGCTGAGCTTTGCTCGCTCGCCCACTATTTAAACTTTCTCCGGCGGATACCTGCGGCCAAATATACTTTCACTTCCGCGTACACGATCCGTTGTTCTGGATGCCTGTCCCGCTGGTACTAAGCGCCCTACCTGCTGGGTGTTTTGTTCGTTTCTATAGCTGTTGCTACACTGCCGACCGAACCTTGCACGTGAAACGCAGAATTCTATTCCTCCTACGCTCACTAATTACCCATGGACGGATGAAGCCCCTTACTGGCGTAATTATTCTACCTGCCGTTCCTGGCGTGCTTCCGTGTGATGCTGCCTACCACAGACAAACACCGCACATACACAACTGCGTGGTCGTTTACTAACCATAAACTGCGTACTTGAACCGCTACATACACTACACTTGCGTGGTAGTTCCAGAACCGCTGCCTACACTATACTACGTGGTAGTTCTTGAACTGCTGCCACCATTTTACACCTACGTGGTAGTTCGTGATCCGCTGCATACACTACACGTGCGTGGTAGTTCCTAAACCGCTGCTTACACTACACGTGCGTGGTAGTTCGTTTACCGCTGGCACTATTCTACGTGCGTGGTAGTTCGTTAACCGCTGCCACCATTCTATTCCTCCTACGTCTGTGGCGTCTTTGCCGGGGCAAATAAATACAGACGTGAACGGCTTGTAAATATTTAGTATTTATTATAAGAAAGTTACTCCGACACCAAAACACTATATACAATATTTACAATTGAAGTTAACCGTTACAAGAAGGAACTTTCCCTGGTTACCACCACCGCTGGCCCGATAATTAATTACCATCCCCGGTGTGATGCACCAGTACCTTACGCGAGCATACACGCGAGTATGCCGCACCTGCTGTCACGACGTAGCACGCCGGCTTCGATTCCCCGCCTCGGTAGCCTATGCATTACAATGCAACGCCGCGCACAACCCTCACGACGCCCTACCGACACGCTCACCTGAAGACTCACAAGAATAGAAGAATGCTTTCAAATCGGTTTCTGCTTATATAGCCTGTGGCAGGCTTGACGGAAGCGCGTCACCCGCAGTGACCGCCGGGGTTTCCAAACCTGCACCCACGACCCGCATTCCTATGTGCAGCCCCGCGTCACTTCCGCCAGGGTTGTCCACATGGCTACAATAGTACGTTTGTACTGGCGGCAGATATGACGCCACAATAGTTTGAGGCAGGAGTTTAAGATGAGAGTGAGGAGGTCTATTGCATTCTTGGTCAGGTGTTTGATTGGGGATGGGGGGACTCCGTCAGGTCCTGGGGATTTTGTGCTGTCTATTGTCTTAATGATTTGTCGGATTTCTGTGTCATTGGTCGTCCATTGTTGTTGTCTTTCTGGTGATAGTGTGGGGGTTCTTAGGTAGTTTAGGATGGCATTGTCTGGGATTGGGAGGTTGGAAGGGAGGAAGCGGTCGGCTAGGGATTTTGCGAGGGTGTCTGTGATAGTTTGGGGGTCAAAGGTGAGGGTGTCGTCTTTCAGGATTGGGGATATTGCGGGGGGGTGGTTGCGTACTGCCTTGATTACTTTATGTAGGTTGTTGGGGCTGCGGTTGTCCTTTAAGAAGTCGTCGTATTTGTGTGTTTCGTTTTGTCGTAGTTGTGCTTGTATTTGTCTTTGTATTTGTATTTGTTTTAGTTGTCTTTTGTCTTCGTCGCGTCTGTGTTTGTAATAGAGTCGTTGTACTCTTCTTTTGTGTCTTATCATGGTGAGGATTTGGTTTGGGAGGATAGGGTGGAGGTTTGGAGTAAAGGTGGTTGATTTGTGGTAGGATTGTTTGATGTGGTAGGTTAGGTGGTGTATTGCTTTGTCGATTGTTTCTATGGTATTGATTTCTGGAGGGATGTGGATTTTCTTTGCTAGGGTACTTTTGTAGGTTTTCCAATTTGTGGAAGGGGTGGGGGGTGGATTGGGGAGGGCATAGTAGGAGGCCGTGGAGCAGTTGAATACTATGGGGAGGTGGTCCGAGATATTGAAAAGGTCGTATTTGGGATAGGGGATGGTTACTTGGAGTTGGGAAGAGTGGAGAACAATATCGAGGATATCGTGTGGGAGATCGTTGAGTATGTGCGTTGGTTCTGGTGGACTTTTCAGATGGATGTGGGTGTTTATAGTTAGAAAGTTGTCAAGTCGGAGTCCGTTTGTGTTGCTAGTCGCGCAGCCCCAGTTGGTAGATTTGCAATTTAGGTCTCCTGCAAGGATGAATGGGTAGGGGAGGTTGTTTAGGGCGTCGAGGTCAGATGTGGGAATAGGGATTCTGGGTCTTTTGTAACAGGATATGATGAGTATGGGGGTTGAGGTTGTGCCTATTGCTATGGCTGTACATTCAAGGGCAGTAGTTTGTGGGAGGAGGTATTGGGTGTGTGGGATGGAGCGTCTGGTGAGGATGGCCGTGCCGCCTCCCTGGGATGTGGTTCTGTCGGAGCGTGTAGTAATGTAGTTGGGAATGTGGAGGGGTTGGTTTGGTGTCAACCATGTCTCTTGCAGTAAGAGGATTCCGACGGAGTGGTCTTTTAGAAATTGGTTTAGGATGGGGATCTTTTGGTTCAAACCGCCTCTTGCGTTCCATGAGGACGGTGAAGATTCGGGGGGAGGGAGCCATTTAGTTCAGGATTTCGACAATCTTTAAGCCGGCGGCTATGATTTTGGTTACTATGTCTTCTGGGCCTTTTAATATTGCTAGGAGTGGTTTGATGTGGGCCAGGATCTTTTTGACAGATGGATTTTGTAGGAGAGAAAAGAGGTCTTTGAGGTCTTGTGCAGTGGACTGTGATGGTTGAGTTCCGGTGTTTGGTTGGGATGGGTTGGTGGCTGTAGCGTAGGAGCTGTATCTCGGTAGGGGTGGGAAAGATTGTTCAGTGAATTGTGGGGTGGTGGTGGTCGGGGTGGGTTTCAAGGATTGCTGTCGCAGGGTTTTTGCCTTTACTATGGCTGGGCATGATGGGTCGTATGCGGGATGGGGTTGGGAGCAGTTGGTGCATTTTGGGGTAAAGGAGCGGTCTTTGGTTGTATGTGAAGGGCAGTTTTCCGTGGGGTGGTCTTGGGCACAGAGAGCGCAGGTCGGGGTCCGTCGGCAGTAAGCTTTGGTATGGTACAGTCTTTGGCAGTTTTTACACTGCGGGATTCTGTCCGTGGTCTTGTAGTTTTCGGTCCTGATTCTGTAATAGTCAATGTATGTCAGTTTGGCTTTGATGTTGGTCATTTCCTTTTTATTCGTCTCTACTGAATAGATGCCGAGTGGGGTTAAATTTCCGTCGTTGTCGCGTCGTTGCATTTCTGTTATGTGGTAGTTCGTAATGTTCTGTTGTTGTAGATTTTGTTTTATTGAGTCGATGCTGTATTTTGGGGGAAGTCCTTTAATGACGAACTTGTCTCTGGCCTCTTCGGTCGCACGGTTGAAGTGGTATGATATTGTGGTGAAAAATAGTCCTTTTTGTTGTGGGTCGGTTGAGATTTCGTCTAGTCTGTCTCGTATTTTAGTGTGGGCAGTCACAGTCATGGGTTGAATAAGTAATTCGGTCTTAGTGCATTTTGCCGTCATGTGTTTTCCGCAGGTGTTCATCAAGTCTTTTGTTAGTTCCGTTGGGTCGAGGATGGAGTTCAGGTCGATGCGGAAAGGTCCAATCCTTCCCTTGCCTTGGTTTGGTTGTCTTTGGGTGGTTTGGGGGAGGGGGGTTTGGTCGGTGTGGTTGTCAGAGGTGTTTGAAGTGGTTGATGGTTGGTCATGGGTAGTGAGGGGCTGGTATCTATTATGGGTTTCAGTAGGGTTTGGAATGGTCGGAGGTTTCGGTTTGGCGCCGTTTATTACTAGTTGGTAGCCGTCACCCAGCATGAGTCTTTTATTGGAACGGTCTGGAGAGGAGTCGGGGGAAGAGTCATGAGCACGTCTCGCAAGACCTGCTCGAGATGTCGTCATTTCGTCGTCCGTTGGCTGGCTTACCTCAACACCTTCCATATCCATATCTGGCGGCAGCGGCCGCAGCCGCGCCTCCTCGAAGAACCGCCTGTTGCTCTCCTGGAGTGCTTTCCGGAAGAGGCTTCTTGGTATTGCCGAGAAGTCGTACGTGGCGGGCGGTTGTGTTGCCAGTGGCCCTCAGCTCTCTTCAACGTGGTCAGACGGCGGTGAAATGCGCGCTTAATGCATGACGACCCCGAACTCAATGCAAGCGAAACACACTTCGCCTCGTGCCCTGGTAACGTTATCAAACCTACGCCGCGCTTTTTGAGTTGGCCTGCTTGACGTTAAGCATTTGTTCCTTCACGTTTCTCTTTGTGGTTTACACGTCACTGTCTTTATTAATATTCAAATACAAGTACTTTAATACTTTGATAATTTTTTTCTGCGAACAGGAGTGGGACTGTGCATTTGCAAGCGTGGGTGTACTATGAATACTAGCACTTGTGTTTTTATAAACAATCTCGTAGCACATCGGAATATATTGACAAAATTTATTGCTGGAAGACTTTGATGTTTGGGTTACACTTAAATAGTTTTATCAAAGTATGTTGTTTAAAAACGTTATTATGCGCAATTCCATACCCAAAGAAATTATTCAAAATATAAAGTAAATTTTATTTTTTCTCATACTACAATACTTACGCAGTAAAGAGAATTTTTTGACGGAAAATCTCCTATTCTACGTCACTGATACAAAAAACTTGATAATTCTTGCTCCTTTATGTAAGAAATAACTTCATATTGTGTCACTTCGTGTGAGTAGAATCCTCATTTTATGAGTTCCTGATACCAAAAAATGTAACTAGTGCAAAGCGGACGTCTGTCCGTGTTTTGTCTGTCTGTCCCTTGTGTAGAACGTAACAGCAAAATAGAAAATAGGATTTTCACAAAAAAATATATTTACCGACAGATCTGTCTCATGGCCTCTTGAACTTGAAACGGATATATTGATTGGTAAGGAGAGGGCTTTATGTAGTCTCAACATTTTGAAAATTTTATCAAAAATTCTCATTTTTTTCTTAAAATCTTTTCCTTGGTTAAAAAAGGACCGTTATAAAGATAGTGCAGTTTTGATTTTCGTTAAATTCTCTGAATTTTTGAAAATGATAAAGGTTTTAATACTTCTTGCCGTATTCTTACAACTTCAATACTAAGATTTTTTTAATGTTCTTCAAAATTTGATTTGTAAATAAATTCATGTACAATTTTTTTTTGAAAATGAGAGTCGTTTTCGTGTAACCAGGCGTGAAATAAAGATAATTTTGAAAACTAGTTTTATACCAAAAAGGGCTCCTACTGTTCTCTTCTAATTTTTTGAGATACAACGAAGCACGCATAGAAAAAGGACGCAGATGCGATTTGACCTCCGAATATTCGCAAATTGCAAAACTTATAAATAATTTGAGAAAGTAAATGCTATTGAGTACCCGTTGTTTTCATTTGTACATCGTAGCGGTTTTGAAA
The DNA here is from genome assembly GCA_038098605.1 of Gryllus longicercus. Taxonomy (NCBI): domain Eukaryota; kingdom Metazoa; phylum Arthropoda; class Insecta; order Orthoptera; family Gryllidae; genus Gryllus; species Gryllus longicercus. The sequence continues at coordinate 2,680,563 of JAZDUA010000103.1, read as the reverse complement.
GTTCGATGATGTGTCCAAATCGATTTCTTAATCGGCATTACTGTATTTCAGTGGACGTTGTTTTAGTGGGTAAAATCAGTAATGTCGTCTGTCAACAGTATTTATTTCAATTTTATTCCAGTAATTAATTAAATAGAATTTTTGGGCGGCATTTCTCTTGGTGAAAATAAAACGGCTTCACATTTTAACTTGAACATTGGGTCACTTGTTAAAAAGGATTATAATGAAGATATGCGATTAGATATGACTAGTCTACTTAAAATGTAACATTTACGAGCTAACTTGTGCTGGCCAATTGGCATATTAATTTGGATTTGTAAGAGATGCCAACTGAACCGCGCGAGACAGCTTCAACAACGAAGCGGGTTAGAGCTCTAAATAAGTTTTCTCAAGCGCCTCTCGTCGCGCCAATATCGATTTAAAGAGTTGAAAACGAGAGGATGTCTGGAATTAAGATTGATTGTAGAGCGCAGTTGGGCTTCCATGCGATTGGGGCCTCCGCAACAATATCCCCACCTCTGCTTCTAAAGAAAAGATATTACCCTTGTCTTGTAAAAAAAAATTTCACGCATTACATAACTTTTTCTTCTTAAGAAGTTCCTTCTTAAGCGCGAGAAAGTAAAATTTAATATATTCTAAAAATATTCATCAAGATCTTTTGTAAATATATTACGTATTCGAGGTATGATTGTACTAATACAACTGATACGAAAGTTAGTTAATGAGGATTTAAAACAGTTTGAAATATTAAAACGGGAGAAATTTTTTATTTACTGGATAATCCGGTAATGCCATCCATTAGAAACTAAACCTCGGACACGCCATACAAACACTGGTCTCTTACTCCGTGAATACATTTGTGCGCAATAATTGTTAGTATGCTTTTATAAATGAAATATAAATAATAAGAGCAATAATAGAAATAAAATTGAAATTAGAATATGCTTATCAAATGTGTGCTTACTTTTCTCCCTCTTGTAAAACGTTTTATATGCATATTATAGATATATAATATATACTTGTAGATTTACTAGATACATATATTTTAATAATTATGCATATTATTGGCGAGAATACATAAAATATCAATGCTTTATTGGTGCAAAAAAAGATGTGTAAAAATGTAATATTATTAACCTTTATATGTTGAAAACTATATCATTCATTTTATTTGTAGATAATTGGAGGGACGCTAACCTAGATCTTAAACCTAAACTTATACTATTCTTACAATCTACTATTTATAATTTTACTCTACGTAATTACAATATTTACACGCACAAGAATTTGCAATTTAAACTTGCATACTAACACTGACATTTTTATAGTTTGCCAGTCAAACTTACCCTGGCTCTTAAGAGTCACAGTTGCAGTTACACTTTTCCCCACACATCCACACAGACACTCATTCATTGACTTCCGGCCGGGGAGCACGCGCATTGTTGTACTATCACAGACACTGGGTGGAAACGACCAGTGATGCCAGATAGATATACTGATTTCTCAGTAGAAATACTGAATTTTCAAGTAAATGAAAATACCTACTGAATTTAATACTGATTTCTATAAAATACTGATTTTACTGGAAATCATATACGGTATCAAAACTAAGGTATAATAATAAACAAATGTAAACTAGTAATATATACATGTAATACATATGCGTGTAAATTTAAACTGGGAGCATCACTACTGGATGAATATGTATTTGTTTCTTTCATTCATTTGTGCAAACAGAGACAAAATAAGTTGTAAAGGCGTTTCTTCATAAATAATACCTCTGATTACATTTTCCACTCTTGAGTTTTAACCTGACTTACTTTATAGCTAGTTCAAACTAGTTGACACTCGAAAGTTTTTCTCATTGTTTCAGTTCGTTTATTTTTTTTAAATGTTCAAACTGAACGTAACGTCTAAAATTTTATTAGTATTTCATTAGAGAAATTAAATATTATCGAGTTCAGCACAGTGCTAGAATGGACAGCGAGGTCAAAAATTCTCATAATTTAAGTGCTAGGAAAACAGTGAAACTTCAAGAATGTGAGTATTATCAAAATATTTTGTGGTTTCCGAATCAAACAGTTAAGTGATTCTCCCTCCCCTTTGTCTCACCCAAACGAACTATTTTATTAAAACACATTGAGTTTAAGAAAGTGGTGTATTTGATCTTACTTAAATCAATTGTTTAAAATCAGAGAAAAATAAAACACTACAAAATATTATCAATTAAATAGATTTTATACTTTCCAATCAATAATTTTATAGTGCTATTAGAGAATACCAATAAAATTCAATTAAACATTTTACCTAATAACGATAATAAAAACAATAAAAATTAAGTTTTGAAATTAGTAAACAATTAACTAATCTATGCGATAATAAAATATATAACAATTTTTGTTGCAATTGCACTCAATACATTTTAAAAGAGACGATCTCACAAGACTTAGTTTTGTGTTGAAACACAACAGAGAGCCGCGGTACACAGTATACTGATTGTTCTTCTCTTCAGAATGGGATTTTACTGATTTTTCAACGAAAGGAATCTGGCAACACTGCTCCCCAGAATCTGTAGCTCCATGGCTGTGGAGCGGAGACGACCGGCCGTCGTATGGCAAGCCTGTGGGGGCAAGATAGAATTCCCTGAATGCAATAGTTTTCAACCAAAAGTATATTATAAGTTATACATTTCGCTAAAAGTAAAGAAAGTATATATAAGCATAAAAATGTACCAATACTGATAAACACACAAGTACCAAACAAAATTATTAGAATGTTAATGTATTTCTGAAACAAAATAATTGCAACACAAAGTTTGAATGTTGCAAAAAAAATTGGGGCAGTTAATGCAACGATGTTTGGTCTTTCTGTCAGATTCTCGCCAACAATTTTCATATCGGTTTTTTTCTCTCTCTGGAACTACTGATTGTGGTCGAACCTCGGGTTGATCCGAAAATTTGTTACTTCTATTAAACAACAATCACAGAATTCTCTTGTCGGTGATTGTCGACATTTCAAACAGGGTTGCCAGATGTGTTGCGAGCTTTTATCGCCAATTTCCCCAAACAACTTCTCCAATGAAAGCAAAAATTCCCAACTTTGAAACGAAAAATATTCTTCAAATTATAGATCAAAGATGTTCCTGACGATTCCATTGGTCGTCCCCTTAAATTCAAATAAGTCAAATTACTTGCCTCTATTGAGGCGAAAGAGTTCCTTCGCGCTTGAGTCGGCAGCTGCCGCAGGAAAACACCAAACAGTGCATAGAAACGAGTGAAGTTATAATATTGAACAGTAAAAGATGTAATAAACTACCAGATCTTTGAATTTTTTAATTGTTTTTTTTTCTTTAAACCGAAATGAACTAGGAAAAACATGTGTGGAAAATATTATTTCTTGTAAGAAAGCAGTACACTGCTTAGTGAGCAATATGAAAATTAAGGATTTGAATCAAGAAAATTGAAAGCAATGAATTAATATTTTATTTTTTCTTACATCACATTTATTTAATTAATTGGTTAGTTAACCAATTTTTAAATTAATTGTTTAGTTGTGAATTTTATTAGGAATTATATGATAATTCATCATTTATTCATATTACATTCAACAAATATAGTAATGACATGGTAGAAATGGCATGGAAAAAGCCATGGTAGAAATTGGGAGCTCAAGAACATTTGCATAGACATAGATTGTACTTCTTCCCTATACATCACATACAGCTACTTTTTTTAAATTAAATAATGATTTATATGCAGTGTAGTAATGTATTTTTCTTTAGGCAATTCGAACTCAAATAGATGATTTACGATTATGGTAATAAACAAGGATTTTACGGGTAAAAATTACCCAATTAATAAAACAAGAATTGAGACTCGCAGCTGATATCATGACTGCTCTCACCACTGTCGGTTTGTAGCACATAAAAGCATTTCGAATCATCGAATGACACATTTCTAGTGTGTGAAGACAGCCTTATCAACGTCTTTCCGCATTTGTCGGCGCACATTTCTGGAAACACATTTGGGTCATCAAATCATCACACATCACATTTGGGTCATCATCACATTTGGGTCTGGAAACACATCAGTGTAGTCTGTTGGGAGGCCTTAACCAAGTTGCTGAAAAATTATGTTTAAACATATTTAGTAAATTATTTTTTAAGACATGTTTTTTGTGAATCTCACACCCCAGAGCACGGCAGTTAAATGCAGTTTTCCTGTTAATTTGAATTCAACGGATTTGGGAGGAAAATAGTATTATTCATACTGAGGAAACGACACAGCACGCTAGTCACAATTCGGCAACATCGCCAACCACGTGACTCATTCAAATTTCAAAAACCAAAACTTTCCAAACGCCCACAGCGCTATGTGTGCGGGAGCACGAGTCAACAGAATTGTGGCTGTTCCAACAAGCAACCCTGTCCCCTTCCTAGAAAAAATAATTATTACGTTAGAAACAATATTTTTCCTAATGTCTGTTGCAAACATCAAATCATGTGTTTCGTGATTATACAAAAATAGTTCTTACAATAAAAATATTTTAAAAAACAAACAGTTGGAAGCCTTGCAACGGCTTTTAATGGAAACGTCCATTAGTCTGTGCTCTACAATCAGCCTGAGAAGATACTGAAGTTGTCAAATTTGGGATATTGCTTTAATTCTGTAGGTCATACATCATATTCATTTTTTATTTAATTTTAAGTTGATATATATTTATTGTAATTTCTATCTAACAGCCGTATACTTATATTTAATTGTTTATTTTAAATATGGCCTATCTTTTAAATTTTGCTAAGAATGCCAGTAGTTGAACACCATTCTCGTCCACATCGGCGTACATATTCATTTTCTTCGTATAAATCGACCGAGTAAAAACAAATATGAGCTTAATAACTGATTTAACGTTATGCAGTTATTCAAAAATAAAGTGAGATAAATTACACTTCCAAATCTAAGATTAACTACTGCAAAATATCACATTGATCAAATTGTTGAACAAATGGAAAAGCAACTAATTAAAAAAAGAGGTTTACTTTCATTGTAAGGGTTTTTTTTTTACATTTCGTACTTTAACGAGTAAGTGGCCGCTGTATCATACGATAATGGAAACTTAAAATCAATTGACTTTTAATTATAAAATTTCCCTCATATTTTAATAAAATATTTGACACAATACAGCTTTCTAATCTATCACTATTTTAATATTATATAAACATTAACAAAAAAAGTATTTTGTAGTGCGAATTTTAAAAAATTAAGGCTTATACGTTTAGATGTTTAAAATGTTCTATACGAACAATGAAAATGGAACAATTTGATTATATCAGAGTACAAATAACTCTTAGAACGCATGATATTTTTATTGCAGACAAAAAAGTCCTTTTTAGTTTTCTTCTACCTTTCGGCGCACTTCAGTAGCAGAAATCATTCTTTGCAGGTTTAGGAATTGCTTGATTTTTTGTTAAGTTCTGAAAAATATTTAATTATATGTCTTCGAAGACATTTACTTGTGCTACTAACTAGCGGAGGATTTAATTGCATTGTGAGAGATGGATTGTTGTTCTATTTCATTGTTGAATAGTGTGGACCTCATGTACGATTAAAAGAAGTTGTAATTGCCGTAAAGACGCCCCTGGTATTTCTATGGAGCTTTCAATTGGAAAGTACATACGTACCGAAACATGCTGCTGAGTTGCCTCTGAGAAACTGGAAACAAATGAGTAACTTTCAGAGAAACTCCCAGTCGCTCGAGTACACACCTGCTGTGCATCCCGTGCATGCTGTGCATCCGTTTTGTGTTGAGACGAGTTGTGTTGAAGTTCGTTATTTTGCATGACGAGTATCAGTTCTTTTTTTAGTGTTCGCGACTGTGATCGTTCTATTTACTTTATGTTCTTTTTGTCTATTTATTGCTTTCATTCTTTTATTAATGTTTATTTCTTTTTTACGTTCTTTCCCTTCGTAAGAAGAGAATGTATTGTCATTGTACGCCGGAATACTGCGAATTTTTGGTAGAAAAACCCTTATTGCCGGCCCTTGGTAACGCAGATGTAGAAAAATATTATTTCTACATACAGTAAATTACTTTCTGTAACATGTTGAGCTCTCAGAACTAATGTTTTGTGAGTCCTTGATACCTAAAAATCGATTCACGATTAATTTTTGGGGAAGTTCAAGACGTCTCAATGAAATCCTCGAACTTTTCTTAAAAATGGCTGAAATTGTTTTTATTAAACTTTGTCCTAGGATAGTGAATGCACTCTTAATAGAATGGGGCAGGTATCATTTCCGTTGAATCCCTCAAAGCGTTAGTACAAAGATCGCACCAGGAAAGTTCTGAAAAACTACGAAAATACCGTAGAGATACGTTTTACCCTAACACGAGAAAACTGCGAAAGGTCTGAATATTTTGTTTGTGATATTAAATCTAGGAAACAGTATTTTCCATGTAAATTATAGTAATAATTATTACACCTAGTGGAGTAGATATTCTATAACAAGCTTGTATGCTTCAATTCATAAACTTTGCATGTTTTACTTAGTTACTTTTATAAGTGTATTATTTTTAATGACGGTATTATTGTCTTGGGGACACTTAGTAGCTAGTAGTTTGCAACCTGACAACGTTCAATCACAATGTCAATCACCAACTTCTTTTATTTGAACAGTAAGCAATTTGTGTTCAAAGGAGACCACAGAGGCCTTATGAAAAAAATTGTTTCAGATATAATGTTGCCAAGTATTGGAAGCTTCAAGGACATTTCCTGCCCGTTTTTCGACAAGGGTCTTTGTGTACGACCTTTTTGTCATTTTCGGCACCTAAGAAAAGAATTCTCCGAACATCGTTCACTACTAGAGGAAGACGTTTCTGTTATTTCAACACTCTCTGGTGAGGAAAATGATAACATTGATCGACATTTAACTTCTGAAGCAGACAGAAAAAATATAGTGGAAACTGATTTGCAAGGAACTATGGTGTGTCGAAGTCGATCAAGCGATGTAGAAAGTGATTCAGAAAATTGTGCAAAGAAAGAGGAAGAAGTTCCTCCTTCAGCCTTCATTTCTCGGAAGTCTCAAAATGTCCCCGAATATAAACCAACTCCCATCTCTGTTCTGAAAAATCGCCATTTACCTGTAGTATATCCGTCGAGTCTATTCAACAGTACCACTAGATTAAAGAGGAAGTCTGATAGTATTGAATCTTTTTTACAAACAAAATTGAAGAAAGACTGCCAAATTAATTGTGAAACGTCTATTAAGTTTTCGTCATTATTTGAAAATGTTTTTGAACAAAGAAATGTCTTTGGTGTTAATCGAGATGGCATTTTGAATACACATCCAGCAACAGCTCAGAGTGTGAAAGGAGAAATTGAAGACATTCCCAGTGAAGGAAGTCTTAAACAAAATTCCAATACTCCATCTATTACATACGTTCCCTCTCCTGCAGAATATAGTGATTCAGAAGAACCAGTGAAACCAATTTGTGAATTCCTTACCAATCCCAGTTCTGTTGGGGATATTTCTTCTTACCGATCAAGTCCATTAAATTGCATAGAACAAGAATACGAGTCTTTCTATTGCAAGAAAAATATCCAAGAATATATGACAAATGATGTATCTAAGCGTGGAGATTTATCCAAAATAAACTTGGATTTTAACGCATTCATCCTAAATGACACCGATGATAAATTAAATTGCAGTAACCTCATAACGGTAGACGAAATGAAAGAAACCAGTAATGATGAGCAGATTAAGCATTCAGAATGTTATAAAAACATTTCACTCACTGTTGTAAGTGAAATGAATGTTATTAAAAAACAAATTGAGTATGATAAAAAGGAACTGGGCAATGGCAGAAAGGACAGTAAAGATAAGAAGGAAAATAAAAGTAAAAGGAAAGGGGATAGCAAAAAGGAAAGTGATGAACGGTATTGCAACAAAAAAAGAACTAGCGATTACAAACTTCAACATGCCAGTTCAGTTATCAGAAAATGTGTCAAAGAATCCAATGCTAGAAAAGATGGTCAAAATAAAGATAATAAAAGAAAAGATAAGCGTAAAGAAAGTAGACGAAAGAGTGAAGACACAATAAAAGCACAGAGAAAACGTACAAATTGTGAAAACGGACACACAATGAAAAATAATTCATGTGTCAATTTTGATAGTTCAAAGAAGTTATGTGATCACAAAAATCATAGTAAGGATCGTTACAGCTACAAAAGTGATGCTCACAAAACTAACAGTTCTCATAAAATTGTAAGAGACAAGTCTTTAAGAATTGAAGGAAGTTCCAAATCTGATAATCATAATACTAAACGTAAATCTTCTTCAGTTTATCCTGTAGATAGTAAGAAAATGATGTCTGATCTTGAGGTCATATCAGAACCCGAAAGGAGACAGGAAAATAAATTTACTGATGAACCAGATGGTACTTCATTGATGTACAATGGGGCGACCGATACATATATTCAAGATGACTCTACATCCGCTGACAAATGGGCCTGCTCAGAGGAAAATGAATGTACCAAAAAAAGCTACACGTTGTTTGAAGAATCTCAGTCAAATCTTGCTGAAAATAAACCAGAGCATAATTCACAGCAGGACGAAGAGGAAACGTATGTGTTTGGAAGACGCCGAATAGCTCACGATGGTGCCCAGGATAGGAGGCTTCTGTTACCACCTACAAGACGTCACTCTGTGCCTCATCCATCTCAAACGCTATCAGAGCGCTACCAGAAAGTTTGGGAGACCCACAATTCTGTTCAGTCTTTTGTTAAAGGTCAGACTCAGGCACAAGCAGATGCACTCACTCACTCACAGTCCATTCTCGACTGCCCTTCATCCATGAACCATGAAGATGTGATATCTTCTGAATCTCAATCTAAGAACACGACTCTTTCTTCTGAGGGAAAGAGACGTATTGCACATGTACCGAATGTGTCAAGACTGTTAGATGCGAAACGGAAATTGCTGCAGAAATTGCACTCGAGCTCAGAATCATCCAAAATCCCATGTGCTTCTACAAATGTACAAACATTGCCAAAAGGTGTACAACGTATTGCTCATGTTCCATTAAATACAGTGTTGGCTCGTCCTGTTGTGCAAGGGGTGGGCGGTAAGATACCTTCCAACATTAGGCAGAAGTATCTCAATATCCTGATGGACGAGTATCTTAAACTCACTTCAACAGAGCAAGAAGCTCGTGAAAGAGCCGAAGACGAAGAGAAATCTATTTACTTCCGAAGTACAACGCGCGATATTTATGCCAGTCATGTATCAAATACCATTAACAGACTCAGAAAAGCGTCACAAATTAACAGAACACTGATGTCTGCGAAAATATGCAGAAAAAATGAAAATGCAACAGGTCATGCTTCTTTGCTAAGAGGGGCAGTTGACACAAAGGGATCGAGGAGCATTGAAAAAAGAAAACCATCAGCGAGTGTAGTCAGTAAGACACTATACGAATCATTATCACAGTTTATCATGACTGAAGAACAACTAAAGCAAAATGGATTTCCTATGAGCCATGGTGAAGAGGAAGGCGTAGCAGTGATTCATAATTTCTTTAAGAAGACATTTCTTCCACAAAAACCTTCTGAGCGCTTGTGTGTTCGGTGCTCCAAGAAATACTACGTGGATGATCAAGGTCTTGCGATAGAACAAGGCCTGTGTGTGTACCATTGGGGACGACCCTTCCAGAGAAAAATACGAGATGGTTGGGAATCTTTGTACAACTGCTGTCAAAGTCACAGGGACGCCATTGGCTGTTCTGTTGGAAACTGTCATGTATCTGAGAACTTTGACCCTAATCATCTTGAAGGTTTTGTGAAAACATTACCAAAAGAAACTCTTCCAGAAGATGATTATAGCGTCTACGCACTAGATTGTGAAATGTGTTACACTACTGAGGGGCTGGAACTAACTCGCGTTTCAGTCATTGACACAAACTTCAATATTGTTTTTGAAAGCCTTGTGAAACCTGAACGTACCATCCTGGACTATAACACCAGGTTTAGTGGAGTCAAAGAAAATGACCTTAAATATGTGTCAACAAATATTTTTGAAGTTCAGTCTGTGTTACTTAGCTTTATTCACGATAAAACTATTCTTGTCGGTCACAGTTTGGAGAGTGACTTCAAAGCTTTAAAGTTGATTCACAATACGGTGATAGACACAAGTGTAGTTTATCCTCATAAAATGGGTCTTCCAAAGAAGCGGGGATTGAAATCTTTGTGTAGAGAGTTTCTGCAGAAAATTATTCAAGAGAATGTAGGTGGACATGACAGCACCGAAGATGCTTGTGCTGCAATGGAACTTATGCTTCTTAAAGTGAAGAAAGATTCGAAGACAGCACGGTGAAGAGTCCATGCAAATGTAATTTTATTAATTTGGTATTGTATGTACGTTGGTATGTTATTAATTTTGTTAGGTCAGTGACACCATTGTAGTAAGACTTGTAGAGAACTGTTTCAAGAAATTTTGCCTTTAAAAATTAACGCTAACAATATTCAACAAAATAAACTTGCTGTAGAATATTGTCCACATTTGAATGTATTTATTGATTATTAGTATTTGTGTATAAAACATGATTGGTGGTTGTGAAAAATATTTTAACTGTAAGTTACGTAATAGTATCGATACGTTATGATAATCCATAATGTGAATTAGAAATAATGAAACCACACACAATAAATGTTTTAATATTTATTAAACACCCCAAAGTCAACTTTTGGAAGATATGTATAGCTGTTAAATATGTTTGTTTTCTCAAAATGATGCATGAACAATTCAGCCTGAACAACTATTTAGCTGCTTCAACTCTCTATTTAAAATATTATTATTATTATTATTATTATTATCATAAGAATGTCAATGACATGACTTTGGTCAAAAACACACAATTGAGTCAGTTCTTTGATTTTCTAAATTATTTTCACCCGAACATGAAATTCTCGGTGGCAGTTGAACATAACCACTACTTAAATTTCCTTGATTTAACTCTTTTTATTAAAAAATACATACACTTAAAATTGTCAGGAAACCTCATACAGATATGATCCATGCCAATTTCAATCACATTCACCGTCATAAATACGCTTTCGCTCTTGGATCATCACACTATTCCAGGTTCCTATGTCAGAAATTATTTTTATAATGAAATTAATACCATTCGAATCATTGCGTTAAATAATGGTTACGATCCTTTTCAATATCTATACTTACGACATAAAAGGAGTAAAAATGATTGTGAATGAAGTGTTTCCTCAAGATTGTCATTTGGAATCTAAGAAATGTATTGGCATCTCCAACATAGATGCGATATATCAAAACATAGGGCAATGTTTCCAAAAACACAACTTTCATATCCTACAAAACTTCAAACTCCCTCCAATATTTTTTCCAGTTTAAAATAATCTATTCCCTCATTGACAAAAGGGGCTTTTTATTGTCTCACATGTAATAACTCTGGTTTTACTTACGTAGGACGAATGAATAGAATTTTTTTCTGCAGAAAAATCAAAGAACGCATTAGATGTTGGAAACAAAATTTAGATTATCGCCCTTTGATAATCATTTGATTAAATATTATCACTCTTTTGAACCCAAACATTATCTCAAAATTCTTCACCCAGCAAACACAGGCAAAAAATGGACAGTTCGGAAATTTAGAATTACCCAATAATCTTAATTTTTCTGTCCTTAATGAAAATTTTCTAGTAAAAAGCAGGTCTATTTGAAATACTTTTTGACGACATCATCCTACACTTTCAGCTCCTCCTTCAGGGGCATCCACTTCTCCCATTTCACCAGATGGCGTCCTCCTAGGTGTTTCCAGCACATTGCCTAGCTGTTGTGTTCAAGTGCGTTCTACGTTGCTTGGGCATTAAGTTATTTTTACGAAGTCATTTTATCTCATTTTTCTTATATTTCTTTTTGTTCTTACATACTTCGTTATTTTTTTATTTCCTTTTTCATGTTATAGACGCTCTGAAGATGGGAAAAGTGTTCCAGAAAGTTGACTTTTGGACGTTTTAATAAATATTAAATATTTTATTGTTTGTTTTTATTATTTTTTAATTCGTATTTTAACTTTATTATTGAGAGGACGTTGTTATTTTCAGTATCATGTTTCTTAAATGTGTTGGCAGGTTTCAGCAATTGTATCCTAAAGCTATGTACGGTCACCAATCCATAAAAAAGGTTATTAAAACAAATATAAAATGTTTATCTAATTTTTGGGGAATAATTAGAAGAAAGAAATAATAGGTCAGGTATGTAATGTTATCATTAAAATCGGGTGATGTATAGCGAACGTTTATCATACTAATAGCTAACAGTTGGCGAGGCTTAGGTTTAAATTCGAGGAAACATCCTCCACTGATTTGATAAATAATTTGATGGGGAATTTGTATGTAAAAGGAGACATATTTAATCGTCATCGTAGATATTGTAGCAAGAAATTTTAAAAACATGGACAATTGATGAAATATTGAATTGATTAAACAAATAGCATGGAAAATAATTGATATCAATAAAAGTAGAAATTCTTTCTTTCGTGATAGTATAGATTTTAGTAATAAAGAATTATCATGATTTATTAGTATTATTTATTATATATCGGTATTTCACGAATGGATTTTGTAAACAGGATGTCTAAAATATAGAACATTATATTAAATTAAATCAGCGGCACTCCATCAGGTCCCTCTCCCTTGTTTGAATTGCTCTTCCTATCTCTCGCATGGTTTTCATTTAAATAGAAATGATTTTTGACATATGTAAATACTAATACTATTATTCATCATGATCATGACTGCAATGCTCTTCACTTTTCATGAAAGAAAAGTTTTAAAATGTTAGTAATTCTCGTTAAATCATCATTAAACTAGTAAACAATACAATTGTGTCGTACCCTAAATTTTTACCCCTCAAGCGTCGTTTAAGCCCTCGGGTCAGACCTCTGATTTGGAAGTCGAACTCGAGACAAAACGCGTACTAAACGCCCATCATTTACAAAAACTATTTTCAACCACAAAATAGAGAGAAAACTATCGTACTAACCTATTTGACAAAATGTAGTACTCAAAATCGTGGTGCGCAATAGATTAGAGAAAAAATCTGTTCCATGGAAAATATGGTGATTCACGCGTTGTATTCACGTGTAATATATTGTAATAATAAATTATTTTTGAATGTATACTTTCTTTATTTCATATTCACTTTTCTTCTTTAAGAATGTGTCATTGAACTAAAAAAAAAACTTTCAGTTCTATAATCTGATAATTTATGTATACGATAAATCCATTGTTGTATTACTTAAATTTAAATAAAATACCGTACGTTTTATTCTGTCATTACATTCGATAAAAATCCTTTTCTTGCCAGCCTTGATAGCCGAGATCGCTAAGGCTGCAGGACCGTAGCTGCCTCGGTTCGAAGAGACACGGGTTCGGCTTCCGCCTCGGGCAAATATGTTTGTGTGTGCTCGTGTTGTCCTTACGAGTCGTGTTCCCCTATATATAAACCAATGTAAACAATCAATGGGGTCGCTACACGACCCAGTAGTTAAAAATCGACATAAAAAACAAAACTAACAAGAAAAACCTTTTTTTAATAATTTTAAGTTTCAAATATGGGATGCGTATTAGATTTGATGGCGCATTAGATTTGCGAAAATACGATATATTCTTTATTTCACAAACGCGTTTGCAGAGCTACACATCCATAAAACTTGCGTTCGACAGGGACCGTGTCATATTACAGATAATACAAAAACGTAAATAAAAATTAGTCTAATTATGATGATGCCCAATATGAGAGGTCCGTTTTTTGGCATACAGCATGACTTTACACTATGAAGAATGAAAAGACAAACCGCTGAAAAGGAGGTGTGCCCAGTGAGGGTGCGCCGCGTGGGATGGGCCGCCTCCTGGCGCCGCTCCGGATGCCCCTCGCACGTGCTTGAGGCGGGGGCGGGGGCGGGGCGGGGAAGGAGGTGCCAGCGCGGAGCATAGCGGCCGAGTCAAACTAATTAAACAGCGAGTCGCGCGCTGTCAGCAGCAGAGAGCGCCAGCCGGCCGGCCGGCGGCGGAGGCGGCGAACGGACAGACGGACGGACAGACAGAGGAACCGGAAGGGGGGGGCGAAGCTACTTTTGAATAAACAGCCCACGCAACCCGAGCCAGTGGAGGCGCCTAGACCATTTGCACTGAGTTTCCGCACCGACCGAGGTTGGCTCTGCTGTCCAGGTGACCTACTACGAGCGTCTGTTACTGACACTTCGTCACGGGAGTGCTTAGAGGCGTCTCTTTGGATTTCAACTTACTGTCTGTCAATGATTTTAGGCTAGCTAACGTCTTTCAGAGTGACGATTCCCAAGTCTGAAGTTGAGAAGTGTCTTAATCTTTGCTTCAAATGCCAATGATTTCATTTTTTCACTTTCTCCCTCTTAAGAAGGTATAGTAAGAAGGGAAAGTTACGTAATCGCGTCGGAAACCGGCGATTTTTTGAGAGAAAAACTCTTATTGCCTGGTATTGGTAAGAAAAGTGTTTATCCTGTCGCTAAAAATTGGAAAAATCGTCTGTCACGTGGTGCGCCAGAATTCATATTTTGTGGGTTCTTGATGCCAAAAAGTCGATTGTTTGTCGTATTGGGGTCCCTTGGAACCGAAAGTCTTTCCGTCCGTCAACAACAACAACAACAACAACAACAACGCTAGCGTCTAAACTATTCAGCTGATTATCTTCGAAATTGATATTCCTCGATAGATCTGAAAAAGTTCGTGCTTTTTGATTTTCAAATGGATATTTTTATTTTGGGGGATACTTCACGTGTTGTCTTACAATATTTAGAAGTTTTTTTCAAAAATGGCACCAAATTGTCTGATCGAACTCTGAGCGATTGTCTCCCTATACCGTAAAGGACACTTAAGAGAATAGTGTGTCTCATGTTCGTTGAAATCCCAGATTTTTTTTAAATATCAATTTTTTGGGGCGTATACCTACAACTATAATATTAAAGATAGACTTTTTCCTCAATAAAATCTGTTCTTTAAGACGAATCTTGAAATAAGTTAATGTTCGATTATTATATAAAATTGTAACATTTTTCTCAAAAACCGCTCTAAATTTCTTCAACGAATAAAAGACGGGATACTTAAATTAATGACGCGAGAACAAGGAGAAATAATTTTATTTTCGTTGAACTCTCGAAATAACGTATGAAAGCATGTGCTATTGCGGCACCACTAGTTTCACTATGTTTAGTTAAAAGTATTTAATTTTTCTCGTAAGAAACAGCAAATTCTTGTTGTGCATCCGTTGTTCTAACCGTGGAAAAAAATAAAGGAAAAAATTGGAACGGGTTTTGAGAAAATGTTTTTTATACGTAGCATTAACTTAACGCATAAACTTGATGTTCTTCCAATAGTTGTTCCTGACCTTTTTTTAAAGATCTAATTTTTTAAAACAGGTTTCGTTTAAGTCAAAATCCTATATCTTTAGTAACGTGGTTTTAGAATATCAACTTTTTGCTTTTTCCATAATTTTCGAAAATACATTATTCTTTAAAAAATGTCGGAATGCCTGGAGGGGGAAAACGTCCACCAGTCGACCTGTAAGATGGCGCTAGATCTCACAATCTGATAAGTGAAGACCATCACCACTTCCCGGGATAACAAGTTTCCTATACTACAAGTCTAATTACCATAGAATTTCATCTTCAGATCAAATCACCATTCAGATGGGGAAGATAACGGCCGGGATAAAATATTCACAAAACTACCGGGAGTAATGTCCATAGCAATTCACGTACCCGTAAACATCAATCAACCACTCAACCAGCAGGAGCTGAGAAGATATCTCGGAAGGAAAACCCTGCAAGGTGACCTGTAGGTAGGATCTCACGTTTCAGAGAGAGAGATATGAAGGCCACCAACCCCTGGTATTACATGCCTTACAATCAGGAGACTAATGACCAAAGTAGTTCATGCGGCCGGCGACACGAAACAGTCACTCTCGCAGATTCTCTGTGGTGCAAACCGACTCCCGCCCGGCCTTCGCGCTCGGGTGGCAGTGGCCGCGCCAGGGTGAGGCGGGGTGGGGGGGGGGGCGCGGGGGGCGCAAAGAAGTTGGTCGCTGGAGGCCGGTGGCCGGCGCGTGACGTGTAATTATGAGCAGGAGGAAGTTCTCTTGGCGCCGCGACGCCCGGCGGGGGGTGGGGTGGGGGCGTCCGGGCCAGCTGCCGCGTCGCCCGGCACGCGACTGTTAATGCGAGGACGCACCGCCTAGTCGAGTGGGCGCAGACACTGGTGGGTGGGTGGGTGTTCTGGGCAACCGCTGCTAGTGGATTACGTGCGTATGTAGGCGGCGAAGTTGGATGGGGGTTTTCGCATGGCATCTGCTGCGTTGAATCTTTTGCGTCATCACCGGCGATCATACGGGCCTAGGTGGCTCAGGGCATCACTGCAGAACATCTGGCCGGAAGGTTCCGGTCCTGACAGGGGCAGACTTTTTTGACACGATAGATAGCTAGGTCGAATTCAGGCGCTGTCTGGATGAAAATTCTAGTGGCCGGCTGCTCTGATCGGTAGTTTTTCGTGGTTTCTGCAGTCAACACCAGACGAATGCCGGAGCAGTACCCTAGCAAACGGGCCCGCGAGCGATATTTCCCTTCCTTTTCATTGAACCCATTTTCACCAGTACACTTACATGTACTACACTACTGAAAATGCAGGGAAACCAGTCGGGAACTTAAGAGTTTGTGCTGGATGGAGCGGTGCTCCGCTGGGGTGAGATGACTGGCTGTGAGGTCTGACCACGTCACCACGATCGGTCCTGTGGACGGAGGGCTGTGAATATATTGTTTAGAAGTTGAAACCCGATGGCCGACCACTGTTTCGAGCTCTGCTCGCATCCATGCCACCGCAACCTCCTCCTCTCTCACGGTGATTACTGATGCATTTACATCGCTCGTAAAATCAGTAATATTTCGAACGCTTTTATTGATTTATCCATTAATAATTTAATAATTTATCCATATTGTGGCGTCACCGATTAATTAAATATAATTTTATTATGGCATCGCCAATAACAAATGAATTTCTGCATCTGGAAATAGCTCGCGTCGAGAAGTAAGTGGGTCAAAGGGACGCGGCCCCCGCCGCGGAGGTTTCTTTAGTTCCGCATCGGGCCAGCCCCAAACGCACCCAGCCCCCTTCTGAGAGGCAACCCCGTTTTATGGCCCCCTCATAAATAGACATTCTAGTTTTCGGAGCCGTTCGCCGGCCCTCTCGCCGAACAAAGCGCCACCCTCGCGTTCTTTCTGCTGCCGCGCGACCGGACCGCGCCGCACCCCGAACGAGGCGTCGGTCGGGTGTCAATTAAAGACCACGACGACACATTTACGACGCGTCGTGAGCGAAACCTTTCTTGGCCATCAAACTGATCCCTTCTCGGACAATGCTAACTCCTCACATTCGTTCCGGCACGCGCCTGGGTAGGCACCCGAATCCCTGCACGGGCCATTAACAAATTAAATACAGTAG
The DNA here is from genome assembly GCA_038098605.1 of Gryllus longicercus. NCBI lineage: Eukaryota > Metazoa > Arthropoda > Insecta > Orthoptera > Gryllidae > Gryllus > Gryllus longicercus. The sequence continues at coordinate 2,663,009 of JAZDUA010000103.1, read as the reverse complement.
GCAGTCAAGTAGCCCATGACGGTCCGGGAATCCGGGAATCGGGAATCCGTGAAATGCGCTTTGACGCGCGCACGTGTCCGGACAGCTGCGATCAGCTCCCGGAGTAACTGACAAAGGGAAGCGAGTGAGAGAGCGAAGCCAGCGACAGACAGAGAACATTTACGGAAAAATACAGAGAAATCGACACGAGATTGGTTAATCAGATTTCTGCGACGCAGCCACCCTTGGCCAATGGGAAGCTTCGCCATGAGGGAAGGGAGAAATTTGGTGTCAGGAACATTTTGGGAAGGGGAAACGTAGCTCTTTTATAAACGCGATGCACGGTGGGAATGGACACTTTGTAAAATTTCTTCGGACTTACTTTGTAAAATTTCTTCGGGCACTTGTAAAATTTCTTCGGAGACTTCACCTTGTAAGATTTCTTCGAGAGAGACTTGTAAATTTTTTTTACTACGGGAGATTTCCAAGATACTTCTTGGTAGCTAAATGTGCCTAATTATTCAGTCATTCACGATCGGGACGCGAGTTTGGGAAAAGACTTTCCCAGAGCCGAATCAGTCAGGACGCGACTCGTAAATTGTTGCGGAGGAAACTCGGGCGGGAAACTACCGGATCCCGCGCCGTTTTCGCTTCGGCCCGCCAGCCTTGCCGCCTCTCGCCCCGGGCTAAGTGACAGCCCTTTTCGCAACGTCAACGCCCGTGGCCACTCGCCCCCTCTGAGCCTGCTCGAGCTGACAATCTGGAATCGCCGCTACCTGAGCGAGAGAAGACGCGCCGCAGAAGATCAGCAACCCGGAGCCGCCGCCGCCTCTGCTTTGAGGCTGCCGCCTCGGCCCGCCCATGAAGACCAGCAGCCATTGGTGATAACTATGAGACGTTGCCGTCTCACTGAACAATTATAACAGCGAAAAACTGCAAGTGGCCGCGCTCAGGCCCAGCAGAATTAACCACTTGTAATTAATTCATAGAGTAGTTTTAGTAAAAGAACTTGCGTCGCCCATTGCGACATTGTAATTTCCCTGGTAGCTTTTGGTGCCAGGAATAAACAGTTGTTTGTCACAAATGACTCAATTGCTCATTCTTGACCTCCCAACTCTTCCATTCAGTTACATTTCAGGAGCTGAACCTGGCGCCCTCCCCCGTGCACATTAGGTTTGTTTACATTTGGCTGGTCCCAACGTGGGGCTAGTTTAGTGCAATATTAGGTTTGTTTACATTTGGCTGGTCCCAACGTGGGGCTAGTTGAGTGCAACATTAGGTTAGTTTACAATATACAGATACCAACAGGTACCTTGATGGTACTTAGTCATTACTTCACCTGTGAAAGTGGCTACCGCCGGAGGAAGCATAATTATTAGTTTTAACATTATATTGATTATGACTTTTTTTTAATTTAAACGATAACACATGAATGATGCAGTCACACGTAATGACTTTTGAGATAACTCTGGTAACGATTTGCTAAGAAAGGGGGAATCGCTTGGTAGCTACATAAATGTCATGTGCCTGTGTTTGTGAGTAGTGAGATATAATACAATTTAAGAGGAAAAATAACTCAAGTCATGGCCCTATGTTGTTTTTTTACATCACGAAATTTCTCGCAATGAATGTTACTACCACTAAAGTTGTAACTGTCTCCTTTGAAAGTAACGATGTTTGTAACTTCAACAATAGGTGACCACATGCTTTGAAATAAATAACTTCTGTAGAAACATTTAGTGCGGATAATCCCAAAGAACAAAAAGGAACCATCCTTTAACAGCCTTATCGTAATTGACACTTTCTGCATATCAGATTGGTACTGTATAGACAAAACAATACATCACAGGAATTCTTCGACAAACGCTCATCTGTGAATCAACGTATCCACATTTAACACATTTTTTACAGGGAACCTATAACAAAGAGGTTTATTCCCAAACAATGAATCCAAACTTCATGATATTTGCAAAAAATGCTTACTTACGTTTATGAAGATGATTTTATTAAAAAATTTAACCAAAACATTGTGGCACATGAAACAAAAGGACATTGAAAGAAGAACAATCAAGCTGAAATATCGTTTTTAATATCTTATAAGATGATGATGTGCTCATTTTGCTAATTTTATATAATTATATAACATAATGTTCAACAAATTTTATCATGCTTTCTTCATAATTTTGAAATAAATATGAATGATTGACGTAATATTAATTTTATTTTTTTATACGAGGGAAGTTAATTTTCAAAAACCTAGTTTCTGTAAGTTGTTTCAGGTCTTACGTAATAAAAATATTATCAAAATCTATGACTTGATGATAAATCTATATTCATAACTTATGATTCTTATATAAACTAGAACTTATACCAAAATATGATTCCGAGAGGCCAATTTCGTTTCAGTTTAATAAAATCTACGTTTATGTACTGAAGTTATTTGGCAAAGTTCTGAAGTGTATAATGTGATATTAATCTTTAAAGTATTTACCTTCTCATTATGAATCATTTTTGTGTGATAGTTTTTGCTGAATATGCTAATGCAGTTCCAAAACCAAAAAAAAAAATACAATTCATTTTCTACGCACTTCACACATTCAAAAATATTATCGCACTGCACCTATAGTGAATAAAACATACGTTTATTTAAATTTGCCAAACGTTCTCGTTGGTGTTAAACATGTCGCATTACGGAAGACCCATCTGATCGATTTGAAGTTGAACCAGTAATGCATTTTCATTCTACGAGAACGTCCGCAAATTCACAATTCTACTGCGTTGCGGAGGGCACTGGCCTGTTATAACACTGCCATTTTGCGGCCTGAATGCCACACGTTTCGCAATGATATAATGACGAGAAGAATTTGCTTGTAATTGGCAGCACATTGCCCGTTTATTCATGCGAACTGCGAACGGACGTACGATGGAAATTCTCTGTTCGTTTATACTGTAGGCACATGATCGTGTTATTCGAGCAGTTGGGCCCTCTGATATTATCTCGTTATTGTGCCTCTGCGCTATACTCTATGGAATTATTTTCGGTTATATCCTCTGCCAGAGGGATTTCACCCTAATGATTGTATCACAGAACGAGGACTAAGTGCTGATGAAATAATAGCAGCATTTTTTATTGACGATCTATTTACAAAAATACAGATTTTTATTTCTTCTACTTGCCACACTTTGTTTCAAAAGAGAATGGACAAGCCATAACAGATTTTCGTCGAATCTCAGAAAGGCTATTGAAACGAGAGTAAACCCGAAGAAATATATTGATGCTTTCCCAATAATTTTAGGATAACATAAAATCAAAAGTTTGGACCCACTAATCTAAATTTTTGAATTTTCTACAAAGTTTTGAATTCTCGCGAATTGTATTGCGCAGTATCATTTAGAACAACTGATTTCGCAGTTTCGACTACGACTTCTGACCTGTTTCTGACTGTTTTCACTCCCAAGAGATAACACTAGTTACGAGCTTACTTCCAACTCCTACATCTCTGACATATCCCACACAGAAACGGATAAACGACGGCGAACAAGAGTTGCCAACACCTGCCCCCGACCTAACCGTAACCCTGGCGGAGGGCCATTACGACCTGTCACATTTGGGGAGCGTGCGTAAACCCAGGGAGGAACGAGTCGCCGCCGTCCGGCCGCCCGCAGTCACGGCGGGTCGTTCCCCGGCGCGCGACTCGCGACAAAAGACTCTCGTGAACCGCAGCTGCCCCGCGCTGCCGCCATTTCGCTCGCGGCTGACTGCCGTCGTACGAGCCGCGGCCCGGCCCGACCCGTCTCCACCCGCGCCCTTTTATACGACGCACGCCCTTCGCGACCGTTAACCCCTCGGCGCGGCTGCCCTTACGACCTCGCGGCCAGCGCGCGCCTCCCCCCCCACCCTCACCTGTCGTTAAGCCCGCCCTTTCGCCCCGGCGACAGCGCCACGCGCGGCGGATTGTCGGCTCTCACGCAGGCTTTCTGGCATTCGCTCACGCATCGACAAGCGAGTCGTATATGGAAAGATTTCGTTCATAACGATCCTCGTTCGCACGCGCATGCAGTCCTGCTTTTCTTATTTTTCTGTGTCGGGACACAGATGGATTCAGATTGAAAGCGATGGTGATACAATCCTACTTTTCTTATTATTTGTCAAGATGGCAATGGATTCATATGCATGGCGTTGGGGATGAAATCCTGCTTTTTTAATTTTCCTATGTCGAGACACAGATGGATTCGTATTCAAAGCGTTTGGAGATACATTCCTGGTTTTCCTATCTTTCTGTGTCGGGATGGCAATGGATTGATATTCAAAACGTTGAAGATAAAATCCTACTTTTTTATAATTTGCTGTGTCTGGACACAGATGAAATCATATTTAAAGCGTTGAAGATACATTTCTACTTTTCTTATTTTTCTGTGTCGGGGTGGTAATGGATTCATATACAAAGCGTAGGTATTTATTTATGTTGGTGCCCTACGTCTAAGGTTGGGAACCCACAGCGATGAGTGGTAATGTTGATGGGAAATGGCTCTAGAACAATGGAAAGACGAAAGGAAGGCCAACTGTAGATATGCCTCCAAATCGAATTGTTTACCACCAATAGTTCATACCGGTTGACCTAGGAGGCACTGGAACGCAGAGTTTTGAATTTCGGGGATACATTAAACATTGGTAAAATTTTTCAAATTTATTTTATTAATGCTTATACATTATTAATAGGATAGTTTTACTTGTATTGGTTTTATCTAATTATTACGGTACTACACTGCAACACCTTTACAATAGCACTGTCAAGTACGTTGGAATCAGGGACTTACGATAGGTGACAACAAGTATATAGACAATATGGTTGTGAATCCGAAATTCGCGTGAGACACGATGTTTAAATCGTGACATGGGATCATTCTGTGTCCCTCCAGTATTACACACCCTAATCCTTCCAGAATCTCTCGGCTGTACAGGCAACGTTGGGTTCAATCCGTGTGTGCACTTCTGGAACTTACATCTCTACGCCCTGAAGAAAGGTACAAACATGAACATGTGATTAACATCAGGATATGGCAAATAAACAAAGTACAGGAACGAAGTAAGCCTATGAGATGTTCGAACGCAAGACGATGCTTTTCATTGAGAATGTCGGTAGAGGAACACTTGGTACCGCGAGAGATCCTGATAGGTGGTACAAAACCGAAAAGCTACCTCTGACTCAAGAGAAAAGAGAACTAACTAGTAGGATAAAAATGAGCTTTTATACCACCACTAATTTCATCACTCGACCCTCCTTCAATCCCACGGGTTTTCACAACCAGCTGTCAGAAAACGTAACGCTATTAACTTAGAATTAAATGATCCAGTAATTTTCTGGGTATTCGTTTTTTTATATTTTCGATACTTTTTTTACAAATTATCAACCTTTGTGTGTCTACTTTGATGGGACCCCGTCCGGAGTCTGAATGTTGCATTTCAGCGTCTGCAGTTTCCACTCCCCAACTCCAGTGCAACGTGCCTCCAATTTAAACTCCCACGCGGAATATTTAACAGTGTGTTTAAGCATTAAAATCCCGGGCGCCTTCTGCCGGTTACCCGTGCGTGCCGCGTGCGTAAATCCACGAGCGAGTGCGTTCACCCCACGCTGTTGGCACATTGACCGCCAAATTGTTTCAAATTTGGCGACTTGTTTTTTAATAGGGCATTTTGTGATGTTCTTTGAAGGCGTTTCAGAGGAAAGGACTATACATTTCAAACATGGCGCTTCGGAGATGGTCTTAATGTTTCTCAAAAAGCCGCACGAATTTCTTCTCTGTTGACCAAATATTCATTTCTTTCATACAAAGTTCCTTGACGTAGATTGTCAGCTGCTTTCTATTAGTTTGGAGCGTCACCGAAAGATCGCATCAGCTCTTGGGCAGCTCCTCGTTCGCATCATGTGGAGCATTGTCAAAATACTGGGAATCCAGCTATTTTCATGTAAGACGCGACGAGCTAGCATTGTCATCAGAGGCGAAGCGCAGAAAACTTAGTAAAAACGTTTTGAACGCCTTCAAGGTTCGATTTAGGGTGTACCAGGCACTGGATGCAGTTGTAACATAAAGTAAAAACGACGAAATTCGTAATGAACAGTTTAATTTCGTTTGAACAGAGATGACATTGACAATTTCTTCAATACTTGTTAATAATTTCTCCAAGTAAAAATCTTTGTCAATTGCGTGTCGTTTCTTTTCCAGAACACTCATATCTGGAAAAAATTACTGATAGAAGAGACGATGTTTCGTTGCAGGTTCTACTAATTGTTCTCCCAACTTTTTCTTCGAGTACTTCAACACACGCCTACAGTGGCCGCAATGGCATTGCTTGGAACTGTGTCCACCCCGCACTAGACCTTGCCGCAGGAATTGCACACAAATGCAAACGTTAAACGGTCAGGCAACCAGCAATTCCATTCATAGTTTGCACTTAACATATTTGCATTGAACTAGTACGCGTAAATCGTTATCGCCAAACCGAATGATTATCCTTGTTTAATATTCCCGCCTGGGAGATCCGCAGCCTACGTGGAATGGCCGCAGTAGATATTTCGCGTCACGTGTTGCCTTATGAGCGCGTTCAGTCCTATGCGGCAGGCGAGCGTCGCAGCAGCGGATTGGCAGCGTTTTCTTGCCTGCCGATTTTGAAACGCAGTCGGACGCGTTTCGACCGCTGCCGCTCGAGTTTCGTGGAAGTCCGCCTGCCTTCGGGAGTCTTCGCTCCCCTCTTGACCGAGTTTCCCTTGCTTTTGTTTATCGGATAAGGAAAACTGTCACCAAACGCTGAGCCATAATTGACGCTCCGGTGTGAACGGTCCCGCGGATTCCGCCGTCGCGTCTAGCGCGGAACTATCCGCGCCGCACCCGCTGCGGATCTCCCGCGCTGGTCTGTGCAAGCCTTTAGGCATTTCTATTTTCTCATTGCACGTCTACGTAACGTTGTTGAGTCATGTTACGTATATGCTATTGTGACGTAGTGAAATAAGAATAAATTCAGATAACAATAATATAAGAAGTATATTGAAAAGTTACAAACAAGTTACAATAATTTGCTAAAATTTAAACCCTCCGGCAACCTTTTCTTTCCCAGTACCCTGCTTTACCGCAGGAAAAAGCTGTCGGAATTCCGTCCCGTGACTATCACCAACACATGGCCTGACGCCAAAATTTAAACCGGTCGCCGTCCGGCGGACCGCGTGCCTACAGCACCCGAGACCGTCTGGCCCTTACACTCCGGACATCTCGCCCACACTCCTACTCTCCCCGTACCTACTCGTCCTACGCTTTCCGATGCAAACTGAATGAGAACGCGGGCGCAGATGGCGCCGCGTTAAATAGTTGGGGCCTACACCCCAACCACACAAGTTTCCTAGGTAGACTCGCCTGCTGTCGGCAATCGAGGGCTCGCTAGATAGCTTCCTAGGAGTTTACAACCTAAGGGTATTTTTGGCTCTGCCACGCTGTCTGCGTCAGCTGCCAGAGCGCAAAACCCCGGAAGTTCAGGCTCAACCCTTTCCTCCCCTGCAACGTGCTTTCACCGACCTAACGGTTCTGGCCCTCGTGTTAACGACGCCACACTATGATAAACGCGTTTTCAAATTTTGATTTCTGCTAGACAAAATTCAATTGCGACATCCCGGCTGGACAGCGGACACTCCGTGATTTTACACTGTCAGAAGTAGATGTTGAAGTATTGAAGTCGGAACGCGATTATTATTCTATGTTGGTTCTGGCATCTTAAAACACCTAATTGCCTCCCCCAACACTAGGAATCAAATACATTCACGTGTCGTCTTGATTCTGTTTTATCGCACACTTTAGATAAGTAAGTTTTTGGTTTGTTTGTATGTTTGGCTTGTCGCAATTTTTTTTTTTATATTCGCCCTTTTCAATTAAGTGAATGTTGTCATTTGAAAATACAAATAAATATTTCTTATAATGCATTTTGGAAACCCAAGAAATTTATTACGTTTCTTTTAACAGCATTCTGAATCCTTCTGCCATCCCCTTCTCCTACTGTATCATAACGGACTAAGCCCATTGTCATTTCCATCTTTTTACTGCAACTGCCACGCTGAATGTGCTTTTGCTCTGGCGGATGTACATATTTATTTATGTAGTTTAATGTATTAATTATTAATGTGACTCTTAAATGTAATTTTATATCGAGTGTTAATGTTTCATTGTAATTGTAGAATTTATTTTAAAGTCGGTAATTTGTTATTTAGATGTAAAAAATTGTCTCCTGAAGATGAGAACAAATCTTTATGTTAATGAAAAATATATACATTTAAATTTATAGTATATAATTCTGTATTTTTATTTGTGGAAACTTTTAATAACTAGTGTCCGTTGAAAAAACTCTTTCGCAAACCTCATCTCATATGAATCAACTGTAATAATGAAAATTTTCTGTTTTTATGCAAAACCTATACCACTTTTCACTCTACTTTTACAAACTATTGCTATTGTTAAAGAATTTCATTGATAACAATAAAACATGATTGGTAAGTAACAAATACTTACATACCTATCAGACTCGAGAACATAGGTATTATCACAGAAAACACACTAGCAAGTTCATTATTCTCAAAAATCCATACTGCGTTGCTACACAAGTTTTCAATAAGTTTCCAAATAATATTAAAGCACCTGATAACAAGTACTTCAAAATATTTCTTAATGACCACCTTGTGGGTCTGTGTCCATATATATGGAATGGGTTGCTGTAATGTAGAAGCAGTAGTTATTGGGATTAATAATTGACTTGCTTTATATCATTCCAAGAGCAGCTATTAATTACATCCTTGTGTTTTATCACTTGAACTCCAATCATGCCATACGAATTGTCATTATTATTATTATTATTATTATTATTATTATTATTATTTAATTACTATTACTAAAAATTTTAAAAAAAATGTTATTCTGAATTTGTGATAATATACTATATTGTTAATGAACGAGAAGTAATAATAGGATGTGCATATTATGTAATATGAAATAATAATAATATAATATACAATATTATATAGTACAATTCAAAACATTTGATTTGAAGGTTATGCCTCTGTTCTCCGATATTTAAAAAAAGTCTAACATATTTGTCAAGATAATTCAATTTCGCTTTCACTGATTAAATTTATTGTAACCATTATTGAAAGTTGCAGCTGAGAAAGTTAACTGTATTGTTTGTAATATCTACCATATTGTTTATGACAAGTGGTGTGATCATTTAGGATAATATTATATGTAGATTATCATGCATTGCAAAAAAAACCGCTCGATACTTCCACTAATAATATTTATTTTCAGAAATGCACAATAATGATATCCAACCTACGTTTTTGACCTCTTTTTACTTCATTCAAATTGCGAGAATATAATTTATCCAGCTCTTGTTCTTACGACCCAGCACTACAGCATGAATCGTGCTTTCCAGCATTCTCTAAGGAATAAACGCAAACCTTTCAGACGTGGCTGTACAGAAGATAATGAAACGCAATGCAATTAATGTCTTCTTCTGCAGCTGTCGAGGCTACAAGCGTATCTTCTCAAGTTCTCGAGAAGATTTAACGGTTGTCGCAAAGCAGGAGTTCCGCAAGGCCTTCGGGGCGATGCGAGAACCTGGAAGGGGGCAAGTGGAAGGACGAGATGAAGGCTAGAGTGTGATTGGGTGGATACATAAAAGAAATCTATTGCACAGTAAAATATGTCCGCGAGTCTTGTACAAATACTGCTTTTTGACTGTGTGGTATACATATTGTCACAGTGTTTATTCATAAGCTGTCAGCAATTTTTTGAAGCGTTAGCATTATGTTACTAGTAATTACAAAAAAATGAAATCTGGGGAAGAGTAACTATCTTTTGATAATACTGGTATTTAATGCAATATTCTTTACTTGCTCATTGAAAATATATTTTAAGAGTCTTCTTGGTTAAAATAATGTTTTGTTTAAATGAGATTGCGTAGTACCCATCACTAAAATAACGTGTTTCCTAATAAATAAAATTCCTGAAAACGCAATATTTTGTCACCCGAATTAAATTCCAGTGTTTGTTCTGTACTATTATCGAGTGACTTCATGATAGTGCAGAACAAACATTACAATCCCACGACCACTTCGAAGTCTACTACTTTTAACTGCACGCATCCCCAAAGACTGCTTCGCAATTTTGGTCAGCACACTTCCAATTCCTTCGTATGCAATCGTGTTTTGCAAAAAATTCCGGTGTCTTATTTGTTGTGTACAAACTTTTCTCTCATTGTTCTCGAATTCCGTAGAGATACACCCGTTACAAAAAAAAATTAAAATGTAATTCTGATGAAAATTAACGTTTTTTGTTAAAAAAATGCTAATATTATATTAATAATAAGCCTACTTTATTCTTTAAATGTCCGTTTTGGAGTACATTGCACTTTATAAAAAGTGGCTTCAAGTGGCGATTGTGCTCCTACTATTTCTATTTATTCAGACCGGTAGCCATTGTAGCACCGACTCCATTTCCGCCAACAAACGCCTTCCCCCGATCTATTCCAACATTCCAAGCTATGAAGTTGGCTGTGAAGGCTAGCCAGCATTTCGCCTCTCTCTGTCTCCCTCTTCCATCCTCTTCGTCTTATTCGTCATCGTCTTCTCCTGCAGAGCTTTCTCCTCCAGTGGCGTTGTTATTCGATTCTCCATTGTTCGGCTCCTCGAGATATGGATGCTCATTGTGCGAATGGGAAGCAAAAACACAACTTATCGCGACTCCCGTTCCCTCGGCACAATGCATTCAATTAAAACAAGGAGCCAGCTGCCGCCCCCACCCTCGTCGCCGCCCTCACCGCCGCCCCCACCACCGCCCTCGCCGCCGCCCTCGTCGCCGCCCTCGCCGCCGCCCTCGTCGCCGCCCTCGCCGCCGCCCCCACCACCGCCCTCGCCGCCTCCCTCGCCGCCGCCCTCGCCGCCGCCCTCGTCGCCGCCCTCGCCGCCACCATCGCCGCCGCCCTCGTCGCCGCCCTCGTCGCCGCCCCCACCACCGCCCTCGCCGCCGCCCTCGCCGCCGCCCTCGCCGCCGCCCTCGCCGCCGCCCTCGCCGCCGCCCTCGCCGCCGCCCTCGTCGCCGCCCTCGCCGCCGCCATCGCCGCCGCCCTCGCCGCCGCCCCCACCACCGCCCTCGTCGCCGCCCTCGCCGCCGCTATCGCCACCGCCATCGCCGCCGCCCTCGCCGCCGCCCTCGTCGCCGCCCTCGTCGCCGCCCTCGCCGCCGCCCTCGCCGCCGCCCTCGCCGCCGCCCTCGCCGCCGCCCTCGCCGCCGCCCTCGCCGCCGCCCTCGCCGCCGCCCTCGCCGCCGCCCTCGCCGCCGCCCTCGCCGCCGCCCTCGCCGCCGCCCTCGCCGCCGCCCTCGCCGCCGCCCACGGTGGCGCGCTATGCGGGCGTCGTTGCTTTTGCCGTAGCGTCCTCATTGTCGTCTTCGATGCACGTTGGCGCGAAGATACTTCTCGTAGTGCTAGACAATTTTATGGATTAAAATTACATTACCATTTTTTTAAATTTTTTTGATATCACTAATATATAATCCTATTTGTGAATGTGTTAAATGATTTGTGTATAATTAAATTACTAATTATTTTACAGAATAATTAAATAGTTTGCCTTAACTATTTTTTTTCTCGTCAAATTATGAGATGACTTGTAGCCTTCTTCACCTGCGCCATTGTTATATCGTTTAGCAATTTTATTGCTCTTTTCAAGTTTCATTCTCTGTAACATCCCATCCTCTATTTCATTTCAGAAGAAAATTGATATTTCCACAATCATTTTCAATGTCAAAATTTGCATTTGCTTATTTGAAATCAGCAGTCATACGTTCGAAAAATCTCTTCTCTCAGGCAGATCTCGATATTGTCCCTTATCAAATGAATAGCTACGTATGTTTTAATCATGGGAGAAGAACAAATGCGGTTGAAATCGTTGTTTGCCAGCCAGTTTTTTATGTTTTCATTCGGAAGATTGTTTCTTCCAATCTACTCCTGTTTTCACCTTTGGTTGCATATCTTTTGAAAGGTCGACAAAAAGGGGAACAGTAGTCGACAAGACTGCCTTCAATTATCAGCGAAGCTTTTCTCAGGCTGTGCAAATGGGAAAGGAAAACTAGCCAAACAGAGTAGAAAAGCATGATATTCTGTGATGTGCTAAAACTTTGCCCCTCCATGACCACCGTCTTTAGTCGGACAACTCCTCAATGGGGGATGGGGGGTGAATGCTATATATTCCGATTTAAACAGTGGCACTTCAAGACCACGAGCTGGTTGGGGAGGAGTATACTTATCCAACCGAAAGCTTCGTTACGACTTAAAATTGTGGTATTGGAGCTCCCAGTTGGATGACAATGCCCCCTTCTCCTTCCAGGTCGTGAACTTGGAGTGCCACTATGTTTAAATCGGAGTATAGCAAGCATGTAGTGGAGGAACCTCGAGCAAAACTGCGTCACTCATATCTAGCCAATCGAGGGGCGTCAGGTGACCATTGCACTGCTCCGGGAAGCGACGCTCAAGAACAGGGATGCATACTCAATGGCTCGAGACCCTGGCCTAGCCCGAAGGTTGTTCTCGATGAGCTACGTCCATTGCTCGTTTTTTGTAGTCGAAGTTTTTGCCATTAGGCATTTGATTCACCATTTTAAATTTATTCTCCTTTTTATTTATTTGTTCATTATTTCGTCATTAAATCATCTTTTACTTTTTCGACGTACTACTTACTTACAGAATAAAGAAAAAGTGTTGGAATGCAAATGACGATCTTTCGACAGAAAAACAATTACTGTGTGTCCCTGATATTCAAAACGTTGACAAATATTTTTCTTATGATGTATACATCCTCTAACGTTCTAACGCGTTGTGTAGTAAGAATCCCTCTGTCCTTCCATCTTTCAGGGCTCAACGCCTAGCGCTTGGACTGGGTACATGTTTTTCTCCAAAACTGATATTTCCCACCCAATATGCCAAAACTCGAGGTTCTCCAAACGTGAAATGGAAATTTAGATTTTGGGAGGACTTTACTGATTCATTTGCAAACATTTTCAAAATTGTTCAATTTTTTTGATGACTATTTATCCCGATATATCAAAGGACGATTAAAAAATTGCGTGTCTCATTTCTGCTGGACTATTTGTATTTTCGAAATTGTTTTTGTTACTTCCTACTTCTATAATAATGAAGAGAGAGATGTGTTTTCTTAATGAATCTTATTCTTTAAAATACTATTTTTAAATAATGTTTAATTATGAGAAATTGCCGCGTAATTTGGAGTGAATTTAAAAAATACAAGACAACCAGTGATGCTTAAACAACAAATACTATCTTTTTTTAATGTATTTCTGTCTCCTCGACAAGTATATAGGATTTTCACACTACAAATTGACATCACTGTAGATTTGGATATCACAGGGTACCTGAATTCTATATATAGATATAGAATTCTATATAATTATTGATAATATATAGATAAAAATTATATTAAACTAAAAATATTGTAATTTTAAAAAAATTGAGTCGAATGAGGAAGGGAGGTAATAAGTATTACGAGATTCAGGGGAAATGGAATTTATCTTCTGACGTCTTATTCCGAAACGTTCACTATTGTTGGCGTTTTTCTGACATCTCATTCCAAATAAGAATCAACAATATGATCTCGAATTTTCAGGCTTAAAACCCATATTTAAAGTTCTTTTATAAAGTAAAATCGTGCACATAAGTTAGAATTCAGATCTATTAGTGATTTTCGAAAGACGATTAACTCGTGCTCATGGGGAACAGATACAAGTACTTTGGTTCCTGAATACCGTTATGGATAGATAAATGGATGGATGCGTCTTGCATTAATATGACAGATTAAAAGCTTTCGATCTATAACTTGGTAAATACGTCAAATGTACGATCGAGGTAAGCAGTTCCTGTGATAATAAAAATATTTTAGATACGTTACAAGAAATCACACTGACATTTTCGAAATATTCTGAAAAATGGCAAAAAATGTTTCGCACGAATAGGGGGAAATGCTTTTAAAAGTGTGGTACAGTTCTCATTTTCATTAAAGACTCTAAGTTTGAACATTTTTAAAAGCTCTGAAATTTATTTTTCTGTGCAATTTATCTCTCAGTTGTAGGTCTTTAAATGATGTCCTGTAATTAAAAAAAAATAATATGAGCAATTGTTGAGTAACACAAAGACAAGGACAATGGAAGGTATTCTTCTTGTTCTCACTAGTTTTTCTTACCACTGCACCATTTTTTTCTTCTGATATTATATTTAACCCATGTTGCACAATCTTGTTTCTTCTTCATAGTTTCATTTCATCCCGTGAACGACGCACCCTTTTAACTACAGCACACCTCCGCCAAACGCCGCCTGCGCCTCTACTCGGATGACTCGAGCTGCAAGCCCTCCCTCTCCACCAGGGGTGCCCCTCCCCCACCCCCCGCGCTGCCTCACGCCCGCTGCTAAATTGCATCGTTTCCGTTTTGTGCTCTCCCCCCCCCCCTTTCCTCTCTCCCCGCTCCATCGTCCTCGCGCCGTCGCCGTCTGATATTTCTGCTGATTGTTAGTGCTTTATTTCCACTCGTCGCCGCTGCAATTAAGGCGGCGCTGAATGGCTGCGAAATAAGCACAGCCGCGCCGCGCGCCGCTAGCGCCCCTCGCGAGGCTGCCGGCAGATGGCGCCACGCCGCGCCGCGCCGCGCCGGGCGAGAGGCTTGAAATTGCGCGATTTCTTCTGGAAACAGATTGTCTTTGGAAGAGCGTTTGCTCGCGGAGAGAGATGAAAAGTGCTTCTCGTTCCATATTCTCGACGGGTGAAAACGTGATGTAAAAGGAAGCAGAGATTCGTGGGGTTAATGCTTTAATTCTGTTTTCAGCCACTAGAAAGAACAGTAGGGGAAACTGTTTCAAAACCCGTCCTTACACTTGAGGCAGGTTATATACTTTAAGCGAAATCAATTACTACGATCTTAATTAAGCTTTTAATCTCTAGTTTAAAATATAACTTTACCCAATCATGCATTTTATTAAACTAAAATAATTTCATAAAAGGAGGAAAGATGTTCATATTGCTGGCATTAGTACATAAATACCTTTCACTCGTGTCAATGTTGGCATTTTTAAATACTCGTTTTATATTAGTCTACTCAACGCATGAAGATGAAGCTGTGATATGAGCCTCATATGACAACAAGATTTCTATGACAAATAGTCAGCAACCGGAAAGTAGTACATTTTCAAGCCGTTGAACACTTTCTTACAAGAAAATACGGGATTTCCTTCCCTTAAAATACTCACCGTTGTTATCTAAAGAAAAAAACTTACAAATATACTCTACATACCATATTCGTTTCTTCCTTTCGCAAAACCTTGGTGTTTACTCCTCGAGTGTTAACGAGAACACGTAGATATAGTTAGATAAAGGAATGTGGTGAAGTTTAGGATTAAATTCCGCACATTCTGGAAGACTACAATCCATAGCTGTTTTGCACAAAATTAAATTAGATGAAGTTACTTCATTTGAAAGCTTAAGCTTCGGCGGTCGAAGTAATAATTTTCTTGGCTGTCTAGGAGACGCCTACGTTTTTGTCGTCATTCAAGGCTAAATGCGCGGAAATGGACTGTACATTTAGTATTAGTTTTTATTAGTTATTATTTTTAACCTATTTGTAGTAGTTTATATAAAGTGAGGTCCTCCTCTTCCCGCCAAGCGTTTGACCGGAATTGGCTCTTCTGTGATAGCTCACTCACATTTAAAGCGAGTTGGCGCGCTATCGACATCAGAGAAAGAA
This sequence comes from Gryllus longicercus, assembly GCA_038098605.1. NCBI lineage: Eukaryota > Metazoa > Arthropoda > Insecta > Orthoptera > Gryllidae > Gryllus > Gryllus longicercus. Next base: position 2,647,193 of record JAZDUA010000103.1, on the reverse strand, counting down.
CGCTATCTGGCGTAGTGTACAGAACTAATTCTAGTGTGGCTAGAACAGTAGGAAAATCGATACGTCGAGAGCTGCAGCGCAGATCAAAGGTTACCGGAAGGACGCAAGACTGAGCTCATTCTATTGAGGCGGGGGATAGACGCATTTCTGTGAGCTGTATTGTCGGTGGACTCTACATTGCCAGTTACCAGCAATTAAGTCTAATTCCATCAAAGCATTCGAAAATCAACAATGTTCAACAACTGAAGTAATTATTCGCCCAAGAATTCTGTGTCTTTTAAAGATTAGTTTAAATTGTAAAGAATATTTTCAAAGCCTCTGTTTGGATGAGAATTCTAGCGGACGGCTGCTCTGATCGGTAGTTTTCCTTCTTTTTTTCTAATCGACAACAGGCAAATGACGGATCAGTGCCCTAGAAGACGGACCACTGTCCTCGCACGATCATTTCTTCCTCTTCCTTGTTCTATCCTCACCCCTCACACACACACACAAACTGCACAACGGCATATGTCAGAAGACAAGCCGACTGCTTAGAGCTTGTTCCGTATGGGGCGGTGCCTCGCTGGTAGAGGATCCCTTGTAGAAAAAAATACGTGTAGTTCGATGCTGGATCACGCTATCATGCGGGGAAGATCACCGCCACTTCCAGGCATAAACATGCACTACTCTTACGGGAGTAATGACCTTAGCTGTGACCGGCCCGGAAACACTAATCATTCAATCACAACACGTACGGGACTAATGACGTTAGCAATTAAGGCGCCTGGAAACACCAATCAATCAACCAATCAATCAATCAACAACCGAATCTGTCGAGGAAGGCGCGCGCCGTCTTGTCCTGCCCCGCGCCGCTTGTAGAAGCAGCGATCTGAGGCCTAGTCCGAGGGCTGGATTCCACGGCGACCGTCGCAGTTGGCGTCGCGACGGCTCCCGAAGCCCTGGCATGCGGCCAGACGCTTGTCACCTGCACCGCCTGCCACACCCCGCCCCCCCCACCCCGCCTGCGACCCCCACCCTTCTTCTCCCATTGCTTCTCTCTGACTAAAGAGACGCAATCCTCGAGGAAGCTACCGGGAGAGATGGTTCACCCACTGATGTCACTGCAGTCCCTCTGACCAGGAGGTCCTAGGTTCGAGTCCCGACGGTGGCAGGATTTTTCACACACTTTGACAGTCAGGTCGAACTCAGTCGCTGACTAGAGGAGAATTCTAGCGACCGGCTGCTCTGATCGGTAGTTTTCCGTGGTTTCTCCGATCTACACCAGGCGAATGCCGGAGCAGTACCCTAATAAACGGGCCACGGACCACGCGCGATATTTCCTTCCTCTTCCTTGCCTATCCTCCCCCCTTACACACACACACACACTCACTAACATGCACTACACTACCACAAATGCCGGGAGACCAGTCGGAAGTGTAGGGCTTGTTCCGGCTGGAGCTGTGATCCAGATGGTGGGTTGACACCTGGATGGGTAAAACAGAATGTCGACAGTAGGTCAGCACCGGATCTCGCCGTAAAGGGAAGACCACCGCCACCGCCCATGCAAAAACATGCTGTACTCTTACGGGACTAATGACCATAGTAGGCCGGAATCGCTATCAATCAATCGAGGGAGCTAGGCAAACTGGTGCTAGTAGCATGCACTGGCACCCCTCGAACTCTTAGCTAGTCGCGTGGGGACTAAAAATATCTCCACACTATTTATGATAACTGCCAAATAAAATGGTATTGTTTACTAGAATTATTAAAATAAGTAATAAAATAGTATTAATTGTATTGATAGTTGATATTGTTGCATACTGTTCAATGACAATTATATGAAATGTAATCAATTATAAATATTATAATATAAAATTGCAAAAGATTTTGATCGCTTATGACCATGCAGTTGCACTACGATCAAAAATAAATTAAATGTTTATGAATTCACAGGCCTTTTTCCACGACCTTTTTTTACCTTCCCTCCAAGGAAAGAAAATCTGTAGTGCGCGTTAATGTGCTTAAAATATTACCCATTATTTTTGACGGGGAACTCCTGCACTCCCCACGAACATTCACATTCGTCTATGATATTACATAAAATTAAATGATTCGTGACGATAGTGAACCATAACAGGTTAGCGACAACAATACTTAACTGTATTAACAATGACTTAAACAAAATTACTGTCATTGTTCATGTTTTTCGTACATAAAATTGCTTACATTGCAGCAGGTACCGTAATCAAGGTAATATATGAGCGCCACTTAGTTTTTATTGCTTTTGAAATAATGAAGTCATTTATAAGTATTAAATATTACACATGAACGATATTAATTTAAGGAATTTGAATATCACGAAGAATAAATTGCAAAACGACAATGACAGTAATACTAGAGAAATAAGAGTTAGGATGCCAGACATGCCCCGTGCGGCTACAAATGACACGATATGATGCGCGACTTTCAAAAGATTAAATAGGGTTGTTGCGGCTGACAATTTTACAATAGTAAGAATACAGTTTGACACATTATAAAAGAGAGATTTTTAAAATTGTACTATTACTAATATTTTCGAGTACAATGGAAAATTATTTGAATTTTTTTTTCAAATGTAGAATGCTGAATGATGCTGAAATAAAATCGTATTTTTAATTTCAACATGCGGATCAAATACGTCGTTGCTAACTTTGTGATGACGCTTTCCGGTTTGCGATTTAACGTTTGCGGTTAACGTTAACATGGGAAGTGCATCATGACATGAAATAAAGAGTGTTGGTAGACAGGGAATGTAGGAAATTGTGTACTACTAAAAAAACACAGATGAGTTAAAAGCAGCGAGGTTCGTAATAATTTAATTTGAACATACTAAATTTCAAAATAGCGAAATAAATTATCTGCAGAATTGAAAAGCGTATTTTCAAAGTGACGTCTCTCCAACTATGTTTTTTTTTTTTTTGTTTAAATGACTAGTATTCACATTCAACTTTATAGTTCAATATTGCGTTTCAATAGTAACATAACGTAACGTAACGTAACCTAACTTTATTATACAATAAATCAGGAGAAACAAAACTTTTGTTTATTTTGATTTGGTTTATTTACGTCAAAAAAGAAAAAAAATATATGTGTGACGAATGGAAGAGAAGTATAATGTGCGCACGTTTTTTTGAGCCCCAGATATTCTACTCCATAGTCAAATGGTGAATGGAAGTACCAACAAAGCGTGGTTATCAACATTTGATAGCTATAAATGTACACTCCCGAGCAATATTAAATTGGTATTTAAAAAATAAAATTCATCAAATTTTTGACGAGTAATCTTTCTTTAGATTTTAACAGAATGATTCCAAATACACGTTGAAACACGACACACAAGAATGCAGATGAAACGAAAATGTTATGAGTTCCCATTATCACATCAGAATAACATTATGGAAATAATACTACTTATATTTTGCTATTTGTGTGCAGAACGACCAAAAACTACACATTAAGATTCAGCATACCCTAATTGCACTAGTAACAAAATAGCATCTATCCTCGGCGAAGTATTGGCAAAAACTACAAATTTACCTAAAGTGATATGCGGTTGTCAGAATTTTCCAGTGGGTGAAGAATTTTCCCGAATTTGAAATGATTTAGGGGCCAGTAGAACGCAGTGTCAGTTCTAGGACTAGTCCGCGCAGCACTATGATGACCGGTCAGGCAGCACAATGACATCAGGAAGGAAACCGAGAAGGTCAAACCCAACCCGAGGGCCTGAGGTTTGGTTCTATGATAAAGCGACATAGCTCTGACGAATGTCAATCAGTGATTAAACAAGACCCAACTGATGCCAAACAGCACAGCGTGTAGTTAAAGATTTAAAAACAAGATTCGAGAGACATAAACGCAAATGAGAACAATAGTACTTTCGTAGAACTTTCCGAATTTTCAAAATTTGTGCGAAAGTTAAATTAAAGTCAGATTCGCTTTAAATAGATTTAAGATCAGTTTTTTGCATCTTACTGTAAATACAATATTTAAAATACAAATTTGTTTCTTAATCAAATTTTTCATCCGTAACAGATTTTGAGGTAAAGTTATTTTCAATTTTTCGATATTATGAATAGTTTTTGCGTATTTTTGTGCGCTATCCCGCACTAAAGAAATTCATAAAAGAGAGTACGAGAATGCCTGTGATATTCTGTAGCATTAGCAGTTCATGTTTTTAAATTTCGTTATTGGACTTGGATAAAAATGAGAAAATAAATTGCATTTTACAGAGTATTTCATAAAAGAAGAGGAACATGAACATCTGAATAATTTTAAGTTGGTATTTTATACTACGTTTTAGCAATATCCATGAATTTTGTGTCTTAGAATTTCCATAAGACGATAGAAATCATATCGAGCACCTATTAGTGTTAGATTTCTACTACCTACTGGCTATTATTCTTAGATTTCTTCCTGTGCAGTGCTGCTGTGTCCTAATTTATTATTAAAATGTCTAAAAAGAGACCCTTTGAGGTCGTGTGCCCCAGGAGGAGTAGCCTCCTCCCGCGAAAGCGGCTTATCGTTTATCGGAGAACACGGAAGAGCCGGCGGCGTCTCTTCCGCCGCACTCAGTAAATATTCATTTTCCAGTAAGAAGAACCGCCGCGCACGAAGGATCGCGTTGGGCTACGAGAAACATTAGTAGTAAATGCAACATATTTCAAGACCCCACCCTGCAAGTGAGTAGAGTATGTTACACTTGAAACTCTCCGAACTTTAGCAAATAAACGTGGAATCATTTTTTAAAGTCGGCCGCCTCAAAGTGCTCGGTAAATAACAGCGTGACGGACGCCGCGAACAAAGCCTTGCTCATATTTTTTACGTAAATTGCGAACTTGCGCGAACGCCCGCTGCGGAAAGCGGGGGGGGGGGAGGGGGGAGTGATTTAGCAAAACGTCTAAAAGTTCACAAAGAGAGGAAGAGGCTCTACGGGAGCATATAGAGCTGTTGTTTTTAGCGACTAAGTTTCCGGAAAGTGGTTTTTTTTCGCTCTTTTCTCTCTTTTTTTCAATTTCGAAGCGCAAGAGCACAGCTTCTCTGGAAGTCGAATTAGACGGTGGAATCCGATATTCTCTAAACCCAGAGAATATCCGATAGAGATTTCGTGGCCGTCTTCCGGGACAACCTGAGTTCCCACTGGAGAGTGCAGTTCTACTGTCGATTCGAAACAGGCGTCTTAATTAACATTTCCAACTCCCCTTGTACCACGGGAGAAGATAAACCAGTCTTAATATCGAGTCCTATTACTTTTTTGCTCTTGTATTTGATTTCGGTTTTGAAATGAAAGTAGTTTGCGCTGATGTTTAAAGACAAAATTACGAAATCATCTTCGAATTGTCTTTGGTTCTTTAGTTTAAACTTCTCTCCCGTCCATAGAGAACCCCCCCCCCTTCAAAGTGATTGGTTGTTGTGAAATTCTTCATTGGTACCTGGATTGTTTTGAATTAGACCTGTACATTGAAAAACAGTGACTGTAGTAAGTGAAGAGAAAGTGAATTTCGTTTCAATGTTAGGACGAATGATAATTATATTTTTCATTTACTTGTACAAAAATATTGAAGTTAGTGCATAGTAGATAGAGTTGTACTGACATCGAGTTATTCAAGAAACTGTGTGGAATTGTTTGGTATAATATTATCACCGGAAAAAAGAACCGTTGGACCATATACCATATCAATGATACTGTAACAAGGAAACTTGTTACAGTATCATGGATCTGGTATACTCCAACGGTTCTTTTTTTCGAAGTTACTGGGTATATATTATAATGTACTTAAAAGAATATTGGTTATTGTAATTGAAAAAAACTAAAATGAATCGGGACTGTAGAATCAAATTATGGATGATCCAAATACAGGTTCAAATGATGTAAAAGTACTTTTTTTACTCATAATGCAATTTAATTTTTTATTCGTATGTAATGTACTAAAGACAAATAGACAACTAATGACCTCACAGTAGGTTATACAAATGTTTATGTGAACGGAATATGATCTTAAACTCCGTATATTCGGTTTTATTTATTTTGCCCAACACACCTGACGAACGAAGTTTTGCTGAAAAGTGTACTGAACTTTACGGAACCGAAATTACCAGACTCATTGTACATAACCATTACAATCATATTTTTAGGTGTATTGAATTGCCCTCGGCCTCCTCACGTAAATATTCTGATTCATAAATGAATTGAAATTCGCAGGACCTCGAGTAGGTACAAGTCAGCCAACGAATATTCGCTTGAAAGCAGTACTTGAAGAGACAGGGCCTCAAACCACAATTTTCAGATTTGAATGTTCAATACATCCCGATTTATAATTTTTTATTTATTTTCTTCCCGTTCGACTTTCGGGGGTTTTGACGGGTACAATGTTACATACAATGATTTTACTTGGTCATCCTCAGGCAAATGTGGGTCTCGGAATAACCCTTCACTATATTTTTAAAATTTCATATTTGGATATCTTCACTAAGAGAAGTTTACATTTGTGATTTAGAGGAGGAGGAAGAGTGTTTACGGGAAAAGGGGGCAAATAATTATATGAATTTGGGTGGGCGAAAGAGATCTTCGGCAAATCTGGACCTAATGCGATTTATCTTAAGAATCCCAATTTATATTCACAATTACAGATATCCGTTGTCTCCGCCTTATAGCTGGTTATCATTTGACCGATTCTCTCGGCCCTCCATTGATTTGTATGTGTTCGCCAAACATTAAACGAGCTGCATCAGTGTGCATTATAATGATCACTCGCCGAAACCTTCAAATGTTTACTATTTAGGAAACAGAGTTGTTCACAGACAAATATCAATACAATGACCCAATTTACATGCGCAGTTTGGTTTCAGGGAGCTCATAAACACCTCTACGCATGCACGCATTCGCTAAAATTCCAGAGCCGTTCCTCAAACGGGAGCCTGTAATTAATTGGATTGCTGGTGATGTAGATACCTTTTTATTATGATAAATTACTAAAGATATTGTCTGGTATCAATACTTTTTAATCAGCTTATGATCATTTCGATCGCGTTGCGATCATCCTCAGAGCTAAAATGTGAAATACAAATATTATTAACAGGTTGTAGTTATTGTATGCAAGATGCGTAAGCAAACTGGGTCGTACATACCTTGCAGCTTCTGGGCCGAAAACAAAGTTCTGCGAATTTTTGAGCGTGTGTCTTGTTTAAGAACACAGCCGGTCGGCAGCGGGAGGGGGCGGGAAGAGGGGTGGGGTGCGGGTGTAGGGTCGTAAACCGCGGGGGTGCTGGTGGAGGCTTGAGAGACGGTCGGGCGAGCGAAGGTCAGTGGAGTAGGGAGGGCTGGGGGTGGGTTAGGGGTGTACACTTTGTGCTAATTTTAGCAGGGGTGAAGAGAGTTCAGGTATTTGCTGGTTGAGACATGTCATGTTCTGTTTTTTGAGGACGTTGTGTATGTGTATGGTTTCTAATTTTATTCTGTTCCAGTACCTGTTTTCAATTTCTAGAATTCGGAAATTTATGTGTTTATCAAATGTGTGTTTGTTTAAATTTAGGTGATCCGCAAAGTGTGAGACTGTGGTAGTGTTATTTTTCCATGCTTGTTCGTGTTCTTTGATTCTTTGTGTGAATTTACGGCCTGTTTGTCCTATGTATATGGCATTGCAATTGTTGCACGTGAGAGCATAGACTCCCCATAAGGATGTAGGTGGGATTGGGTCTTTAGTGTAGGGCCTGTAAATTGGCGGTAGGGAGCCTGTAGGTCGGTAGGGAGCCTGCAAATTGGCGCGAAGAGGCGAGCGCCATCTGAGAGGGTTCAGGGTATCAATTGATGTCCCTGCAGTGCCTCTGACCGGGATGTCCTAGGGTTCGAGTCCCGACCGTGGCAGGATTTTCGACGCTAGCTGCATAACTAGTATAGATTCAGCCACTGTCTAACGGAGAATTCTTGCGGTCGGATCTTCTGATCGGCAATTTGCTGTGGGTTTTTCGGTCAATACCAGGTGAATGCCGGAGCATCACCCTAAAACAAGAGCCACGAACCGTGCGCAAGTTTCCTTCATCATCCTCGTCCTATCCTCACATCTTACGTACACACACTTACATTTACAGTTACACTTACACGCGCTACCCTACCACACATGTCGGGAGACCAATCGAGAACCTGGATCTTGTTCCGTCTGGGGCGGTGCGCCGATGCTGGAAGATAACCGGTAGGAGGTAACTGGTCGGTGCTGGATCTCGCCTAACGAACGGACCGCACGATTTATTTCCTTCCTCTTCCTTGTCCTATCCTCATCCTTTACCTACACTTAAGGGGTGTTCCACTGTGGTGGAAGATACCTGGCTGGAGAAAAGCTCCCATTCAGGTTAGGTCGGCACCGGGTGATCTGACTATTTGGTGAGCCGTATACCAGCCGGCCTCATCCAGCTGGGATAGCACCACCACCTTCTTTCTCCTCCACTTCCTCCTCCTCTTTCTTCTTCTTCTTCTTCGTCCTCTTCTTCTTCTTCTTCGTCCTCTTCTTCTTCTTCTTCCTCGTCCTCTTCTTCTTCTTCTTCTTCTTCTTCCTCGTCCTCTTTCTTCTTCTTCCTCCTCCTTCTCTTTCTTGTTCTTCTTCATATTAATTATTATTATTATTAGCATAGGCTACACTTACTGGATTAATGACCGTGGCAGTTGGCGTGCCTGGAAACAGGAAATAATTAATTAATCGCTCCAGAACCGCCCCTGAAAGGGAAGCGAGCGCGTGCTCTTGGGCCGGGGGCCGCCCGCGCGCTTTGAGGCGGAAGGCGCAGCGCCCAAGCGCCGCTCCGCGCGAGCCATCGCCGGCGATCCCTTCGAGGGCCGCAGTGCGGCGCCGCGCCGCTAGGGGCGCTCACGTGGAGGGTCGCCCTCCTCTGCCCCGCCCCATCACTCGCCCTGCCGAGGGCCCTCGCGCCGCAATCCGCCCTCCAGGCGGCGCCACTCGACGCAGCTTGCGCAGGAGCAGGTACGAACGGCTTCAGCTTCAGCCTGCCCGCGGCCCTGGAAACAGAAGAAACACATCCATCACCTCACTTCGCTCACAACGCCCCACGATATATATATATATATATATATATATATATATATATATATATATATATATAAAAATTAACTTTAATTGACAAATTTTAATGATTAAGGAATGAGGAGTTATCAATCACATCACAAAGTTTAATAATATGTTTAGTATTAATAATTGGCAAAGGTTCATCATTAATTACTCAAGTTTCAAGAGCAAAAATAGTTGTGCGTAATTAATTAGTAATTAAATAGTTCTAAATCGTGACATATTTTGCTATGGAAACCGAATGTTGTACTGCCAGCGGAAGAGAATTGATTCCAATGGGCTCGTAGGCCCCCGATAGTGTTTGCTATAATCTTGAAGAAGCGAGCCGACTCCTTCACGTTCTGTACGAGAATAGAAAAAGTCCTTTTATTTATTGGTGTGGCATGGAAAACTAAACAGACTAGCACTATATAAAGTTTATTACTAATCCTGTCGCGGCGCGAAGGTTCTGTCAAATTCGGTAACCTACGTCAGGGAGTCAGGTTTCGTTAGGACCGTTCGCTGTGCTCTCCGTGAGCGCGTTATTGAGCCAAGACGAGTGTAAAAAAGAGTCGTTTTTTAATTCCGTTCTAGCAGTGTACGAGAATGCACTAAGACAATTTACTGCAGAAATGGACTTCCATTTTATCACGTTTTGTGAGGAAACACAAACACCAATATTTCATTCCCCGAGACTCAATCCCGAGTATCAATAACTCTGTGCTATAGTCCCTTGACAACGCCGATTGATTTATTTTTTTGGGCGCGACAACTGCTTTGGTCATTTGTCGAGTAGTTTGTGATGTGCGGGTTGTATCCCAGGAGGTGGCCTCGTTCCTCCCTCGTTTAGACCTGAGATCCCGCGCGAGCCTTCCGCCTCGAAGTATCTCCTCGACGCAGGGGACCACCTCAGATAGAGACACACTTTAAGCGTCCCACAGGTTTTCCGACATGTGAGGTTGTGTAAGTGTGTGTGTGCGCGTGTGTGTGCGCGCGTGTGTGTGCGCGTGTGTGTGCGTGCGCGTGTGTGCGTGCGCGTGTGTGTGCGTCTGTGTATATGTGCGCGCGTCTGGGTGTGTGTGTGTGCGTGCGCGTGTGCGCGCGTGTGTATGCGCGTGTGTGTGTGTGTGCGCGTGTGTGTGTGTCTGTGTATATTTGCGCGCGTCTGTGTGTGTGTGTGCGTGCACGTGTGCGCGTGTGTGTGCGTGTGCGTGCGTGCGCGTGTGTGTGCGCGTGTGTGCGCGCGCGTGTGTGTGTGTGTGCGTCTGTGTATATGTGCGCGCGTCTGAGTGTGTGTGTGTGTGTGCGTGCGTGCGCGCGTATGTGTGTAAGGAGTGAGGAAAGGTCAGGTAAAGGAAGAAGAAGGAAAGATCGCGCGCGGTCCGTGACCCGTTTGTTTAGGTACTGCTCCGGCATGCGCCTGGTGTAGATCGAAGAATCATTGGAAAACTAGCGATCAGAGCGGTCGGTCGCTAGAATTCTCCCCCAGTCAGCGACAGAATGTGGACTAGTGAATGTGGAAAAATCCTTCACTGTCGGGTGACAGGACAACCCTAGAATCTGCCGATCAAAGTCGGTCCAAAGGCCACAGTTGTTGTCCTGAGCTACCTCAGACGGTTTGAAAACTGTTTCTTTTGTTATTTATTCTTTTAGTGCATGTGCATTCCGTTCTAGCAGTGTACTAGAATGCACAATGACAATTACTGCAAAATTCATACATGTGCAGTTTTGCACATGTATGAATTTTTATGTGAAATTTATGTGATGGAAGAGGGCTTATCAAATGGGGTTTTGTTACTAGGTAGTTTGCTGTATTTGTAATCTCACAACTTCATGTCGAGCGAAATTTCTCCTTATTCTATGTTATCTCTGCATCCTATGCTATTCTATATTTCCCCTTTAATCCTTTCTACAAGGCTTTTATGAAATTGCTTGCAAATCCAGTCTTGTAACTTGAAACAAAATTACAGTACTCGTTTGTTTCCGCCATGCATTTTTTCTTGTTCAAAAATGCGCAGTTTATTCACGCTGCAACTAATTCTTATAAGCCTTTCTAGTTCCCCTGCGTTGAGTTTTAAAAATTTGTTACATAATTGACTCTTTCGCTACCAGTTCTTGTTTTAAAACATTATTTTATTATAATTAGCGTTTTTTTAGTAAATCTGAAAGTTTTGCCGGAGGGAAATACATACATGACGTCTTCCGGCCTTATATAGTTCTATTATACACACTTCCTCATAGTCATACTTATCTGCTCACTACTACGTAACTAATCACAGTGATGGAGAGAGCAAAATGTATCTTATTTTGCTGAAAGTTCCATGTCAACAAGTAAGATCTACAGTAATTTTACACCGGGCTAAAGAGCTCCTCTAGGACGTGAAAGGGTAATTTTGCACTCAGACTCGCGATGTTTTACGCAATGGTTTTGTTAAAGCTCATTTCCCTCCACCAGACACTCGACTGTTCATATTTATTTTTGTCGTACTCTCTTCCCAACGAAATCTCTGAGCTTGAAAGGCAATTTCGTAAATAGCAAATGGGCACTTACCTCTTATTATTCTTGCCAGACCTTCCGGGGGAATTAAATTTTCCGCGAAATTTACCGCAACGAGCCGAGTAGGAGTCGAGGGCGTCCTTTGCGCGCTCAACTTCCATCGAGGACGCGGGAGATACCGCGGCGAGGAGGTCGCAAGCTGCTCGGTCCGAAACTCGACCGAGCTGAGGCTGGAGAGGTCCTCGCGGAGACTAATTATTCCTCTGAATTCAGGCGAGCAGCGGGAGGGGGGGCGTCTGCGTCAACTTCAGGGTTTCAACGCGAAGGGCCGCGATAGCGGATGGGCGTTAAGAAGCTGTCTGAGGTGAGAAAAGCTGGCGGCGCGGGGACGGAGGGGATCTCAACACCAGGAGGGATGTTTTCTGATAATGAGGGGTGCGTCGCTTGGGGGAAGGCAATCCAGTCATTTACTTTCACACTCCTTTATTTTCAAAAGCCTTTCATTGCGTTGTGCTCGAAAAGAAAATAAACAGGCGTGATGGGCTTGATTGAAGTTCTTAGAAACACCGTTCTGAGGAGGTAACGTTGCAGTTTGCTTGTGCGTGGTCTGGAGAGTCAACAAACAACCTCTAGAATTCGCCACTTCATTTGCGATTCCCAGTAGTGCAAGATTTTCACTTAACACAGATTATGCACAGAAGAAAACAGGATAAAATGCTATATATATATATATATATATATATATATATATATATATATATATTGTGACATACCTGGTGGTGCCGGGTATCTTCACTGCAATATAACACTAAGAGAGGGTGTCTTTTACGTGAATGGGTCCTAGGATAAGTCGGTGCAACGTTGGGGAAGTTATTCATACATAGAAATACAATTATGACAAGATTTATTTTAAATCAAAGTTACTATTCACATAATCAGACACCGTTTTTATACTCCGCCTTGGTACCAAGATTAAGAGTAAAATACAACTTTCATACCTTCGGGGCCCCGTTTGAATACCTATGAGGTTCGTCGAGCCGCTCGTGCCGACAGGGTTGTCGACCTCTGCTACTGCTGCGGGCCGTCGGCAGCAGATGGCGTGGTGATCATCCACGGCTGATGCTCCAACAATTCTTCCCCGAACAAGATCTTGATACCTCGGCTGCGCACCTTCCTCGAATCACTGTCCATTAGTGGGTTTAATTACACGACCCCCGCCTACTCCGTATACTGGTCACAGTTCTGTACCGCACGCTTTCAAGAATGTTCCCTCCGCACCAACTAATAAGAGCGACGTCAATTATTTTACCAACACTAATCTTTTACTATACTGATACTTCTAATGTTCTGTTTACATGTCCATTACTTTGCGATTCCTAATCACATAACTATGTCGCGTATTACATGCGTCCATTCACTAGCGGAGAGCCCTCGCTACACGTCCGCACTGGTCGCCGCTCTGCTAACCTCTGCCGCTGTCGCTGTTCTGCCAACGGCTCTCGTCCGCGATTCTCGTAACGAACTTTTGCACGTGTGCGGTGCCCAGTTCCAACCGAAATTCACACGCTAGCCTCCCGGCGGCGGTGGCACCGTCGGCGGAGGCATCCGTTGCTCGCCGGCCCCGGCGCGCCGCGCTCAGCGCGCGCACCGCGCAGTTCAAAATAGCAATTGGTTTCTTACACTAATGATCTAATTAGTGTAATGAAACACATATTATGGGTTTCATCACCCCCCCCTTTTCTTTTTTGAATTTTTTCCGCTTCTGGAAAAATTCACACTAACAACATCGTCACTGCCGATGGTCGCACTGTCTTGCATATTGCTAAAAGCCCTATATACACTTATAACCTAGAATCGACTTATCATGTGATTACTTATATTAACACTAATATTACACATCTTTACACTTCACTATTTTCCATTCCTATGGGACAAGGTCTTAAGTTATGGAAATTGTAGTGTCCCACCACTTCTCGTTTGTTATTGAGTAACTTAGCCACATTCTTGTCCGTAACTTTATCTATCACATATGGTCCCTCATATAATGGGAAAAATTTTGCATACAGCTTCAAATTCGGGTTTGATACTTTGGGAACTCGTAGTAACACTAGTTGCCCTTCACTGAACTTGTGGATCTTCTTCTTTACTTTAGATTTCCTTTCCTTCCCCGACTTCACTAGCGCTTGGTAGATTTGTTCTGATGTTTTAGCTGGTTCCTGCGATATCTCAGGTCTTTCCAACGCATATAAAATATGGGGCGGTTTGGTTTGGAAATGCGCTTCCCATGGGGAGATTCCTGTGCTATCGTGCGGGATGTGGTTCAGCCATCGGTTAATGTCCGGAATTAGTTTGTTCCATGCTGTATGGTCATTTTTACAGTACGTTCTAAATAGCCTCGATAGCTCTCTCATTATTCGTTCAGACGGATTCGATTGAGGATGCCGCACCGACGAGTGGATGGGAATTGCCCCCATACTGCATATTCCTTCTTCCCACTTCTCACTTGTGAACATCGTTCCATGGTCCGATAATATCCTTTTATATGAACCAGCGATCTGCATAAACCTTTGCACTAACTTTAAACAATTCCTAGAATTTATCTTGTTGATGGGATATACTTGGACAAATTTTGAAAAGACGTCCATGATTACGAATATATATTTATTACCGTGCTCTGCACGGGGCAGTGGTCCATACACGTCCAGTGCAGCCAAATCATTTCTCTCTGTTGGTATAATGTTCTGCATTGGGCCGTCATACTTCCGATTGGTATGTTTTACCTTCAGACATGTCATACATGAGTTGATCACCTGCCTAATTTGTTTCCGCATTCCTTTCCAATAGCAAAGGGACTGTAAAACTTGGCAGATTTTTTCTGCACCGAAATGTGCCAATGATGTGTGCGCAAATTTGATCAATTCCTTAGTGCAAGCCTGAGGTATCCAGATCCTCCATATTTCTGGGTTGTCCTTTGTCTTAATTAGTACAGCTTCCTGTACCACTTTCCACCTATCCTCCTTTTGTTGTAACGTTGCGAATTCCGCCTCTTCTTCCGCCATCTGACCTTGCTTGAATCTTTTGATTTTGCGGATTTCGCCGTCACTTTCTTGTAACCTAATGAGGTCGTCCCTTTCTTGTAACCTAATGAGGTCGAATAAGGGTGATCTCGCAATTCCTAAATCGATCGCCATGACGTGGAACTCCCTGGCGTTAGCGTACTTATTGTCCCTGCCTGGTTCATGTCTGCTTAGAAGATCCGGTAAATGGTTTTGGGTCCCGCGACAATGTTCTATGTCGAATGAGAACTCCTGTAGTGCGAGTACCCATCTATGCAGTCTATCGTTTTGCAAGTGGCATCTGCTTAAAAATGTGAGCGCTTGATGATCCGTTCTTATTGTGAAGTGTCTCCCTTTCAGGTAAGGTTTAAATTTTGCTACAGCCCATATGATAGCGTTCGCCTCTTTTTCCGTGGCCGAAAATCGGAGTTCGGGTCCTTTTAACGTTCTACTGGCTATTGCTACTATTTTCTCCTGATTGTCAAATACCTGGTATAACATCGCACCCATGCCAAAATCGCTACTGTCTGTCTGAACCACGCACTTCTTTGAAAAGTCCGGATGTGCAATAAAACAACTCTTATAAAACATTTCTTTAACTTTCTCGAATGCTTCTTGATATGATTCATCCCACTTCCATTTTCTGTCCTTCTTTGTTAATTGGTAGAATGGATGCATCGCTTCCGCAAATTGCGGGCAGAATCTGGCGTAATAGTTACAGGTGCCGATGAATCTGCGTACCTGCTTGATTGTCTTCGGTGGTGGTATCTTCTTGATCTCCTCGATGGTTTCCGGCTTCATACTAATTCCATCTGTGTTTATCACGTAACCCAGGAATTCTATTTTCTTTGTAAACCAGCTTGATTTCTTCACGTTCAATACCAAATTGTTTTCTTTCAGGATGTGAAATAACTCTCTTAGATCTTCAAAATGCTGATCTATTGATCTGGCCTGCAAAACTATGTCATCCACATATGTTGTAATCCTATTTTGTAGCTTCCCTTGCAATATTTTGTCAACACATTGAATCAATGCGGCTCCGCTATTTCGTAGTCCGAATGGCACTCTGCAAAATACATAACAGATTCCTTCGAATGCAAACCCTGTATATTGCTGATCCTCTTCCGCCACTTGCATTTGCCAATAGGCTTTACTGAAATCGGTACTGGAGAAGACGATGTTCCCTCCGAACCTCTGCAATACTTCCTCCACCGGTAATGGAGCATCCCTATATGGTTTTGTTACCGCATTTAGTCTTCGAGCGTCCAGGCATAATCGTATTCCTCCATCTTTCTTTTTGACGATCACGATTGGGTTGGTGTAGGATGTCTGTGCCTTTCTTATAATTCCATCATTCACCATTATTGCCAATAATTCTGCGACATCTTGCTTCAGCGCAGCTGGTATCGGATAATTCCGCTGTCGAAATGGCGTCGTATCCGTCAGTTGTATTCGAAATGTGAATCCCTTGATTGGGGCGCGATTCTTCTGGAAGACTTCTTTATTTTCCAACAGCAGCTGCAGTAGTTGCTCTTTGTAACGCGTATTTAATACCTCAATTTTCTCCGTTTGCTGCCTCAGCTGTTCTTCTAATGAATCTTCCGCCATTACGCCCGTACACGCTTCGTATTCTTCGTCCATCCCCAGGTCAAATCCTACCGCCTGGCTCCCCAGTTCTACCACCTGCCGTTCTAGATCTATAATTGCTCTGTGATCGACCAGAAAATCCGTCCCTATGATTACCGAATACAATAATTTTTTGACTACCAGGGCCACCATCTCATATACTTGGTTGCCAATCCTGGCTTGAAACATGATTTGTTTTGTGATGGGGCTTGACTTCTTCTGAGTTGCCCCAATCACATACGCCCTATTCATAGGCAAACACATTACTTCTTTTCCTGTTGCTTTTAACTCCTCATACATTTCTTCTGATACTACTGTAGTCGTGCACCCTGTATCCACTAAAGCTTCTTTAATTATACCTTCACATTCTATCGATATCGTGGGACATTTCCTGATTCTGACCGCTGAGTTCTTACATCTCCGCCACGGTTGGGTATCGTAGGTTACCGGCTGCATAGCGTTTATGGAGACCGCGTTTACATCATCGATTTCCGCGTCCGCAATGGGGCCACCTATCACCGCGGACTCTATTAGTTTAAATAGTGTCCTTGATCACTACTTGTGCTAGGCTGTGCTAATCGGTCGGGTGCATTCCCGCCCCCACCTCGCGTCTCCGTACGGTTTGAATTAGATCTATTCCAGTCCGGTCTCTGGTTCCCCGGCTCTGGTCTCCATCCGTCTCCCCCTCTTCCGCGTTGGTTTCTCTGGTAATCATTGCTCCTATCATTCCCTTGCCCCTGGTTACGTTTCGATCTAACCATATTAACATTCCCTTCATTTCTGTTCTTTGGTACGCCTGCGAACGTCAAGTCGTACCCTCCTAACACATTCTGGAATCTTTCCAGGTCGGTGTGCTGCACACTACGTAAAAGATTCTGCACTGTGACTGGGAACTGTCTCGTCAATACACATATTATTTCCTGATCGCTCATCGGTGGGGATAGCGTTTTGTATTCCATAATACGCCTTGTTGCGTATTCCCGCAAACTTCCCATGGACTGGTTGTAATGATTATTCATCAGGCTAATTTTAAAATTAATTTGAATTTCCTCATTCCAGTACCGCTCAAGGAATCGATCTTTAAATGCCTTTACTGATTCGGGAAACTTATCAAATGTATCGGCCCATATCCTTGCGTTGCCTTCTAACATTAAATATAATAATTGTATTTTACACCTTTCCGAAGTATTGATAACATCTAGATGTCGTTCTGCTGCCTTCATAAATATACATGGATTTTCTTTCCCGTCTCCTGAAAATTTTAGTGATCTTGGAGGGGTAAATGGTACCGTCCCGCTTGCTGCAATTGGGGATGCCTTGCATTCTTTTATTTGTTCAATCTCTGTTCGTAGTAACACAACCTTCTCTTCGCATTCCCGCTTATTCTCCTGCATTTCTTCCTTGACTACTACCTGCATCCTTTCAATTTTCTCGTCCTGCTTAGCGGTTTTAGCATCTAATTGCTGGCATAACTTATTCTCTAATTCTCCCCCCAGACTAATTACTTGGGATTCTAACTCCTTTTTCTGTTTCCCTAATTCTTCGGCAGTCCATTGCTCATGACTTTCTACCCGCTCCGCAATTTTAGTCATCTCATTCTTCGTTAACTCAATTTGTTCTTCGGCGCGTCCTATTCTCCCACTTAATTCCTCTTGTAATTTGCTGATCCGTTCCTCGAATTTCCTATCCTGTTCATCTAATCTCCCATTCAATTCTTCAGCCAACTTCTTATTCTGTTCCTCTACTTTCCTATTCAGTTCTTCAGCTAACCTCCTGTTCTGCTCCTCTGTGAATATTTTCTGTTCATTCTGTCCTTCCAATATCTTCCGATTCTGTTCATCTAATTTCCCATTTAGTTGTTCGAACATCTTCCTATTCTGTTCGTCTGCCTTCCTATCCCGTTCTTCTGCTTTCCTACTCTGTTCATCTAATAACTTCCTATTCTGTTCTTCTAACATCTTCATCAACATCTGCATTCCATTTGGATGGATATCTTCTCCACCCCCCCGATTTGAATTTCCTGCTACCTGAATCATCGGTGTTGACGTAACTTGTACATCTTTATTAAAACTGTCCCCTGACGTATCATCCAACCGACTTCCAATACCACTATCCCTGCTTTCCGATGACATGCTATTATCGATTCCTACATCTATCTCCCCTACTTCATCCGTCTTCTCTTCCCGGTCCAGCACTACATTTTGCGCCTCCATTCTGTTGCTTTGAGCTGTCCGATCGATTCTCACTACACTAAAATACCGCACAAATTTTCCACTTGCCTCACCTACCAGCGATATCACAGTTATCCTATGAAGTAACTATATCCGCCACAACACTGTATCCTTCGTGAATGGATTAATTCACACCTATTTCAATTGCTAACTAATGACGGACAACCCTCACTCACCACCAAAACACAATAACACTAATTCAATAGCCATATAAATTTCCACTCACCTACCAATGCATAAACATAATCCTTACAATACATAATATTATTACCATTGACACACATATACACTGCTAATAGACTCATTAATACTATTACACAAAAATGCTTTCAAATTATAATAAATCCCTTATTAATTGAAATTACTTTTCAACGCACTTATTACTATATTATGTACATAATCATCATTCACATTTGCATGTCATATCTTCTCCCTGAATTTTCCTCAATAGTATCATATAAATATTCACAATATGCATTCACAATGCTGCTATATATTTCCCAACCTGGTATCTTTTCTATTAAATTCCCCAAACTTTACCGTCACCAATAGATAATGCACTACTGAGTGAACGTTCCCAGCAAAAAAAATTTGTGCACAATTTGTACAACACTATTAACCACCTTTATATTCTCACAAGAATTATTACTACTTCCCCATTTCTTTAATTTTCATGTTATTAAAAGTTGCCAAACAACTCAAATACTCTTAATATGTCTTACAAAATTTGAAATTCTATTACATTATCTTATTTGTAATATGTATATGTGTGGTTTCCATAACCCCAATACTACAATAATAACTTCATATAAGTTACTCTCAAATAATTTCTTATATCCGCCCACAATTACTGACACAACAACAATTTTGTAATTATCAACATTTCATTATGCTTACTTGACTTATACATGTTTTGCTAACACATGTATTGTTACTTTTTGTTCTCTATAATAATACACTTTACACTGCCTGCTTCTCATCTGTACCCTGCATTACTATACATCAATTACATGCACATGATTTTCCAACATTTCACCAACTTTCCTCAGGCCACATTTCTTAACTATACGTTATCCACTTGTTCGGGCGCCAGCTGTGACATACCTGGTGGTGCCGGGTATCTTCACTGCAATATAACACTAAGAGAGGGTGTCTTTTACGTGAATGGGTCCTAGGATAAGTCGGTGCAACGTTGGGGAAGTTATTCATACATAGAAATACAATTATGACAAGATTTATTTTAAATCAAAGTTACTATTCACATAATCAGACACCGTTTTTATACTCCGCCTTGGTACCAAGATTAAGAGTAAAATACAACTTTCATACCTTCGGGGCCCCGTTTGAATACCTATGAGGTTCGTCGAGCCGCTCGTGCCGACAGGGTTGTCGACCTCTGCTACTGCTGCGGGCCGTCGGCAGCAGATGGCGTGGTGATCATCCACGGCTGATGCTCCAACAATTCTTCCCCGAACAAGATCTTGATACCTCGGCTGCGCACCTTCCTCGAATCACTGTCCATTAGTGGGTTTAATTACACGACCCCCGCCTACTCCGTATACTGGTCACAGTTCTGTACCGCACGCTTTCAAGAATGTTCCCTCCGCACCAACTAATAAGAGCGACGTCAATTATTTTACCAACACTAATCTTTTACTATACTGATACTTCTAATGTTCTGTTTACATGTCCATTACTTTGCGATTCCTAATCACATAACTATGTCGCGTATTACATGCGTCCATTCACTAGCGGAGAGCCCTCGCTACACGTCCGCACTGGTCGCCGCTCTGCTAACCTCTGCCGCTGTCGCTGTTCTGCCAACGGCTCTCGTCCGCGATTCTCGTAACGAACTTTTGCACGTGTGCGGTGCCCAGTTCCAACCGAAATTCACACGCTAGCCTCCCGGCGGCGGTGGCACCGTCGGCGGAGGCATCCGTTGCTCGCCGGCCCCGGCGCGCCGCGCTCAGCGCGCGCACCGCGCAGTTCAAAATAGCAATTGGTTTCTTACACTAATGATCTAATTAGTGTAATGAAACACATATTATGGGTTTCAATATATATATATATATATTAATAGACGATATTAATAAATGCATAAAAGCACATGAGCTTGCAAATTTTCGAAACAATGTTTCCTGGTTGGTAAATCTTATTAAATGCTTCATTTACAAACACTAGTATTTCCTGTGCGAATCTCACCCAGAACTTAATTATATATATTTCTTTCGTTGCATATAAATTCTTAATTTCCTTTAAGAATGGCAACATAGTAAACGATTAATGTTGTTAATTTATTACGTTTGATTGTTTCGTTACAGTAAGTTGACAAAGATGACTTCAATTAAATAACCAATTAATGTAACGTAATTAAAAACCTGAATGTAACGACATTTAATTACGTCAACATCACCTCATCAGCATTTCAGGGTCTTTGCTAATTACAGCAGTTTGCCAGTACATTTCCTGGCAAAGCATTGAGTTGTCGTAACACATCTTTTTTGTAGCTAAACTATTCAGAACTGTTGAAATGAAAAAAAACCTATCAAAATGTCTGTAATAGTAAATTCTCAGCTTTCAAACAAATCTTTGATCATACGAATTTCTCCAGCGACTATGAAGAACTCAGCATGTCTTTGACCATATTTATAAAATAAATTTGAAAGTTTCGACTGATAATTGAAGTGAAACTTCAAGTGCATAATATATAGTGTCCATTTATGCAAAGAGTCGATGAAAAAGAACCGTTAGAAATAAAAATTAAAAGACAGACCAAACTAATCAGAGTGCAAACTCATGTATCTAGTTTCGTCTTGTTATTATTTTTATAAACGCAACAATTCTGCATTCAAGTGATCGATTGTCTTGCGTTGGTTCGATGCTCTTTGTTCATTTCAAAGTTGTGTATTGTATTAATTAAAATGATGAAAACCAATAAACTATCTTCAATTTGTGCAAATTTTAATGGGAAGAACCAATGAAAAATTGTTTCGTTCATTCAAATCAATTAATGTTTCAAAAAATATTTAATTTAAATATTTACGATAAATCTCATCACCCGATGTTACATTGAATAAGACACCATAAAGTGCTCAAATCCTTGTAAAAAACTAAATGTTTATGACGAAAGCGTAGTTGAGTGAACAGACATGTGTCACCAACACGCTGAAACTGAAATTTTAATTGTGGATAAACTATTTCAGTTAAAGTTCTGTAATACATGTTGGTTGAGCGCTTTGTGCACATCAACTTTCATTAAAAAATTTCAAATTATTCGTACAATTACGCGAACGTGATAAATCGTCATTGCGAAGTGAATGTGCCCACGTGACGTAATTCAAAGGGACCATGTGTTAGTACTTCAGACATGTAGTACGTACGTTTATCTACGGACGTTTGCATAACTTGTCAACTGTAGAAGATCGTAGGAGAATATCTAGCGTCTTGCTTCACCTCAAGGTAATTTTATGCAACAAGGGTTCTAATGGTCGATTGGCTCTTTTTGTTCTCGAGATCTTTAGAACCACTTAACGCCCATGGTAGACACAAGATTTTATTTTTTACTTAATTTTAAACATTCAGATTTACTTATTTACCAATTATTTAGATGTTAATTTGAGTCAGGTTGTCTTTTCATATTTACAACTCATTAGTCTCTTTCATAATTCTCGTCCATAATTCCCTCTCATCACTCCCTTCGTAAGAGAACATGTAGCCTCATTCTCTAGGGTTCATATTTCCGTCGTAACCACGATCCTCTAGATCCAGCTAGTTGATGCAGGATATATGCAGCTCCGTATCGAAGGCAATAACGTATCAGTAAAAGAATAAAATGTTCCTGGCTCGGAACTGATCGTTCCCAACTGCCCTTGCGTTGCGTGGGCAAGTCCTCTAGGCCGCCTCGCCCGTCAGCGCCGCTCGTGACGGTCAGGGGGCCGGGGTTCGAAGCCGGGGCCCGAGGGCGCCGTTGCGCCTCAAGATGGCGGCGCCAGATAAGCGCTGAGTTGCGGTGGCGCCGCCATTGGCCTCGCAGGGCACTCCCCCCCCCCCCCCGGCCTTCTCAGAGAGCGCTGATGTCGCCCCTGGCAAACGCTTTGATGCACAGGGGGTTCATGCAGTGCCTGCTCGTAGTGATTCAATCAGTGGATAACGATGAAAGCTTATTCAGCTGAAGGAGTCCGATCGTCATTGGATTGCCCTTGTAATCCCCGACGGAAAAAGTCAGGGAATTTACCTCATCTCACATTACTCTCACTAAAAAGTTATTTTAATTTTACTGACAAAAAGTTACTTTCCATAGCTCCTTAGTAAGGAAATCTGTTATTATAATCATAAATATGGTTACAATGACAGACTCCCTTACTAAGGACAAAATGTTTTTGACACATTAGTAAACTACTGATCATCGGATAACAAATAAACAGTAATTGTAAAATATATAAGTAATCCGTTATAATTCTATATACCTCAGACTATAAGCTTTATAATACTTAAGCGTCCGATATTATCAACATACTCAGAGAAGAGATAATACTGAATACAAACAAGGTTTTTGAAGTTCATAATTTAAAAAAAAGCATTATTATAAACTCAGTATATTTATTTCTTCTTATACTCTTGTAAATTATTATTTACGTGTCTTTTACTTTCTTGTATGTGGAGTATGGATTTATTTTGGAGAATATTAGTTTTGGGAGTCATCAAAAAAATATTATATCCGAAAGTGTATTTCGGGCGTCTGACTGCGATACCTCAACAGCGTTGACCGAGGTGGCAAGGGTTGAAGCCTCAATGGCGGTGGATTTTCCACACTAGCTACATAGCTGAGTGAAGCTCAATCGACTACGTGGATGGCTGTCTGGAGGAGAATTCTAGCCGGCTACTCGGTTAGGAAGCAATCTGAAGAGATTTAGATCAATTCCAGGCGAATGCCGGAGAGAGAATCTTAACAAACAGGCCACGGACCGTGCTTCATCGCCCTCTCATCCCATTCATGCCACCTCCTGCCCCAACACACACCTTTTTCCACTACACTGCGCCAGGAAGACATTCGGGATCGTCCCAGCTGGGGAAATGGCGCGCTAGGGGAGAAGAAATCCCGAAAGCCAGTTATCGAAATTAGCCGATTCAAGTCATTCAAACCACTCTGTCCGCACCGTCAGGGTAATGTGCAAATTGACCGACTATTCTCAGCATTACCCGTATTACGAACTTTACCCATAAGATGCATTTATACATAAGAGCGAGTTTGGGCAACGAAAAATGTCCATGTCTTTCTTTTGTTAGCGCATTTTTGTGCTTGATTTAGTATGTTACGTTAACTTTCTTTTCGAAATAGTTGAATGCATTCTTTCTCTACTGTAATTAAGGGGGGGGCTCTGTGTAAGTAAGGGGTAGGACAGGATAAGGAATGAGAAGGCACGCACTCCGTGGTGTATTTGTTACGGTACTGCTCTGGTATTCGCTTGGTTTTGATTGGAGAAACCACGGAAAACTAGCGATCAGAGCAGCTAACCCCTAGAATTCTCCTCCAGTCAGTGACACAACTCGATCTAGCTAGTGTCGAAAATCCTGCTACCGTCGGGACTCGATCTTAGGACCTCCCGGTCAGAGACACTGCATTGATATCAGTTGATACCCTGAGCCACCTCTTCCAATTTATAAATCGATAGTTAATAAATTGATAGTTATTAAATGCAAATGTGGAGTATGAGTATCTAAAAACACAATGTCAAACGATCTTCTCACACATGTGCCCCTTTACAAAACACGGATATGTGATGCATTATGTTTTTAAGTCAAGGTGCATAACATGATATTCTTCAATAGCATTCTACAACGTACACGTACACATATTGGTAATTATAAAACAATTACTATTACACGTTCAAAAACTTTTCTACTTCTGTATTAACGACGTATAGTGGTTGTATTGTTACAGTGTTTGTAAATCTCACTTATTTCATCATATTAGAAGAACATGAACTGAGAGAGAATAGTGACTGGGGAATAATATAGCCTTGAATTGGGGTTTTGATTTGGGGTTTTTGATTTTCCATGCGGTGCTTATATGGTATTTTCTGTTATATCCTTTGTACAGCCCTTCCGTTTGTGCTACAGTATCGTAAGGGTTCAGCCAGTGGAATTTTAAAAGGACTAATAAATCCTTGTAGATGGTAAATCGATCATGCTAATTCTAGGTAAGTCTTCTAGTTCAATGCACTATCACGTTATAGATGTAAGGCAAATATGTATTTGTCTGAACTCAATAAACAACTTGAGCGGCGATACTGTGTCTATTGACTCGTGGTTTCCGTGACAATTGATGGAGTTTGAACGGGCGCCATGTGGCGGGCGTCGTTTCGGGGAGATATCAGCGAAATTCATCCTTGTAATAATGTTTCACATGCAGAATTGTTATGCCTTGTAAACGTTGACCAGAGAAAAATGACGTGAATTTGTGTACAATAAAAGTGTTCTTTCATTTTCCTCGTTAATATCCTGCAACATCGTTTTTAAACCATCTATTAAAAATATTGTACAAAGTATAAAAGACCTTGCTTACTAAAGAGCAGTTGTAACTAAATCGTAGAGCTTATTGTTTCCATATTCTGAGAAAGCAATTCTATTTTATGGTTATTTAAAGTCCACTTCCATGTATTTTCAGCGCTTCACTCTTTGTATCACGGTGCAATTAAGGCACAACCAACATGATTAAATGATTAATTACTCTGCACCAAAGCATTTCGGTTTCATGTAGCTTCAGTGGCGCATACGCGTTTATACGGACAAGTTAATGGAATACTAATGACAATTTCTAATTATGCGGATGATTATTTATTAATTTTTTGAAATGAATGTCCATTTTTTTCTTTTACCTTTCTCTCCAACCTGTGCTTTAAATCGGTCAGGTTGCACGAAACGTGTCATATGCATGAAATCACAACATCGCGAATTGGAGAACTTGGGGCTTCTGATTTTGAACTCAGGCAATCTCATCCCCTTAGGCGCATTAATTAATTAAATGTTTCATAATTAAATCGCACCGCCGTTGAAAGAAACGCCACGGCATGAAGTTTACCCATCATTCGCGCGTTGCATTTTAATGAAAAGGGAGCAAAGTTATGCCTCCGCCCTCGTCTTCTGTAAAGTTGTAATACTCGTTCTATAAGAGAAGCAAGCGTCTCGGAGAAGTTGTAGATGCCGACCTTTCCGCGAGAAATTTTCGAACAGTAGCGTGGGATTTAGCCCTTTGCTTCTTTATCTTTTCTGCAGAAGTTGCCCTTCTCGGGAAGAACAACGCGAGGAAAATCGTGCGCCGGTGATGCACGAAATCTCATCACTTTGGAAATATCGCGTCCCTTGCTCCTTCGCCGTCGCCGTCGCCCTCGTCTTCCGTGCGGAGGTTTTGCGGCAGCTTTGATTCAAAACGGCCAAAAGACGATCTGCGTCACTTAAATATTTATTCCTTTTAAAAGAGTCCTACTATATGTCGACTCTTCAAGAAAACTTTGCATTCAATAGTTACCGCAAATTGGGGAAGGAGAAAGCGAAACGAAAATGTAATCTAATCATACAAACATGTCACGAAAGCATAATAATTGTTTAGACATGTTTAAATTAAGGGCAACATTTTGAAATAAGCATTTCGGCAAAATGCGCTTTACTTCATCCAATATTTCGTATAAAAGTTCAGTGCAGACAATAGTTTCTATAAGAACAGAACATCAAAAAATAACAGATCAACAGTTTTTGAAGAGACAAACACGGTTCGAGGGTCCCTAAAACTGAAAAGTGAACTTTTCTTGCTCGAATAATTTACTTTCTCGAAATCATAGCTTAGTCATAATAAACGTTTTTAAATATACCGATATAATGGATTTTCTCTGCACTTCTGTCAGTCCATCCATTCGTCTGCCTGTGAACATGACTAGCGCCTGGCATTGTATTTTCACTAAAATCGATCGACCTACATGATATCGCAGTTCCTTGAATTGAAAACGTATATTTCTTGAAGTACTTCAGAGCAAGCCTTTATTTTCAACATTTTGTAAAAGAAATGGCTCCAATTCTTTTTATATTTTGTCCTCAAACAGAGACGTTATGCTTACAAAAATGACACACGTCATGATGTCAGAATATTTGTAGTTTTTGAGTAATTTTGAATAAAATCGTGACAATTGTAAACAAATACAAAAGTAGTTTCCTTTTATCTTTTGATTTTTTTTCTGTCTGTTTTTGCTCCAATAGAACAAGGCATGCATGGTTCATGTCCGATTGTTATTAAAATTTATTATACACCGTCCTACAAACACATTATTGAAGATCAAGTTTTCCATTCTTCAGTAACCGTTTCTTCAATTCAGAAATTATCGTTAAGTTATTTCATATACAGTTCTTTCAAAACACTAATCATTTATTAAACAAAATAACTTAAAAATCTTTGAGTCATATCGTTTCAATTTTTCAAGTGATGTCCGAAGTGTTAGTAAGGTAGAATTGGAAAAGGTACAATATTTTGTACTCATTATCGATAACATGACCAAGTATGTTTACCGCTAATTTAAACCTTTATAACTAATGACACTGTCTTATATGGTTAAGTGACAATCTATTTTGACATTACAGCTATGATAATGAATAATGTATTTCGAATTCTGGAAAACTCTACCCGCGTGTGGAGATAGGGCAAAAGTTGAATCAGCTGATTTGAAGTGGGCGCCGTTGGTTGGCCACGTCGTCCAATTCAGAGGCCATGACGGTTTACGTCAATTGTTTCTCAATAAATGACCCCTAATGACGAAAGGACTTACAATACTTTCTCTTCGGCAAGCGGCGGGCAATACAGTACTGGCAAAGCAAGGATGAACAACTAAAAACAAATATGAAGGTGCTTCGATAGGATGTAGATGTCACCCGCCTTCATATCTCACGCGGGTTTTCCGAACGTGTTGATGTGCATGAGTCGTAGCGTATGAGGATGTGACTCCCTCTCAACCCTCGCCTGCCCCTCGCTCGCCCCTCACCCGCCCCTCGCCCGCCCCTCGCCCGTCCCTCGCCCGTCCCTCGCCCGCCCCTCGCCCGCCCCTCGCCCGCCCCTCACCCGCCACTCGCCCGCCGCTCGCCCGCCGCTCGCCCGCCGCTCGCCCGCCGCTCGCCCGCCGCTCGCCCGCCGCTCGCCCGCCGCTCGCCCGCCGCTCGCCCGCCGCTCGCCCGCTCCTCGCCCGCCCCTCGCCCGCCCCTCGCCCGCCCCTCGCCCGCCCCTCGCCCGCCCCTCGCCCGCCCCTCGCCCGCCCCTCGCCCGCCCCTCGCCCGCTCCTCGCCCGCCTCTCGCCCGCCCCTCGCCCGCCCCTCGCCCGCCCCTCGCCCGCCCCTCGCCCGCCCTTCGCCCGCCCCTCGCCCGCCCCTCGCCCGCCCCTCGCCCGCCCCTCGCCCGCCCCTCGCCCGCCCCTCGCCCGCCCCTCGCCCGCCCCTCGCCCGCCCCTCTCCCGCCCCTCGCCCGCCCCTCGCCCGCCCCTCGCCCGCCCCTCGCCCGCCCCTCGCCCGCCCCTCGCCCGCCCCTCGCCCGCCCCTCGCCCGCCCCTCGCCCGCCCCTCGCCCGCCCCTCGCCCGCCCCTCGCCCGTCCCTCGCCCGTCCCTCGCCCGCCCCTCGCCCGCCCCTCGCCCGCCCCTCGCCCGCCCCTCGCCCGCCCCTCGCCCGCCCCTCGCCCGCCCCTCGCCCGCCCCTCGCCCGCCCCTCGCCCGCCCCTCGCCCGCCCCTCGCCCGCCCCTCGCCCGCCCCTCGCCCGCCCCTCGCCCGCCCCTCGCCCGCCCCTCGCCCGTCCCCTCGCCCGTCCCTCGCCCGCCCCTCGCCCGCCCCTCGCCCGCCCCTCGCCCGCCCCTCGCCCGCCGCTCGCCCGCCGCTCGCCCGCCGCTCGCCCGCCGCTCGCCCGCCGCTCGCCCGCCGCTCGCCCGCTCCTCGCCCGCTCCTCGCCCGCCCCTCGCCCGCCCCTCGCCCGCCCCTCGCCCGCCCCTCGCCCGCCCCTCGCCCGCCCCTCGCCCGCCCCTCGCCCGCCCCTCGCCCGCCCCTCGCCCGCCCCTCGCCCGCCCCTCGCCCGCCCCTCGCCCGCCGGGCTGCTTCGCTGCGCCGCGCCGCGCTGGCTCGTTGGCGGTCGCTCGTCCCCCGAGGCCGCCGCTGCCCGGCGCCGCCCGCTCCGCCCGGGGACAGAGGGCGCGCACGCAATTAGCGGCTTTGGCCGGCCTCGCCCGCCATGGGGCGGGGCGTCGCCGGAGGGCGATGGCGCGCGAGCGTGTGCGTGTGTGCGGTGCGTGTGCACAGGCACGCGTGGAGGCCGCACGCACCGCTGGAGCGGAGGGCGGTCGAGTCCTGACGGCCCCGTTCGTGTTCTTTGGGCGGCGCGGCGGCGGCCACTTTCAAGGGACTACATTTGGTGTCATAGGACACCGTCGGCGTGGACGTCGGCATAATTAACATCGTCAGTATCATCGTCGTAATCGTCATCACCGTCTTTTAATTTTATTTTCCCAAGTAACTTTCGTTACTAGTCGGGCCAAAGTAGATGAGGCCACATGAGACGACCAATGCAGACTCCAAATAACAAGAAGCAGTGAAACAATCAATTCCTACAACGATATTGCACAGGTAGATCTCAGAGAACAGCATTGCATTGTGGCTACCGTGATACATTTTAATCTGGGGCGAATAGTTAGCGTTAATATCCCGGTAGATTCCAGAATGGACGAAAAGGATGTATAAAAATTAAGAAAATATCGTGATATCCAGAAAAAAAAGCTGGAAATAAATGGAACAGAAGTTGAGAGTTCTTCAAGAAATAAATGGATTCCTGTCGCGATTTGACGTGAGTTGTTTTGGGGTTGTTCTTTCTAGAGAGTACGTTCTGTCGTCCTCCAATAGAAAAGTATTATTTTGTACTTGTAAGGCACATAATGAAAATTAAAATTCTACATCTATGATTAACACACTTAAATATATTCAAATTAAGGAAAACAAATCACGAGATTTGGAATTCCAATCTTTTCCAAGAAATTTCATACTTCAAGAATTATTGAGACTGTGCTGCGAAAGAGGGGTTCCCACCCGTCAGTTAGTCAATAGTTGATTTGCTTGGCGCCTGTGTCTCATTTTACTTTTGATTGCTTACTTACTTTTTTCATATCCTTCTGAAATAATATGTTCTAAATCACACACTGACTAGAACGAAATAATCTTTCTAACACACTTTACAATAAACTAATACAAATATAATTATTTCGCAAGCAATGCTCACCTGAAAGAAAATCATGTTCGCATGCTTGTTTTTCTTTCAGATCTTTTCCCACTTTTTTTCGAATTTGAGAATCGCCTTATTCTAATGATTGGAATAATACACATACTTTGCAGTGATGTTGTCTCAGAGTCAAAAAATTTAAATAACCGAGAAATGTGTAATGAATATTCCAAAAAGAAGGAATACAATGTACAAAATAGTATTTTACCAATCAAAGTGCAATCTCACTAACATAAACGAATTTAGTAAGTTACATTTCCTCGTTTGAAATATTATCACTCTTTCCTGGATGAAAAATAAGAAGTAATATTAATGTGGTAAACATATTGCTTTGAATAACGTTGACATGAAGAGCCCAGCACAACGCCGTACTTCTCACGTTTTGTATTTCTAAGGAATAAATGAAACCAGAAACATGAACACGCATCCATTCGTCCGCTCACTGGAGGAGAATTATTGCAGCTGGCTGCTCTGATGGACAATTTTCCGTAATCAACATCAAGCGAATAAAAAAGCAGAATCGTTACAAACAGGGCACAGACATCGCGGGATCTTCCTGCATCTTACTCGTCCTATCCTCCTTTCCTATCCTCTTATCCTATCCTATCCTCCCGTCCTATCCTCCTATCGCCCTATCCACTTATACACACTTACACTAACATGCACTACACTACTAAATATGCCGAGGACCAGTCGGACACTTACAGCTTATCCCTGCTGGGGCGGGGCCCCGCTGGTGGGAGATACCTGTTTGGGGAAAACCTCGTAAGCCGATGTATAGGTTGCCCCCAAATCTCGCCATCCAGCGGCAGATCACCGCCACCTCCCGCTGTAAAACATGCACAACACTTATGGAACTATCTTTGCCGTTAACGCGCCCGGAAACACTAACCAATCAAACGAATAAGGAGTAATAAGGAAATATGGAGGAGGAGTGCAGATAGCAAAAAATTATACGTAATATGTTTTACAAATACATTAAATAAAACAAAATAGTATAGCGTGTCGACGCAATGCAACCCGCAACACACACCTATTGTACATAATTCGGAACAGATGGGTTCGTTATAGAGCCTTAAAACCTTATTTTCGCATCCCCTGAGGGACATTTGTTTCGTTTTTTATGTCCTAATTTGCAAAAGGTGACATTCCAGACATTTCATTCCAAGCATTTAAGAGAAAGATAGTTAATGTTTGCCTTTTTTGTATGTTAAAACATTATCCCTGTACAGTATTTGAGTAACACTTAAGTGATCTATGCAGGTGGCGTTGATTAAACTCCAGTACCCAAATGCATTTTTCACTCAATACACCATAATTTTCTTTCACAACTTTGGCAACACTAAAGTTGACGTCTTGAAGTAAACAATTGAATTATCAAGTAAATCGCGCTGCAGATTTCATTTTAATTTTGTTGAATTATCATCTTTTTTAAAAATAAATGTGCGAAAACCAACGAACAGTGTTGACTCGGACCTTATTAAACTTGAACATGGGGAATGTGCAGGAAACAAAACTGAGTAATGCTAGAGAATGAATGAACGTTAAGTTCGACTTCTCTCTTTTACGTTCTTATTGGGAATGATCTGCATTTATGCATTTAGCATTTGTGCTAATGCAAATGTGCTATGTGCATTTTTGTGCAAATTTTCAAAAAGAGTAAAACATTAGCTGTTCTAAAATGTAAACATAGCATCAAAATCTGCAAGTATTTGTTATGGCGACTATAATTCTTTGAAATTGCCATAAGACTAGTTCATATTACGTATGCAGTTAACATACTAGGCCATGGGAACTTCTGAACGTGACTATAACATTATCAGCTACTACTATTAATTGGTAAATCCAATGCCAATAACTGAAAGAATATATTTTAATAACTGTGGGTCTGAAAGAAATTAAAGTATAAAAGAAATGTTCAATACATGAAACTATTTTTAAAACAGTTTACAGCGTAAGCGACGACACATTGAACTAGTTATTATAGTAATTATAATTATTTTCATACGCGAACGATATAAGCGTTTACAAAACTTCATAGTGATGTTATTTTATCACTTATCATAACATTACACATAAAGAAAGGAAATTGGGGAGAGTATATTCGACTTCCGGAGAACCTTGCTCTAATGGTGATTGCGATCATGAGACCAGTTTCAGTTGTATTTTTCTGGCACGGGGAAAGAGCGAGAAGTCAAAGTCCCCCCTGATTTCAAAGGTAGTTTTTCAAATTTCATATGTATTGCAGATAATCAAGGCAAACAACACGCGGTAATGACGAATTTGTACCCTCTCTGCAGTCATATTTAAAAACAATTATTCATAGATTTTTTTGTTATTTAAGGTCGCATCAACTTCTAGGTCATTAGCGACCAGTATTGCTTGTAACGGTATGGTAACTGCGAGGATGACACAATATGATGGATGATAGGGGGTGAAATGACGAACACAATACAACCATGCCCGAGGCGGGACTCTAAAACGCGATCCTTCGGTCCGAGAACGCTACGGCACTACTGCCGTAGCGATCTCGGCCGCCTGATCGGCTCATATATTTTTGTGTGTATTCTTCGAAAAAATTACTCAAATTAAAAAATTTAATGAATTACGGATAAATTTCGACAACTGGCCGACCACTAGCACAAGCTATTAGTGACTAACAGTCTATGCTTATTATTTATTTATTTATTTAATAGGTAATTATTACAAACAAATTAGATTACTTGATCCTATGTGGCTAGGCCGAAGGCCTTTAAGCCATTACAATACCTACATCCTTTCGCGTTCTAATCTTTCGAATTCTGATATTCACCCCAAATGGTCTCTCCATCGCATCAAAGCCGCGGAAAAGAGACCATAAGGTACGGCTCAGGAAAAACCCCCTGAAGGGGGAAAAACCTGCCGTCAGAAGCCGAGTACATTCTAATCTAACCGACGTTTATTTTAATTATTTATTTTCTGGCGCGGGCGTCCCGCCGTCTCCTTCCAGTGCTTAATTCCAATGCTTCCAATGCAATTCCAATGCTTATTATGTGTTATGGCCCTTCGCTGCCGCTCGCGCCTAGTGTGCGGGGAGCGGAGCGGAGCGGGGCGGAGCGGAGCAGCCGCGTCCGACGGCCTCTCAATAAATCAATCGGCGGCGGTTCGTTTTTCCGCGTGGCGGACGCGCGTGAGGTTCCGCGGAGGAGTCGTGCGCGGGCGCGGCGACTGACTCACGCGCGGTCTCCGCCTAACGGCTCCTCCGGCACCGGGGTTCGACGGCGCGCCGCTCGACCCGGCGCAACGAGCGTTTTGCGCCGCGGACGCCGCCTCCACATCAATCACGCTCTCTGGAAAACCGAAAAAGTGGAGCACCGAGTGGACGTGGCGACGGCGTTCCTTTCCATCACGTGTCTGAAATCGGTTGCCTGGCTAGGTATTGCTGTGGGCCACAGACCTATCTTTAGTGTAGTGTATCTTCTTTCAGGCTATCGTCAGTCTGGTTTGTATTAAACGAGTTTGTTTACAATTCTCCCTGGTGTTGGAGCTATTAGAATGTCGTAGAATCTCTTGCGGTTTTCCGAATCAAGAAACGTTTCTAAATACAGACTCCGTCATTGTGCCCTTATTTCCTATTCTTCTATACATAGCTTGTAAGTTATTCCTATTGTATATATTTTATATGGGTTGTAATTATTGTAACAATGGGTTGTATATATTATTCGTGTTGTAATGTTCTGTTCAAAATTATATTCCGTTTATCGCGACTCTTAATTTGATACAGTTAAAGCGCTTTTAATTGTTGAAACATTCAAAGAATACGTATTTGTTTCCCAAATATGAATTTACAATATAAAAATGAGGATGTAATCTTAATTAGTCGGTTAAAGAACAAAAAAAGTACGACCCACCAAAAATACATATAAATTGTTTAAATTCAAATGATACATTTTCTCACTAATTGATACAAAAATCCAACTAATACGAGAATACACGTAATTATTAATAAAAATATCCATTGTCAGAACAATTTGGGATTAAATGCGACCGTGTTCAAAGAGCGACCAAACTTACAGATTCAAAAATTCATAAACCAAATTTGAAAACCATGTAAAAAATTGTTCTTAATAATTGCTAATTACATTTTTATAGATTTATATATTAATAGATTTTTATTTACAAAGACGCAAAAACACGTAGATAAAACCAAAGGAACTGATCAGCATCCCTGCACAATGATGAATATCACCCCACATTTGTGTTCCTTGTGTAGAAAATAAGATGATCAATAACCTAAATTAGTGGTTCTAAAAGAGCACATACTTTCTAGCATTATTTGTGTTTGTTATAATAGGTAGTAATCTAAGATTACTTGGACCTTCAAAAGTGTTTACAACTTGCAAAATGTTTGCTCTTGATATTTGAAATCACATATTTGGATTTAGCACGAATTTAACCTTTCGCCGATTCTTCACTTTCGTAACACTTCACCAACTGTCTGGTCGGTATTAAAATATTCAGCTATAAAAAGAGAGATATTTGTAATTTTAAAAAAATCAATCGTTTTATTAAAAATTAGTCATCTTCGAGTAAAATGTAAGAAAAACTTTCAGATTAAAAAAACGTGTGCAACAATTTGTAAATATTTCATTTCAGCAAAAATTACTCATATATTCAAGAATGCTACATGACAGTATTCAAAGTTTTAATTTTGAAGAACAAATTTCATTAAAAAATCTAAACTTCAGAGTTTTGGTACAGGAATGATGCGTCATTTGTTATCAGCGTACCTCGTTTCATTCCAAAAAAAGTAGAAGTATTTTTTTAGATAAAAACCGAAATTGTGTGGGTTTCAAATAAAACTCCATCAAAAATTAAAATATATTCGGTTCAAAATTGAATGAGTGAAAAGCAGAATGGTATAAGTGACATTTTATAGATTCTGGAAAAAGAGTTTATTTTTGGCTGTATTGCAGTAAAAATGTATTTCCGTGGTTTTATTAAACAATTGAAATGCTGTGGTTTTAATGATGCAAAGAAGCAAAACGACTTTACAGTGTTATTACCTTACATAAACAGATATTTCAGAAGTTAAGAAAAGTCACTTAACCGTTCTGATTTTCACCCATTCAATTGAGCATTTTGTACTTCACTCCATTCTTACACGAAATTAAAGAAAAAAAATGTGAAAATTTTGAAGTGTCGCAGGGGCTTCATGGAAGGTACCCCAAAATGTACCCCGCGCCGCCCCGCGCCCGCCCCCGCGCGCCCCGCCCCCGCGCGCCCGCCCCCGCCCCCGCGCGCCCGCCCCCGCCCCCGCGCCCCCCGCCCCCGCGCGCCCGCCCCCCGCGCGCCCGCCCCCGCGCGCCCGCCGCCGCGCGCCCCGCCCCCGCGCGCCCGCCCCGCCCCCCGCGAGCCCGCCCCGCCCCCCGCGCGCCCGCCCCGCCCCCGCGCGCCCGCCCCGCCCCCGCGCGCCCGCCCCGCCCCCCGCGCGCCCGCCCCGCCCCCCGCGCGCCCGCCCCGCCCCCGCGCGCCCGCCCCCGCCCCCCGCGCGCCCGCCCCCGCGTGCCCGCCCCCGCGCGCCCGCCCCCGCGCGCCCCGCCCCCGCGCGCCCGCCCCCCGCGCGCCCGCCCCCCGCGCGCCCGCCCCCGCGCGCCCGCCCCCGCGCGCCCGCCCCCGCGCGCCCGCCCCCGCGCGCCCGCCCCCGCGCGCACGCCCCCGCGCGCCCGCCCCCGCACGCCCGCCCCCGCGCGCCCGCACCACGCGCCCGCCCCGCGCCGCCTGCCTGTCGGAGGGCGGAGATGTAAGATTCCACAAATTGGACGATCGGGGCAGCCACTCGGCCTGAATGACGAAGCTGCGAAGTCGTTTCTCAGTCGGCCGCAGCCCTTGGCCGCGCGCCACGAGTAAGTCTTCGACGCCCGCCGGGCGCCTTCGTCGGGCGCTCACGTGATGAAAAGCGAAGGCGCTGAGAAACCGAGCTCCTTGGCGCCCTACGGCCCGATTAAAAGAGAAATTGGTGATTGACAGTGCCGAGTGGAGGGGAGCGACGTTGCCAGCTTGTGCACCTCTGAGCACATGTTCACGAAAATAAACACTTTTTCTGGGACGACCTTCTCGCCCTCGCGATTCAGATATTTTCAAGTCAGTGGTAATATAAATTAAAATATAAACGAACTAACAACTATAAATAAAATAAAATTAGCACTAAATAAACTAACAGAATATTAAGTTAAAACGGACGATCAAGAAAAAGCTTACGACAAAACACGCGCACATAACTCGTGGATATCTTTAGGCACCCTTCTGGATAGATTATTTCGTTCATGAACATACTACATGCATGCATATACAAGCACATGCCTATGCAAGAGTAATGCATTTCCGACTACAAAAACCAATATTGTTTCTAAAATATGTCACCAATGTAGCGCAACTTCAACTTTTGAAGTCTTTTTCTCTTACGGTAATCTCCTGTATCTCCTATACGCGGCTTTTATTCACTCTGAGCGACATCAGGGGTTCGAATCACAAGAGCCGCAATGGGATCGTCACCTTGTGATTGTGTTCCGGCTCTCCGACACCTGGTAGCCAGTCCTTGGGGCACCCCGTGAGGTACAAGGAAGGACACTAGGAACCGCGACCTGTCATTGAGTAGACGCGTCGAGTTGCTTTCCTCGCCAGAGGCGATCGCTCGGGGCAAAGACCGCCGCCTCCGCCCACCTCGTTCCTTTCGGACACCCGACGCGACGCGACGCGACACGACACGAAGCGACGGTACGCGATGCCTTGCTGTGGCTTTGAAGCTCCGTTTCCCACTCTTTGGTGCCTCCAAAAGCGATATGAATGGCAGCGGGGCGTCCAACGTTCTTTGGTTGAGTGAGCTCTTTCCCTTTATTCCGGGCGGAAAAGTATCTGTTTGCCCCCGACAAAATGATGCGCATTTCTTTGAAATAGGGTTTCGTTTCTTGGAGTTCACTTATTTGGTTTTACGTCTCTACTATCTGGAATACTATCTGGAATAAAAGGAAGAGCTCTTAACCTGTGAATCCGCTAGTTTTTTCCATTAGATGTATTCATAGGTTCTATTTACAATACTTTGTTATATAAATACTTTCTCGTCTACTGCTTTGCAATACAGAGAAAGTATCGAAAGACTACGGGAAACTGGTGGTGCTACAACAGACACGTGCTTTATAGCGTCAGTTACGTAAAATGATATGCCAATTTCTGTTCATAATAACACACGTCATACATGACTTGTTAAAATAATTATCAATCGATAAATTCATTAATTAATTAACTTAAAGGTAATTTATTAACACAGATTCGTCAAAACCAAACTCCGTTGCATACATCCAGGAACACCACGCAGCAAAGAAAAGCTATTCTGAGATTTTCAAACTGCTTTATCAAACTTCTTTTTTTAATTTATTTCTATCTGCTCGATCAGGTGGTTCTACAGAGTTGGGATAACTCGGTAATAACCTCTGAAAGATTTCATCGAAAATTGAGAGAAACTCGAATTTGCAAATTCGAAAATTTGTAAAATTAAGTTTAACAACTAATATGTTTTAAACAATTTACTTAACCTTTAAAAAAAATGATTTTACGGAACAGATTTCATTTAACAAACCAAATCTATCATCAATATTGTGATATTGTAATATTAATTTTTGTTGCTGTTTGCAATTTTTGAAAAAATGGGGAGTTCGCCGAAAATGGAATCATCACCATCTTTACGGGTATTTACTACATACGAGCAAACATTCACAGAAAAAATGCATACCTGGTCGACGCCGGTTCTCGCCCTTCGCTGGGAAAATCACCTCGATCTCCGACGATATAAACATGCACCTCACTTACGGGACAAATGAGCTTAGCATTTGACGTGGCCAGAAACACTAATCAACTAAACAAACAAACCGATCAAATGCCGAAGTTTTTAGTAAGTTAATTACTGAGACTGGCTGTTGTACATTTTTTATGTGAAATAAAGTGTTGTTGTTATTGTTATTATTATTATTATTATTATTATTATTATTATTATTATTATTAGCCATCAGAAAGGTTACATCGCTGGAGACACCACGTGACCCCGAACAGTCTCACATTCTAATTTTGTTCAGAGTATAATAACATTTCGTTTTTGTTGTAAGAAGGTTATAAATTAAAATTTCAATATCTTTTTTTTTTATTTTGCAGGTAAGCGTATCCATAAAAGTGAATTGTTCAAGCAGCCAGGAGTGCTGGTAAGGAATTATTTTATACTACTATTTAATATTGTGACTTTCGATTGCAAAGAACAATTAGTGTTCCAGAATATTGTATTCCTAATACATTTGTTGTTCCGGATTCCTCACTATTTGTTTTACATCAACATTGCATTAAAAATTGTTCTAAGTAAAATGTGACGTTTTAGCAAAATATTTCAATGTTGCCATTTGTGAATTCGGTTATGTGAGATCTCTCTGCTCGTGCTCGCTTCTCAGCACGAATCGATTAGTGTTGCTTCCAGCAGTATATTTCTTCCAGACATACAGAAGTCTTACAGAATTCATGAAGTCTTACAGGCTTCATGGCAGCGTCAAAGAAAACATACTGAAAATAAATGTAGTCAGGGCAAAGGAAAATGCAATAGAGTCTGTTTAAATTTGAAGTTGATAAGCAATGAGCATTTTATTTATTTTAAGAGATTATGTGAGTTTCTAGACGTACTTGTACACTGATATGACGGCGAGAGTTTTGTGAAAAAAGTGCAACGATGTTGATTCTTTTGTGAGTTATTGAAGCGGTTATAAATAAAATGTCTAGCGTGACGTAATACAATTTGAATATCAATTCTTTAAATAAAATTTAATTTACAATTAATGAAGAAAATGTTCGAGTTAGATTTAAATGATTCTACAGTTTAATAGATTGTATACACAGTTTTAAGCATATTTTGGTTAAATTGAGATAAACTTAAAATCTACAATTTGGAAATCTTACTTTTAGTTGTAAGTCATCGTCAGTTTGTTAACAAAAAGAGTTTTTAAAAAGCTATAAGAATAGATTTCACGAGAACAGTTTCAAAATGAGTAAAACCCGTGAAATACGAACTGATAGCGTTTCAGGAGCGTTTATATTGATGTTAGCGTTTATATTGATGTTTTGAGATTTTGCGAGAGTAAATAATTTCATTTAACAAATGATAATACCATTGAATATCCTTGTATTCAATCCTACAACCATTGATACCATAATTGAAATCACACGAAACTACTTCAAAAGAATGCTATTACGAGAACGAGCCGCAATCCATTTCTTTGATGTACTTTCAACGTTTACTTTCTATTTGCGCCTTGAAGACGACTGATACGAATCAACTACCTGACAGCTCTCATTTAGTTATATGTTTTGCTATTAGATACTTAATATCCAGGCAAATACTTGGGCGGCGGGTTGGTTTGGATTGAATGGAAATTGAAGGTACACTAGTGAGCAGCGTCGATTATAGCCCCCCACCCACCCACTCGAATCATAAGTGTACTCATTTTTATGGGTCAACTAACATGTAAGAAATATATATATATTTCTTTGTGCAGTTTTAGCTGATAGTTGTAACTGTAATGAGAAAAACACTTGTTTTCGCTTCTTATTATGTAATTTAACAAAATTATTTTAAATGCAAATTGTTCGATTTGTCGTTATAACCCAATTCACAAAGATTTTTGTGTTGGTTGACTCGCGTACCTATGAATGTAGGGCTTTCAGAATTAACGTTAGATGTTATCAAAAATAGTGGAGAAATCAAAGAAATACATCCATAGACCGCTTATGACAATATGTGGAGGTACAAATCAAAATACTGGAGCTTACCAAACCATTGGATCATGAAGCTTGACTGGAACAGATTAATTTGCACTTTGACATTCATCGGGATTGATTTGTATTGACTATTCTTGAATACAAGTGGTCTTAATAATGTACGTAATTCTATGTATATATTATATTCAATTACCAAATTTATTGGCACACATTCAATTCACTCTGAAATTTGATTGCGTTCATTTGAATATGATGGATAACTCGTTACAAATAATATAAATTGATTTTTCTCGGAGAATGGTTTATGCACGTGCTCGATTCCTCTCCATTCTTATCGCCTTCAAAAGACATTTTCCCGCCAAATTTCATTACTAGTTTATAATGTCGTTATATATGAGATGTATGTTTAAAGCTTTTGCATATTCTTGCATTTCGTACACATAACAAATCCTTTGCCTTTTAACTTCATGCTAGTTAATAGCAAGTAACGTTTTCGTATGCGTAGTTTAGAATTTTTCTCAATATGTTCCTTTTAGAAAGCGTAATGAGTAGACTACGAACTTGCAGTGATGAAAATTATCAAACTTCGATCTCGAAAATTGCTGCTAAAATCGCGGAGTCCTATACGAGCAGAAGTTTACGTAGAACTTTCGCGTCGCTTAATTGCAAATACAGAATGCTATTACAGCGTTTAATTAATATGCAAATAGCTGCAGAAATTTTGCACTGCTCACTTCTTCTGCTGTTCCGCTCGCGATAAGCCAACACGGGAATTTTAGGGGTGAACGTAGATATGGTTATGTAGTCGCGACCCAAACAAAACTGAGGAACTGTTTGTGTGGGTATCCCCGTTCTTATACCAATACGATAATTTTGAAACCAATGCCATTAACCTATTTTTCTTTTACTACTTGTTAATATAATCCACAAATTATTACATTGTATTTCTTAGTTTCTCTTATTATATTCTTTTATTCATATTTTTTCTTGATATTTACTTTTTCAGACACTTTGTTTAACTTCTATTCAAGTTTTTTTTAGCAATTTTGATACTTTCAAGTTCATTGAAATCGGTGATTTATCATTGACGCCCCTATGTATATATTTAATTGTAATATATGAATAATTTTGTGAATTTATTACCTTCCTTGTTTCGATAAAATTCATGTTAATCTTTCTCTAGTACTGTAGTATACTTTTTCACATATTTAGAATTCAATTTCATGTCTGCATATAGATATCTGGTACACATAACATATAAGACTTTTCTGGTACGCACATTACAACTTCAGACAGCAAATTTGAAACAGTCCTTACATTTCTCATTCCCGATATGATTTAATGTTTTCACTAATAAAGCAAGTGATTGGCATGTCTTGTGAAAATAAATTATGGATTACGATGCGATATAAAATTATGGATTATTAAAAAAATTATGGAAAATAAATTATGGATTATTCATGCGTTTTGTTTATTTATTTATGTGATGTAACCAAAAAGTTTTGTATATTAGTTCCGCAAAAGCAATACTCAGGAAATTTATAATTTAGACTAAGGAATAAGTTACATAAAAGTAATT
Organism: Gryllus longicercus; assembly: GCA_038098605.1. Lineage (NCBI taxonomy): Eukaryota > Metazoa > Arthropoda > Insecta > Orthoptera > Gryllidae > Gryllus > Gryllus longicercus. The sequence continues at coordinate 2,606,062 of JAZDUA010000103.1, read as the reverse complement.
TAGTTTGGAATAACTCGCACGTCGTTAATATAAACGTTACTAGTATTTTGTTTGCATTATTGCGAGTACAATTGTTTCAAATTATTTCTCCCTTTAAATTTTTCAATTAAAATTTCCATATAGAACCATATTTTCCCTTCTCTAATATTCGTAAAATTATGGGATCTGAAGAATTAAAAATACTTCAATAAATTATTCTAGGCGCCAGTAAATGGCAGCTGAAGAGATGGTGCGGCAAAATCCAAAATAAAATCGAGATGTTAGAAAGATGTAAGGAATATAACTGGTACGACAATGTTTGTGATAATCTGCAGCACCTCTATTTTACTAAATGCTTTCCCCCCATTGCAAAACATTCAGTCAAATATACAAAAGGATATTTTTCAATTTATCATGCGGTGAATAAAATTAACATATAATCAATTCAGTTTATATGTCGTGAATAACAATGTTTATTACAAATACATCGCCCTTTCAGGTTTACAATCTAATTAAAGAAATGATAATTAAAGAAATTTTGTTCTACAAGTAATTCTATTTTAAATGAAATCGGCTCAAGTCAACTTTCTCAATAATAACTATTAACAATTGCTTAAATTTTACAATTATTTTTTTCCAAAAAGTATATCTAGACTTTTCAAATGTTTGTATTTAGTAATTTTAAAACATTAATTTCAAAAAGAAAAAGTATAGTCTTTTACTCTCGTAGAATGGCTATTATTCTACGCTCGTTGAATAATATACTATTTGACATGAGAAAATATTACTTTTTATACATTTCTTCAATATTCATAAATCTTGGGTATAAATGACAATGCAAATTATTCACTGTAAATTTTTCAGTAAGTATCTTGTAGGTACAATCACATTCATGAGTGAATTAAACTTCGCATTGATTAGTAATTTTATAACCAGAGATACGCGGTTCAGGCGACTCGAATAGCTCAACATCCGCCGTGAAACATGCGAGCCGTCGATACCAAGCCGTGTAAATCGACCGTTATGTCTCGCCTTATCGCAACGTGCATTTTTCCAACAGTTGAACGTGCGTGTTTACTATGTGGCAGTTCGTCTCACTCTCCTGATCTGCGTTTGTCCTCTGCATCTAATTCGCCTTCCTAGCGCATCAGATCAGATCATGACATATGTTTGTTCTCAATACGATGAAAGCAGAGGCAAAAACGCGGATATGGTTTCGCAGATTTTACAATGACAGTTTGCTGAAATTCCATAGTAGTAGCAGATATCCTGTGGTTCTGCATAATGTGAGTTATAATATAATCAACCACAACAATAACAATCTTAATATTTATTAAAAACATCCCGAACGTTTGGCGAAAGTTATTTTTTTAACTACTAATAAGACTGTTATTGTTGTGGTTGATAATTTAATTCACATTAATTTTTTTAAGTAAAGCTGGGTCTGTGGGTAGTCATTAATGCCGCTACGGGGAACTTGCAATGTTTCGCTCAAAACGCCACGCGAGTGCGTTTCTTACGTGTTGTTTCTTTAACTTCATTACTGAATACGTATATTCATTGTGATATTGTGTTCGCTTACTCGATGATTGTACGTTTTTTACTCTCCCACTCTTTTTATTTATATTTGGGTACACTATTTTAACATTCACATGCCAGTGCCATTCCTATAACTCGAGAACACCACCCACTGAGAGATGTGGCTCAGAGCATCAACTGATGTCACTGCAGGGCCTCTGACCGACAGGTTCTGGGTTTGAGACACGATAGTGGCAGGATTTTCCACTAGCTTTTCAGCTAGGTCTTATTCGATCGCTGTCTGGAGAGAATTATAGCGGCCGCCTGCTCTGATCAATAGTTTTCCGTGGTTCCTCCGATCAACACTAGGCGAATGCCAGAGTAGTACCCTAACAAACGGGCCATAGACCGCTGCCAATCTTTCTTTACTCTTCCTTGTTCTATTCTCACCCCTACTTGCTTGTACTTACACTTACGTCCACTACACTGCTACACATGCCGGGAGAGCGGTCGGGAGCTTAGAGCTTGTCCCGGCTGGGGCGGTGCCTCGCTGGTGGGAGATACCTGGTTGGGGACCGGTCGGGAGCTTAGAGCATGTCCCGGCTGGGGCGGTGCCTCGCTGGTGGGAGATACTTTGATTGGGGAAAACCTAGCTGACGGCGCAGAATCTCGTCGTCCAACTGAGAATGATCACTGCCACCGCCCGAGAAAAAAATGTATTACACTTAAGGGAATAATGCCCTTAGCAGCTGGCGCGCACAGAATGCCAAACAATCAACCAATCGAGAACGCCAACTATTTGGAATTGGGTCAAGGTTGGACTTCAGAATAAAATGCAGTATAATGTAATGAAAAAATTATACAAGTTAATTTACCTATATATTACAAGTATTTTCTGCATATTCATGTTGAAATATTTTCAGTTGTTAAGATATGGCAAGACTTTTAGGTATTTTAAACATTTTTTCAACTTCTCCGCAAGAACCTAGGTGGCCACGTCGTTTCTTATTTTATTTTTTTATATTTTTAACTAGGTTGCTTTGACTGCACAAGTATTATCTGCATTAACCGATTCTAAAATAAAGGGTCTTCTCCTATTTCGTTACGAGCTGATTCAACGTCGCGGTCCGACAAAGGTGGTTAAGGACTTCAATATTGATGCACAGCTGTGCCTCTGACTGAAAGGTCCCAGGCACTCCCGACGCAGACGGGATATTCGACACTAGCTTGTCAGCTGGGTCGAATTCAGCTGTTGTCCAAAAGAGAATTCTAGTTGCCGGTTGCTCTCTGATCGCTAGTTTCCCATGGTTCCAAACAACACCAGACGAATGCCGGAGCAGTACCCTAACAACCGGGCCAGGGACTGCGCGCGATCTTTCCTTCCTCTTCATTGACATATCCCCACTTTTTACTTACATTCACATGCAGTACACAATTACACTTGTAGGCAGACCAGTCAGGAGCTTAGAGCGTTTCTTGTGCGGTGCAAAAGTTACAAATAATTCGAGAAAATATGTGTTGTAGTAGCTCTACTAGTTTAAAATGTCTAGAGTTATTTTTAGGCCTAATTTCACTGTATTAGTATTACGTTTCTGGTTTAATTAAACTAATGGAATCGACCATGTTCAGTTCGTTACTATCAAGTTTCATCTATTGCCATCATTTTAGACATCCCTGTCACCTGTTTTTCTTCGTTTCTATGTTATGAGTGTTGCATAACCTGCAGGGAGCTCTCCTGTCTTATACCAGACGTTTCTTGTTTCCGCGGGCTGTAGTCCCGGGTGATAGGGGTGACCTTTGAACCCGTGCGTCCCGTGACCTTTGGAGGTCGCGTGCGGCGCGGAGGGGCGGCGAAGGGGGGTGTGGCCTGCGTGCGCCGCTCACGCACCGTGGATGTGCGTTTAAACCGGGATGTGCCACTTCCCGGCCCGCGGTTTAGACAACTCGACCCTCTGGAACGACAACGCCCCAACTAACACGTTCCGAGACACTCATCTGTGGTGAAGACTTGTCATGTCACATTGGCATGTGACAATTGTCAATGCCTTTCTTTCAAAATCGTTAGTGGTGCTAAAACAGCATGTACTTTGTTGCCCATATTTTCAGGCAAAATTAAGTGGAAAGTACTCAAATTTTACAAAAATTGTTCATGAACTTATTTAAAAATCTATCTTTCAGGAACAGATTTCATTCAGGCAAAAATCTTTGTCTTCATAATTGTAGTTGTAGGAAGGTGACACAAAAATTTTAAATTTTTGCAGTTTTCGAAAAATCTTTATTTTTAACGAACATGAGATGTGCACCATTCTCTTAGACGTTCTTCACACTATCCAAACAAAATTTAATGATAAATGATGGAGTCATACGTTTTTAAATGGACAACCAGCGGAGAAACTTCGCTCCTTTGATTCAACCGTCAGTTCCAGTAAACACACTTTCCCTACAAACAGAACAAAGAAATTCGTTTGACCGCAGTAACTTAAATGCTTATTGAACAAAAAAATAGGTTACCTTAAAATATGTATGTAAAGGTAATATGTGTATATATGTGTATAATGGCAAATAAAATAAATTCCTATATTGCAGTCTTGGTTTAATTAGTTTTTTTTCTTTTATTTCTTTAAAATAATCCATTAGAGTTTTCATTAATAAAGGATTACAAAAAATATTGGAGAATTAGCATTCCCTGTGTGAGTGTTTTATGAAACCATTTCTAGTGCCAGTAATATTAGGTTATCACATCTGAATTCCAAAATTTGTGTACGTTTTCTTTTTATTTGTTGTTATAATAGTTTTGTTTTATATTATTTATTCGCATAATAGTCCCACCAAATATCACTTGTGGTTTGGAATTTACCGATAAATAAAAGAGCCGCGTAGAATTTTTACTTCGCGTTTAGCGGTAAAATATTACTCATTGTCCGATCACTAGTGAAGTGCGAGGTCATAGTCCGAGCACTAGAGGCAAATAAGCATATTGTGTGTGAATGTATTGTGTATGCACATTCGTGTAAATGGCAGAGAAAAACCACACTTCAACTGCGGCGTACCATGCGTGTGCGTGACAGTTATTGAAGCTCCTGTGGTGTAGTTTTTTCCATACCACTTATTTTTATTCTCGTCCGCCATATCGGAAACATTTTACTGCAATCGATTATGTTCCTCATTTGAATTGCAATTTGAATTTCCACTAAAGTGCAAAAATATGCTTCATACGAGAAAAGCGGGAGATATATTACCATCGACACAGTTTCCAAGCACTCAATTTTCCACTCGTCGTTTTGGTACATGGTGCAAAAACATTAGACGTGCCCATAATATAACACTTGCGCGCGCAGGGTGTTTTAAACGGAACCGCTAATGTTCTTCATTATGCATTTTTTTTTTTTTTGGTTTTGTAGTGGCTGATAGAATCTTGTATGGGGTTACCCAGTTTCGTTTTTCAAATCATGCAAAAGCAAATTACTCGCTTTGAATTACACAGCTAAACCAGAATAGAACGCTTGATATTTAAAAACGACATGTGACTAGAACAGCCTCTATATCTGATAAAGGCAGATGTGATCTAAATTGCTTGTAAGAAAATGAGCAGGAATGCTATCTTTAGCATAGAGTCACCATTATTATTATTATTATTATTATTATTATTATTATTATTATTATTATTATTATTATTATTATTATTATTATTATTATTATTATTATTATTATTATTATTTTTATTAGTTTAAATTACATTGGTTCCAATATTTCCTCCCAACGATTGCTTTCGGAACATTCGCGGAGGGCCATTTAGAATTGGCGCTATCAAAAGGGAAAATGAAAAGTATTTTCCTCTCTCTTTCAAAATTCTCCAATAGCAAGTTGAGAGTTACGTTTTCTTTAGCGTACTGTTACCATGTTCTATATAGTTTGTCACCTCTTTGGTATATTTTATTATTATAGTTCAGTGTCTAATGTTTGACAGTGCCTATCAGTAATGAATACAAAATTCAACACTATTTATTACTATAAAATGGCTGAAATCATAATTAATTTATCAGGTATATTTGTTAATCTCCATTAATAAACGTTTTAAAATTCATTGTTTATATATCATAATATCAATAATACAGAAATATGAAGTTTGCAAAACATAATATACCCAAATAAACATTTTGGAATATGGTTTGGAATATTATATACTGATGTACTGAATAGCATATACACACGGAAGACGGAACAACGTTTGTAGGGAACCAATCAAATTTACAAAAAAGTTATGCATATTCACTTTTCGTAATTCAGTTCAGTCACCTAAATATTATCACAGTTACAATCTAGACCCACTCTCCAAAGTTGTACTTTCGTATGAGGTCCAAAATGTAAGTCCTGCTATGGATCAGGCCAGCATGTTGATGTTATCGTATCGTACAAATGGACGTGTAGAGCCGTGAAGTATATGTTTAACACGATCCCTAAACTTAACAGCCTGTACTTTCATCGCGCTCAAGTCACTCATTGAAGAAGCAACCCGCCAAAAACTTGCCTAATGCCAGCGATCTGACAGGAATACGTGTTTTTAACACGACCGGGGCGTATTGAATAGTATATAATTAGCGAATTACTTTCCAAAAATGTATATGGTCTCACAGGCAAGTGGCGAGGAATTGCGGGTCGAAATTATAGTTTTCTCCGTAGTTAGAAAGTTGGCCGCGCTCAAAACACTTGGCGCCAGCTTAATAAGGATGTCGTTAGCATCTGTTGATTCTACAATCTGCAGTTAATTTCCAGCCGCCGCCGCCTCCCCATGTCGCCAGGCAAACTGCTCTCCTTCTCCCTCTGCGGCGTTTCTTGTCCCGCATCAAAAATACTTCAACTTAGGCACAGTCGCGAAGCCTTTATTATACGCCACCTTCGTGGAGATCTCAAATAGTGGAGCGATGCTCCCAAATACAAAGAAAGCTAACTACACCCTCTCTAACATTCCGCGCTGTGAAAATCAGGGGATCCTATCCGGGTCGAAATCGACCCCCTGGGGGTCTATGAATTTCTCAAGGGGGTCAGGGAAGATCAAGGGCTCGATGGTCGAAAATGCACCGACCAATGATTAGTAAAATGAAGATCAAGACCTCACTGATGACTCAACATTAATTAAAGCCGATAATCAATATTGTTATGCAAAGTTTTAAGACATTAAATTGCTTTTTAAGTATAACGAGGAAGGAAGATCAAAAGTAAGTATTTTCTTTATAGACACGGATGGTGTTCGGGAGCTGTCGTTACATCGATTCTTGCGAGGGAATCAACAATACACGTCTTAGCTAGAGAAATATAACACGCTTCCTCTACACTACACTCATGTTCATGAAGAACAAGAAACAACAATATTTCGTTCATTTCTTGCTACTTACCAATAAATAATGAAGTCAAAGCGTTTGCACCCGAGCGATAGGAAACAAATAATATGGTCTCTAACAGAAAACACAAGTAAACTCGTAAGTCAGTAGACTTTTCTACGAGTGCCCTTCATTGTGTGTCTCGGTGAGCTGGGGGGAGGTCACGAAGGAGCCAATTTGAGTCAACGACGGTCGGGACTAGAGCGTGGGCATTTTTCCGCCTTCATTAGAAGCGCCAGACGGCAGACTTAATTAAAGCAACCGCTGAAGAGCGATGAGTACGCCGCCAGCGCTGGTGTAGAGGTGAGGGTAGGGGTGATGACGGGGGCCACGGTGGGTGGCGGTGGTGGTCGTAAGGCGGGAGCGGAAGGAGGGGGGCGAGACAGAACGATTAGCAAGGAAAGCCGACGTCATCTACCTACCACATCACTTCCAGGTCCGTTCTACTACCACTCACCTACCCAGGTCCGTTATGACCCTCTCAATGCGAAAGACGAGAAGTAGGTTAGTTTAACAATATTTCGAAAGGCAACATTATTATCATCTCAATGGCTAGTTTCAAAAAAATTGTATGATAAACAGAACACAAAATGTAAGCGCTAATGCAGGCTTCCATATTTTTACAAGAGATTTTCTAATCTTTGCTTGGAAAACTGTGGACTTGCAAAATGTATTACTGGGTAAAACATTGAAGACTCATTTTATCTTTATATTCATATAGGCGTAAAATTGTTCAGTATTATTTCTTCTACTCCCTTCACAGATTAGGGCGATGTCTGTTCCGACCTCTCAGTACATCTTCTTCTTGGGTGACCTGGATCTCTTTTTCCTGGGGGTCCATATTTCATTACTTCTTTTAGGAATCTTCCATCGGTCATTATTTGTAAGTGTTCTTTCCATTTGATTTTTTATTTTTATCTATTTCAGATTTATTTTGTTCTTTGTGGATAATGAGAAGATATTTAGTTCACCTTGTATGTCAGCATTTCTTATTCTATCGAGTCTAGTGCAGCCTTTAACATTTCTCAGGTAGCTCATCTGTACTCTTGCCATATCTTTCTTAGGAGTAACCCATGATTCTCAGCCATAGAGAAGTGTTGGTACTGCCTTTATTTAGTACAACTGTATTTTTGTTTTTTTTCTTGTTTTATTTTGAGGTGTTTTTTTAATAAATCGATTCATTATTTGAAATTTATGTAATTGATTTTCTATATCTTCATTCCACATATAAAAAATATAACAATGTAAGTAATTAAATGTTTTTACTTCTTCCAGAATGTGTCTATCCACGACGATCTTAGCTCTGACAGGATATTTCCCATGGAATGCCATATGTTTAGTTTTTGAAATTGATACTTTCATGTTATATTTATTCCCGATTCTTTGGAGTGAGTGTACTGATTTCTGTAAATTATCTTCTGCCTCTTGCATTGTGATATGAGAATATTTTATTTGAAATTCTTTAGCAGTATGTGTGGTAACTTTTGGAAAAATTGTGTTGTTTTGTTCAGAGGCATTGTTATTGCTCCAGGCCACTAGTTAAATTATATTTCAGTTCTGAAAACGAAGGAAATGTTGCAGGCAAGTAGAAAATTGCACGAGGATAAGAGTTCAACAGGCAAATTATAGAGACATGTGCAAAGAAACCCTTTCTTAATTCAATGTCCGATTGCGCCCTCCCTCTTGAGATATTTTTGTTAAACAGTTATCGACAAAATGTTTCGTTGCCGATCAGATGGCCGAGATTGCTAAGGCAGTAGTGCCGTAGCGGTCTCGGACCAGAAGATCGGGGGTTCGCATCCCGCCTCGGGCATGGTTGTGTTGTGTATGTCTGTATGTGTGTGACGTCCCTTCACCTCTCATTTCGTCTTCCGAACTCCCAAGGCTAACAACCCAGGGGGATAAAAATCGGAACGAGCAATATACTGATCCAATGATAAATGACATGCACCTGTCACCGAGATGTTACTAAGCCCCGATAAAAGCAGGGTGCATGCCCGCGTGGTCTAAATCGGCTTATTCGCGTGCAAGTCAGTCAGCTTAATCAGTCAGTTAATCACTATAAAGAATGTTTCATTATAATATTTATTATTTCGTTCAATAGAACCTAAAAAAATTATCCTCCCCCCCCCCCCGAATTTGTTTCTAGATCCGCCCCTGACTTTAGATTCAGCTATCCGTTGCCTTTTCCCCGTCAGCCCCTTGGGCTCCGTCACAAAATGAACGCTCTGATGAGTCATTTACCCAAGCGGCGGAGTCAGGTATCCTCCCGCTTGTTGATTTACGACTTCAGATCACGACTCGTATTTTACAGGTAATATCGAAATTACTCCGGGCCACAGCGCGAATGGAGCATTGCAGTGCCAGGTGATTGCATATCGATTCCATCAAAGTGTAATGCGTTGTAAAGAGTTAGAATCAGTGCGGAGTTCTTGTGATGTGTAAAGGCGATAGACAATGCAATGAGAAGTAAACACTTCTAATCTCTGTATTACAAATGCCTTCCCGGTAATGAATAGTATTGCCTTTCCTCCTGTTTTCCAAAGTAAACTCTCACAGCTGTTGGCAGACAACTAGCTTGTCTAGAAAACAGTATATACAAATGCCAATGACCTGTTCTTTACAAAGAGAAGCTTTACTATGAACTAAAAATTAAAACTTTATTAGTGAGAAAGTAGCATTTATCAGCAGGATCACTGCCGCTGCTAGGCTAACACTATCGCACTGCTAATAATTTTTAAGACTGTTTTCTCTATGTGTTAATGTAAGTTGCACGAAAGGGTTATATCAATAAAAATGGGTCATCCTGAGCTTCTTGAAGAATGAGAGTGAAAAATAAATGTTTTATTTTTTAGTACAATTTTATCGTAGTCAATCACTTCTCATTATTGGGTGTCGTCATAAAAAAGAATGAAAAGAAGAAGAATATAAGCAGAATGATTCATAAAATTTGAAATAAATTTGTGGATATTGAACATTCCAAATTATATTTTGAGAAGATCTGAAGCGAGGGACTTGTTTGTGGTAAATCTAAGAAACAGAATAACATCTATTGGAAATGCCGTGCGTTGCATTTGTTTCAGTGGTAATAATAGGAATGAACATCTCGAAATTAATGACAAAACGTTAAACACTTTAACACATGGGAGAATTTGCTATTAAAATTAAATGGACTGCTACAGACGTACTTTGAAAGTTGCTTGTACATGTCAGTATGTTTATCCTCGTTTTCAGATCTACAACCAAATCAAGACTTTTTAATATACGTTCTGCACATTACTAACTACATGAGGTTTTGTTCAAAGTTTGTTCTCTTAAGATCACGCAAAAAACTCTCCCTCCCAATGCCTTATAAATGTCGACATCACCCAGCTTTCAAAGCAGCGCGCTGGCACGGGGGGATTTTAAGGCGCCTTGTTATGAATGTAGTTTATTGCGAACACTGTGGAGCAGGCGAGATGGACGTCTCGGGAGAGCTGCGTTCCAGGAAGGTGGGGTGGCAAGCACCCCGCGCCGGCGCGATTTAATTACGATGTTTTGTGAGAGGCTTCGCTGGAAAGTCGTTGCGTGACGCTCCTTGGCTCCGCGCGTCCTCATCTGCCGCCCCCACTCCCGCCCTCACCCTCGCCCTCACCCCCCGCCCTCGCCCCCACCCTCACCCCTGCCCTCACCTCCGCCCTCACCCCCGTCCTCACCCCCGCCCTCACCCCCGCCCTCACCCCCGCCCTCACCCCTGCCCTCACCCCCGCCCTCACCCCCGCCCTCACCCCCGCCCTCACCCCCGCCCTCACCCCCGCCCTCACCCCCGCCCTCACCCCCGCCCTCACCCCCGCCCTCACCCCCGCCCTCACCCCCGCCCTCACCCCCGCCCTCACCCCCGCCCTCACCCCCGCCCTCACCCCCGCCCTCACCCCCGCCCTCACACCCCGCCCCTCACCCCCCGCCCTCACCCCCGCCCTCACCCCCGCCCTCACCCCCGCCCTCACCCCCGCCCTCACCCCCGCCCTCACCCCCGCCCTCACCCCCGCCCTCACCCCCGCCCCTCACCCCCGCCCTCACCCCGCTCTCACCCCCGCCCTCACCCTCACCCTCGTTCTCACCCGGACTCATTCCCTCCGCTCATCTTACTAAAGACGCCCCCGCACACACACACGCGCGCACGACATTCACCCTAAGCCCACTCCAACCTCATTGGAAGTGTCTCCTGCTCTCTGAAGTCGCCTGGCTTCTCAACTCTCGGAAGCTCCCACATGCACCCGCCACCCTCTACTCACGCACACTCACGCAGCACTCGCCTCACGTTGGCCCAGCCCCACGAAGTCCCCTGACGACGTTCCTGAAAATCCCACAGCAGGTAGCAACGATTCCGCGGATCGCGAACGTCGACCGGCTCAACCCATTTCAGCTGTCACCACTGCCAACCCCGACCAGGCCACACCACTACCCTCACCTTTCAGCTTTGGCCCTTCCAGTAACTACTCTTCTTTCTAAAATTATTTTCGCGATTTTCATTCATCCAAGAGCCCGTCCACCGCATTAGGAGCTCTTCTTTGCTCTGCCCTTTCCTCTCTCTCCGTGACCTGGCCCTGCCATCCGCCCTCGCCCACTCCGCCGGCCGGCCGGCGCTCCGCTGGAAGTACGCAGTTGTAATGAGACGGATTACAGCGCACCACTCGAGCGACGTGCCAGGGCGAGGGCGTCGAGAAGGAACGAGCCGTGCTGCCCGGTAACAAGAATTACAGTAAACGCAGCGGTGCAAATCCTGACGGCCGCTCTCTTACGCCCTCGACAGCTCTCCTGCCGCCCTCGCGCCGCCCACTCCGCCAACCGCACCGCCTCCGCGCCGCCCTTGCGCTCTCAGCCCGCCCCGGCTCGCCAGAGCCCGGCAACGCCCCCCCCACATTCCACCCCCCGCCTCGCACTCGCCAAATCGCCTCTCACACGCTCCGAGCCACCCTCGGCCCGCAACGTCGCTCTTGCGATCTCTTAGGGCACCGCGCCCCTACAGCTGGCAACGCCCACATTCCACCCCTGCCCCCGGGCGCTCGCCGTCCTCGCCCGCCCCCTCCCGCACCACACACCCACGCCCTCACCCCCGCCCTCTCCCCCCGCCTTCACCCCCGCCTTCACCCCCACCCTCGCCCCCGCCTTCACCCCCGCCTTCACCCACGCTTTCACCCCTGCCCTCACCCCCGCTCTAACCCCCCCTAACCCCCGCCCTCACCCCCGCCCTCACCCCCGCCCTAACCCCCGCCCTACCCCCCCGCCTCCCCCGCCCTCCCCCGCCTCACCCCGCCCTCACCCCGCCCTCACCCCGCCCTCACCCCGCCCTCACCTCCGCCCTCACCCCCGCCCTCACTCCCGCCCTCACCCCCGCCCTCACCCCCGCCCTCACCCCCACCCTAACCCCCGCTCTCACCCCCGCCCTCACCCCCGCCCTCACCCCCGCCCTCACCCCCGCCTTCACCCCCCGCCCTCACCGCCGCCCTCACCCTCACCCTTATCCCCGTCCTCACCCCCGCCCTCACCCCCCGCACCTCCCCCGCCCCTCACGCCGGCTTCGCGGCGCTTCTGCGCCCCCACCAGTTCGGTGGGTCAGGGCATCCACTGATGTCACTGCAGTCCTTATTTCCAGAGGTCCTAGTCCCAACGCTGGCAGGAATATCGATCTGGCTAGATAGCTAGGTCGAATTCAGCCGGTGTCGGTCGAAAGGAGAATTCTAGCGGCCGGCTGCTCTGGTGGTTTTTGGGGGTTCCTTCGACCAACACCAGGCGAATGCCAGAGCAGTATCCTGTCAAACGGGCGCGAGATCTTGCCTTCTCCTTATTGTCCCTTTCGTACTCACATTTGCTCTCACATGTTCTGAACTACCACACATGGCGGGCGACTAGTCGGGAACTTAGAGTGTGTTCCTGGTGGGACGGTGCCCAAACGATGGGAGATATCTGGTTGGGGAAAACGCCAGCTGACGTGTAGGTAGGCGCCGGATCTTGCCGAGAAGCAGAGAAAGAGCACCGCCATCTCTCTCTATGTACTACTCTTACGGTACTAATGACCTTAGCAGTTGACGGGTCCGGAAACACTAATCAATCAATTCCCCCCTACGTTGAACCCTCGCCGCTCTATCACATCCGTGCTGCGCTCCCATCGCTTCCCGCTCTACTCCCCCCCCCCAGCTCCTCCCTCGCACCCCTTCACACCCCCTCCCCCCCCGAGTGCCCCCTACTCCCCAGACCAGCCCTCGCGCAAATAAGCTTCTTACGTTCTTCTTGGAATACGCGTCCAACACTCGTGCGAACACCTAATAAGCCCCAATATTTTTCCAGTAAATATTTATCTTTCTTACATTGCAAATATATGTCCTTGTAGTAATTATTATGCATATGCACACAAGCGAGGATCTGCGCGGGCTCACACACTCACTTCCACTCTCACACGCACAGGATTCTGGCTTTCACTCCGCCTGCTACTTTCGCATTGGTCTCTATTCTTATTTTGTTTGTGTCTGTTGGATTATCTTAGTAAGCTGAAAGTTCCTATATTTTGCTTTTTAAGGTATTCATCTACTCTTAACTTTCTACTTCTAATAGAGTTATAATCCCGGATCTTAAAGAAAATAATTCCTGTATGTTATGAGGAGTGTTAAAAAATTTCGATTAGCGCGATAAATAACGTGCTATCTTAAATATAAATCACCAAGAATCAATGTTACATTCCCTTCCGTTTTGTCTGATAAAATTTTGGGTCGTCTGAGCCCAGTGTCGCGGCAAGCGTCAGCGATTTCGCAAGTTGCCTGGCGTTTACAAGACGCCAAGACATGTCGCGTAGAAGTCCCATTTTAGATGACCCGATTTCCAAAAGTTTATTTTCGAATAATCGAAGATTTAATGATTTTATTTGTGCCTAAGACGGGAAAAGCTTTTTCATTGTTCATTTCTTCACTGCAGTCACTAGGGGGACATCAGGAAGTACCATAGCACAAATTGCGAGGTAGATTTTCTTGATGAAATCGTGCATTTTATTAATAGTTGTTAAACAATAATTATATATACATAGTTGTTTTAAACGTTTTACCTGGTGATTGACATTCAATAGTCTTTACGTGACAACGAAAACACGACGTGTAGGTCCCCCGCTAGCCGTCGTGTAGGTCAGCGCCGGATCTCGCTATCAAGTGGAAGAAGAATACAGCAATCTCCTACGATAAAACTTGGCTTGGCGGCGATGGTGTGACGGTTAGCGTACCGTTATACCCAAGCTCGCGGGTTCAAACCCGATCGAAGCCGTGGATTTTTAGGGCGACAAAATCCTTCGTACGCCTTCCTTCGGAGGGGAAGTAAAGCCGGCTGTCCCATGTTAGTAGATTTACTTGCATGTAAAAGATCCTCAAGCCTAAATGACACCTCTGAGCTAAATTCAAAATCGCCTGTTTCTCGCCCAAGAAATACCTCCTTCTCGCCCATAAAATATCTCTGCTAGTTGATGAAAGGAGCGTAGCGAAATTTGCGTGGTCAGACGGAAGAGCGGGCCTGATGGCCCGAGTCTCGCCACGTAAAATAAGGCAAATTCAATTCAATTCAATAAAACATGCCCTACAGTTGCGGGACTAATGGTCTTAGGCAGTTGACGCGCCCGTAAACACTAATAAATCACTCAACAAATCAATATGCTTGGTCGCGACACGATATTTGATGAGCACACGTAAATAATTTCCTATTTAAAACAGATGTTATTTAAATCCTACAGAAAGATAATTTTATGAAAATTGTTTCTTTTTTCTTAAAGAGGCGAAACTTTGTTTTCGGCCTGGAAGCTGCAAGCTCTGAGGATGATCGCTACGCGATCGAAACGATCATAAGCCTAATAAAATTATTGATACCAGACAACATCCTTTGTTTATCATAATAATAGAATGTATCTATTATTATGATAAATCTCAGCGATCTAATTAATTAAAGAGTAGATTTCAGTCTTTCATTTTCAGTCCCGGGTTGAAGTTTCAATTCCCAAACCCTAATTTTTCTCCATCCCTACTATTCCTCCTGTCCATCCCTACTGTTCCTCCGGTGCATAGACGTATCGTGACGCGTGTGGGGGCGGGGGCAGCGTGCGCGGGGCCACCTGGCGCCGGCCCTGCTCTCGCCCGTGCGCTTGACTCTACTCGGGCGCGCGCCGGCCACCGGGTCCATCCCCTGGAGCGCCCCGCCCCCGCCCCGCCCGGCGCTCGCCCGGCGCTCTCGCCGCAGCGCCGCCGAGCCCCATTAGAGCGCCGAGTGCCTCTCCGCCCCTCACCCCACGCCCCGCAGCGCGCTGGGCCGCGGCGGCAGTCCAGCTGGACGGCGGGGGAACCCTGGAACCTCACAGTGGAAATACGGCGATGGTGTGACGGTTAGCGTACCGGACTGTTGTACCCAAGTTGGCGGGTTCAAACCCGATCGAAGCCGTGGATTTTTAGGGCGACAAAATCCTTCGTACGCCTTCCTTCGGAGGGTAAAGGGAAGTAAAGCCGGCTGTCCCATGTTAGTAGATTTACTTGCATGTAAAAGATCCTCAAGCCTAAATGACGCCTCTGAGCTAAATTCAAATCGCCTGTTTCTCGCCCAAGAAATACCTCCTTTCTCTGCTAGTTGGTGAAAGGAGCGTAGCGAAATTTGCATGGTCAGACGGAAGAGCGGGCCTGATAGCCCGAGTCTCGCCACGTAAAATAAGGCAAATTCAATTCAATTCAATTCAATAAGGGGCGATGATACCGGGGACGCGGCTCGGGACGTCAACTCATGTCACTGTAGTGCCTGTGGCCGGGAGGTCCTAGGTTCGAGTCCCGACGTTGGTAGAATTTTCGACACTCGCTTGTCAGCTAGGTGGAATTCCAGTCGCGGTCTGGAGGAGACTTCTAGCGGCCGGCAGCTCTGATCGGTAGTTTGCCGTGGTTTCCCCGATCTACACCAGGTGAATGCTGGAGCAGTACATGCACTGCATTACCGAGACACAGATCGGGACGTTAGAGCTTGTCTCGGATGGGGAGGTGCCCCATCTGGTGGGAGATACCTGGTCGGAAATGCTTTTTAATCCAATTCAAAAACATTGTGTGTAAAATTAGTGTATGTATCTTCCACGCCCACGAGTCCACGAGTTCCTAAGATAATGAAACCATATACACTTCTCTCACGGCCGGAGGCTACATGATTTTCTTTTAGTTTCTGTTCAAGTTGTAAACGAGTAATATAGATATGACGTCTGGTAAATTAAATCTCAATATTCAATACAATAAATCACGCAATTGGTCAGGGACTGTATATTAAAAGAACAGGTGTGCAGTGTGCATCTCATCCGCTTACCGTAGTTACTTAGAAGTAGGCGTGAAAGTGGACATTCCAGCATATTCCATAGACAATAACCGAGGATATAATGAAAATCTTGATATTCAGATAGAATTTCAAATAATTTGTAAATAGATGGTCCTGGTAGTACAAGTAGTAACCGGAGCTCAAGATTCTGATGAAACACCTGAGCAGCGTAAGCTTTAAGAGACCATACTGCTAGGTATAGACATAGAGCAAAGCAACTTGAAATATGTTTGGATAAGAACCACATTCGGGCAACAACCAACCTAAAGAAACCGAAAGGCTAATAATATCGCGTAATAGTGATAAAAATAGTTGCAATCAATATTAATTTTTGAATTATATCCCTACTATTAAATCATATATGACTCAATTGTATTCAATTGAACCAAATTAAATACAATTCGACCCCATTTGTATTTATCGAATGTCACTAAAAACAATCAATTAGAATTTTACTCTACAAAATAATCAGGACAAAATCCTGCATTTAGATACGTTCTAAAGACAAACATTCCTACATTTTGAGTAATTACTACTTATATTAGCTTCACTTTTATTTCTCTTTTAGTTAATTTTCATTATAATCACAGCAAGTAAATCATTCACGAATTCACTTTCTCTGTAAAACTATTGTTGTCTTATGGCAGCGTTAAGTGAATTTAAATCAACTTTTGCAAGAATTGATCCGGGAGCGTTAACTAATATGATCATTAGTTTCGTAAGTCAAGTGCATGGTTTATCCCAGAATGTGGCAGCGTTCGCCTCCCACTGGATCGGAGACGACTTTTTCTTCTGCGTGAATGGTTTTCGCTTCCAGACACCTCCCGCAGTCCGCAACGCTCCAGTCGGGACAAGATCTAAACTCACATCTGTGGTTGTGAAGCGTATGTAAGGATGTGTTTGTACGGGAAGAGGAGGGGAAGAATGCTGTCAGAGCCGTAGGTAAACGTATTCAAGTGGTTGTTAACTGTGTATGAAAGCTGGTGTCGTAATTTGCCAGTTACGGCCGTTGTTATACTTCTGCAAAATCTGCCCTCCGGCAGTAGCACTTCTTGAAGATAAGTGTTACGCGAATGATGTTGCCGTTTTGCGGTGTGTGTTGATATGTTATCACTGAAAATTAGAATTCTGTAGATATTTTCCTCTTCCGTATGTTGATTGATTATTTCGTATTTACGAGTGGGTCAGCTGCTATGGTCATTAGTCCCGCAAGTGAAGTACATGTTTTTTCGGGAAGTGGCGGTCATCTCTTGTTGGATGGTAAGATCTGACTCCGACTTACACGTAGACTTGCTGGGGTTTCCCCAACTAGGTATCTCCCACCAGTGGGGCATCGCCCCAGCAGCGACAAGCTCTAATCTCTCGACTGGTCTCCCGACATATGTTGTAGTCTAGTGCAAGTAAGTGTGTGTGTGTAAATATATGATTGTAAGTAAAGGGTGAAATTGGTCAAGGAAGAACAAAAAAGGATCCCACGCGGTCCGTGGCCAGTTTGTTAGTGTACTTCTCTCACATTCGACTGGTGTTGATCGGAGAAACCACGGAAAACTACCGATCAGAGTAGCTGGTCGCTAAACTCTCCTGCAGACAGCCGTTGAATTGGACCTAGCTACGCAGCCAGCGTCGAAAAAACCCGACACCGCCGGGTATCGAACCCTAGAAGCTCAGGTGAGAGGCACTGCAGTTCCATCAATCGATGCCCTACGTGTTAAGAGCCGGTCTGCTCCTTGGGAGATTGGCGGCGTATGTTGTGGCCATGGAACCCCACGCAGAACAGCCTCTGGCTTGTGGAGCCAGATCGAGCGCGCGACCCGGGCGTGACACTCGAGGGCGGGGCGTGGTGGGGCGGAGCGTGGCGTGGCGGGGCGTGGCGGGGCGCGGCGGGGCGTGGCGGGGCGTGGCGGGGCGCGGCGGGGCGTGGCGGGGCGTGGCGGGGCGTGGCGGGGCGTGGCGTGGCGTGGCGGGGCGTGGCGGGGCGTGGCGGGGCGAGGCGGGGCGTCGCGTGGCGTGGCGTGGCGGGGCAGGGCGGGGCGGGGCGAGGCGGGGAGAGGCGGGGCGAGGCGGGGCGAGACGGGGCGAGGCGGGGCGAGGCGGGGCGAGGCGGGGCGAGGCGGGGCGAGGCGAGGCGGGGCGGGGCGGGGCGGGGCTGGGCGGCTCACCTGGTCGCCGTGGCAACGCATCCTCGCAGCCTGAGGCCCATCGCGCGCACTCTTGGGAGGCGGTGGCAGCCGTCGGCACTTGACCCGAGGCGATTACGCCCCCATCCCCGCATCCCCCGCCCCCGCCGACGGGCCACTCGACCGGCGCGGCTCACGGCCTGGGAGGAAGCAGGCCCTCCCGACGCACAAGGTGCACTTCGCCGTCTCATCTCGGCCATCACTTTACTCCATGAATATCAGTAGGCCGAGTTTTCTCGATTACAGTTTTTTGGACCTTCTTTACAGATTTGCATTATCCAACTAGCACCAGGTATAAAGAGTTCACTGACACATTTTCCATCTGAAATAATGAACCGTCCAACACAAAATGTACCCCGCTCGGTCCAGCCCAGCTCGGTCACCCAAACAACAATAAGGCGCAGTCCTGTTACATATCTTCTGACGAAGTACACGAGACACTACACACACACACACACAGAGTGAGAGAGTGAGAGAGAGTGAGAGTGTGAGTGAGAGTGAGTGAGAGAGAGTGAGAGAGAGTGAGAGAGAGTGAGAGAGAGTGAGAGAGAGTGAGAGTGAGAGAGAATGAGAGTGAGTGAGAGTGAGAGAGAGTGAGAGAGAGTGAGAGAAAGTGAGAGAGAGTGAGAGAGAGTGAGAGAGAGTGTGAGAGAGAGAGTGAGTGTGAGAGTGAGAGAGAGAGTGAGTGAGTGTGAGAGTGAGTGTGAGAGTGAGTGTGAGAGTGAGTGTGAGAGTGAGTGTGAGAGTGAGTGTGAGAGTGAGTGTGAGAGTGAGTGTGAGAGTGAGTGTGAGAGAGTGAGAGTGAGTGTGAGAGTGTGTGTGTGTGTGTGTGTGTTGGATCTTTTATGACGACTCGGCTCTGTACACTCTACTCAGGGGTGCCGGCTAGCCCCTCACATTATCCGGCTCTGCCAATCGAGGAGACTCGCTCCTCTGGCTCGGCTCCGTTAGCGCGTGCCCCGGCCCCGCTGCTGCTGCGTCCAGAGACCCTCTGAGAGCGCGCTGCCAATGGCCGTAAATAACAATCACTTCTTTTTTAAGGCAGCTTTTTAAATACTTACTCATATAGCAACCACTGTGATTTTTAACATTAGGGTTAACTACAAGGGAACACATCAGGACAACAATGAATACACACAAATATCGATTCCCCAGGCGGGATTCGTAACCGCGACCCTTCGAGGCCAGGCAGCTATGGTTCTCAGCCTTAGCGTCCTCGATTATTCAGCCCGGTAACTTCCATGTTTTTCAAATGCAAAATCATCCTCGTTATATCTCGGCTATTTTACAGTTGGGGAAATGAATGTATACTCAATCGCAGTATCCATGTTTGAAAGACATGTAAACCTTCCTGCAGATTTTTTGAACTTGGTTATGGAAAATAAGGACGCACAATAGCATGGCGCAGGTTACATGTTCGTTGAAAATCCTGATTTTTTCGAAAATCGCAGAAGCGCAATTTTTGTAACGCGTCGTCCTACAACTATAGTACTGAAGTTAAAGATTTTTTATTAATGAAATCTTGAAGAAAGATACGTTAAAGAGAGATGTTTAAATACGGTCACGTTCAATTTTTCGAAAATGTGAGTAGTTTTCTTGTAACTTTGCGCAAAATATAGACAGAAAAAATTTAATTTTAATCTTTTGAGAACATTTTTTTCTCAAAAACCACTCCAAATTTTTTTTAAAATTTTTTCTTCATATCTCGTATAAGATGGTAGAAAATATGGTGCTAGATTCATTTTCGGCGAATTCTCCATTTTTTTCGAAAGACGCTACAAGTTAACATATTAAAACAAGAAAATTGAAGATAGATATTTTTGCCTCAGACAAAGTCTGTGGTAAAAAAGATTCTGTACATTTATTGAAAAAGCGAGTAGTTTTCGCGTAATTTACGCTTGAAATTTATGTAATTTTTTAAAAAACGTATTTTGTCAAAAATCACAATATTTTTTTCTTTAATTTTTTCCACGGATAGAAGAACCAAGTTTAAAGCATGGCGCTGGTCTCATTTTCATTGAACTATCTGAACTTTTGAAAATTGTAAATTTAGGAATAATGCAAAAAGTACATGCTGTTATATCACCTCTAGTTTAATGGGAAATATACCGATACATTTTTCAGATCAGCTTCAAATCGTTTTTCTTGTTCAAATTTTCTTCTTACCAATTTCAATGTGAGCATTGAATAAGAAAACATTTAATCTATATTTCAATTTTGTTATTGGTCGTTATTTCGTTGCATAATTTAATATTCATAATAGAGGATACTAGCTGATTCGTTTGTCTTCCTCTCTTTTTTTAGTGAATATAAATATCCATGCACAAGAGCTGCTTGGAAATGCAGGAAAGAGATGGACAACTTGACAGAGGATACAAAACCAAGTGAGGATAAATTGGGCTCACTTTTGGTGGTGTAGCGTTTACATTGTATCATCTCTTTATATGAGGGTATTTGAAACAACTAACACCAAATATTTCAACTTATTAAGGTTGCAACAAAAATAAACATTTGAGGAGAAATTGAACTTGATGTGTTATAGAATTCGAAAACTGTTTTGAGTTTCAGAGTAGATTACAGGTTGTAAGCAGCATCGAAAGGTATTTGGATGGGAATGCCACCACATCGAGCCGTCCCCTGCGCTGGGAGAGGGTTAGAAAGAGCTTTCCGCGCGGGGCATTTAAGGGACTAGCGAGAGCCCCAAACGCCAGTCTTTTTCTTTTTTCCTGCTGGTCGCCCCCACCCCCACCCTCGCGCCCCGGCAGGAGGACAGCGGTCCACGGCTTTAGAGGGAGCTCCCGCAGAGCCGCTCGCGTGAATATTAGGCCGCTTTTTGCACGTCGCCAGCCATCCTCTTTACAGCAACGGGCGCAGGGGACCTTGCGGTGGCGGGTATATTACGAGCTGCCCTGATTGGGCTGCCAACGCTCGTGGCCCTTTGCAGACGCGGATATTGTTTATTTGGCATTTGCTTTCGGGCGGATTTTGTTTTCGTTCTTTCCAGGCAGTGTTTTTCTCCATTTCATCTCAATTGACGTAATGGGTAAAAATACGGCATCTCTATATCACCGATCTTTTCTGAATTTTGCCACAATTTATTCATCCTGGTTTACTCTTTGACTTTTAAATTTGTTGACTTAATGCAGAAAATTGTTGAAAAAACTGCTGTCTTGCAACATAGCAAAGACTTACCCGTATTACGTGAAATGTATACGTAAAATTATAATTGCATAGCAACTTATGAACTATTTCAGGCATCTCTTACAAGTTCAATATCAAATTACTTGAAACGCAACGTCCTATTAACAATTTTAAACCAACTCATAAGTATAATAGACTTTCCTGCTGCGACAATGGCAACTGCATGACAACAAACCATGGTAACAATACTCCAAAGGTTCTTCACTTCTAAATGTGTTAGTTTCCACATACATTAAGCTAATATTTTTTTTTAAAAATTCACAAACTATACAGAAAATGTAAAGCAGATTTAAAGAAGAGATGAGGGCGGAGCGGGGAGGAACGGCATTGGGGCTGGGCGGAGGGCGGGTACGAGGGCGAGGCGGGGACAGGCTGAGAGCGGATCCGCGCGGGACAAGGCGGGGTGGTGTGAGGACTTGGTGGAACGAGGGCGGAGCGGGGCTGCAGGAGCAGGGGCGTGGGGGGGCAAGAGATGGAGAAGGGACGAGGACGTGGCGGGGAGGGCAGGGCGGGAACTGAGCTGTGCGAGGTGGGATGAAATAGAGAGGACGGTGCGGGGCGGTGCCGGGACGGGCAAGGGCGCGGACGTTGGCGGAGTCAAAAGTGATGAGGAGGAGGGCTGAGGGCGAGGCGGTCAAAGGGCGGATGCGAAGTGGGGGGAGGTCGGGGCAGAGACAGGTGCGAGGTGGAAGTAGGGTGAGGACGTAGAGAAGCGAGGGCGGAACGAGGCGTGGTGAGGCTGGGCAGGAGCGAGAAGCAAAGCGGGGCGGAGCAGTGACTGAGCAGGTGCGAGGCGATGTGAGGCGAGGGCGGACCGAGGTGGGAAATGGTAGACGCAGAAGGGGGCGGAGCATGGAGGGACGGGGCAGGGGCGGTGGCGAGGCGGGAGCGTGGGGAGGAGATGGTGTGGCGGGAGCGGGGCAAGGCGTGGCGTGGCAGGGGCGGGGGCGAGAGGCGGGCCAGTGCCTACGCCCAGTGGTGTCTGCCCGCCGCGCGGAGGTACATCCGCCTCCACCGCCGCCTCCGGCCGCCCGGCCGCCCACACGCCTGCCTGTCTTGGCGGGCAGCACCACTACAATGGGCGCATTGTGCTACCGCGCCTTCGCCGCCGCCGCCGCCGCCGCCACCGCCGCCGCCGTCTCATCAATCTTGCAGCTCCGCGGCGCCGCGCCGGCCCCCGGCCCGCGCGCATCCCCCTCCACCTTCCCCCCTCCCCCCGCCACTCCCCAGCCCACCCCCTTGGGTGCCAGCGCGGCCGCACATGCGAGCATCTGTCATTTCATCGCGCACGTCTCTCCGTCTTCATCATCACTTTTTGACAGGGGCGGCAGCTTGAAATAATACTTTCGTGAGGCACTGCACTTTTTAGTTGGAGTGCAAAAAACTTTTCATCTCGGGTTTTGCGTAGAGTCTGTCTGCTATCAGGGATAAAATATGTGCATTTCAGAGTCTGTGCAACGAACAATCGGTTGTTGAGAGGGATGTTTTTTTAATACAGGCGGTATTTCAGTGAGGTTTCAGCGTAGTTTTGAAATAATAATATTTAGGATTGTGTTATGGACTTAATGGGATAAGAATTTGAAGAAATTGGTTGTGGTGTAAACGTTTCATAAAAATGTTGTGCAAGAATGTAGCCATTTGCTGTAAAGCCGAGATTCCCAAAGTTTTTCGTTCATTGACCTCTTTTAAGAGAATTGCCGATTCCATCGAATCACTGACGTTATAGTACATAATCCTGACACAGAGAATTGCATATAAATGTCTGAAATGTAACAGTTTTGTTCACCAACATTTTGATGAATATCTAGATTTACCACAATCGAAGACGCTTCCGCTTCTCAGAACATTATTGTGTAATCTTCAATTTTTGAACTGGAAGTATTGCGGTTCAAACCTTGGAGACAAAAGTTCCAAGCAAAGACAAAAATATATTTTTTTAAATGTATAATAATTGATAAATGAAATAAAAGATGAAAAGAATGCAAATATAAAGACATATTTAATTATATAGCTTTTATCGTTAAAATGACCGATAGAATTTTTATTTTTACATAAAAACCCACTTTGAACAAACGTTTATTGACATATTATTTTCCTTTTGTATGTTATGCAATACTTTTTACTTGTTTGCATTTCTATTAGCAACATTGTTCCAAAAGGACACCGTTCCCCAGCCCTTTCTCGTAGACCCATTTTCCTACGTCCACGTCCTCATCCTTCCATTCACGAGCACTCCTGGCCTGGATGATGAACTGCGTTTATAATGGAAATTGATATAGAACCGATTCATGACCTGCCTCTATTCTGGCTCCACTTTCCGGCAAAGGCGGAACGCCCATATATCTCGGTTCGCATTTTAAATCAGACGCCTCCCGATTTCATTAGTTGGATACAGCGTCGGAAGGGGTTTCCGGGAGGGTTCGCTGCGTTCGGGATAATTGCTGCGGCGGGAGCCGATTCGTCGTTGGTTTCGATTTCCATGGAAACGGACTCTTCGATGGGAGATTAGGCCGCTAAGCCCTGCCGAATTGAAGGGAGTGGAGATCAGAGAAGAAGGGAAAGATGCTGGAGAAGGAAATGAAACAAAAATACAGATCGAAGTATTCTTCAAAACACTTTTCAGAAAGTAATTAGCGCTAGGTAAAGTTATTAGGTATTAGTAATCTAGAAAAAGTCGATCCGGGTAGCCGAGATCGCTAAATGATCAATCGGGCTGTCGTGTCGATCTCGGTTCGAAGATTCGCGGATTCGTATCGTGGCTCGGGCATGGATGTATATGTGATCGCCCACCCTTCATCATTCACCCTTAGCCGTCATCCTATCACTTCATTAAAAAAGGATTTATAATTCCCTGCGCGAGCAGGAGGCTCTTAATGGGATGTGCAGTTGGCTAAAGTGACTTGTCAGTGCCCGAAATTTATTTCAGTGGCTCAACAGTCACCTATTGCACTGAAAAAATAATTGATTTTATCTATAGTGAAAATATTACTTGAATTTTAACTACCCCGTGTTAATCGTTCAGCTCCTCCCCTGCCCCAAACAGTACCTTTCCACCCCATCTTGTCCCCTCCCCCACCCCCTTCTACTCTGCCGCGTCTACGCCACGCCATTCCTCTCCACGACACTCCTCCCCCGCTCTACCTACAGGCCTGGAACCTGCTTCTTGATGACTCATTCATTACAAAGACTGACGTCTACACAACAAGAATAGTATGTGGTGTGAACATTTAGAGGTATTAATGAAGAAATTGCCCAACTTTGTGGACTTGTAGAAGAATCATCGTATATTTCACTTGTTATTCATTAGCAACTTCTATGTCATAATATAAATATTTTTAATTTTTAAACATTTTTACTTCATTTCCATTCTCCTTCTTTTTTGCTCGTTCCCACAAACGCTCACAATTCTCCCCGTTACAGACACCTACTGAATCATAAGTAACGAAGTCCGATTATGTTATCAAGTAATATAAGTAATCTATGTAATCAAGTAGTGCTGTACTTACTTTTTAAAATACACACTATTGAACCTATGGCCGTAATATAATATCCGTGAAACGTTCCCGATTTTTACTTTCCCGTATACATAGTATAATTTATGTAATAGTGCAAAATTCTATGTCAGCATTTTGACGAAAATACGTCCTCAATACCAACACTTTCCTTTTCTTCAATTTCTTTCTCACTGTTTTTAATATATTGAATGTTTTAATACCTTAAGGCTTCTTTCTAAATGTGAATGTTTCAGAAAACTAGTAAAAATGTTTCACATGCGTCCAGATCATTATTTACACTGCGATTTTACAAAGTCAAGACTGATCATGACAAATGTTTGTCATTCGCCAACTGTTTGCAGGATTACCACCAAAATAGAAATTCCTCGATTTGTCTAGCTGATCGCAGGTCCCTTCGAATTCGAATCAGGTCTTTCGAACTTTGGAGGTACTTTACGCCACTAGGACTACATTTAGGAAGATGTATTTGAAACATTCCAGAAATTGCTATACTTTTGTCTACATCAATATTATTCAGAAAGAATTAAGTTCACATATTAAAATTTGAACAACCTCATTTTTTAGTGAAACTACTGAACCTCTTACAAAAAGTGCCCCATCTCTAAATTATTGCACTGCACTTTCAATCTTTAGATTTTTCTTAAACATTATGTTCTTGATAACTACATTGTTCTCGAAAAGTATTGCGTGCGCAATGCTTCTCAAGTACGCATAGTTTTGAGCGTTTGGAATGAAATCGTAACAATTTAAAAAAAATAAGAGCCCAAACGTGTCTCAGAAAAGACCTCTCTTTAAATACTGCGCACAAATGAACAGTTTGATTGTTTAGTTTCTCCAGGCGGGTCAATTGCTCTGGTCGTTAGTCCCGTAAGTGTAGAGCATGCTTTTCACCGTGAGAAGTGGCGGTGTTCTTCCCTGCTGGGGGGGGCGAGATCCGTCGCCGACCGACATGTTGGCTTGCGGGTTTCCTACAACCAGGTATTCCCCTTCAAAGGGACAAGCTCTAGGCTCTCGACCGGTCTATCGGCATGTGCAGTAGTGTAATGTGTGTTAGTGTAGGTGGGTGTAAGTAAGGGGTTAGGATAGAATAATGAAGAGGAAAAATGAACTCGCGCCGTGCATGGACCGTTTGTTAGAAACCTGCACCGATATTCGCCTGGTTTTCATCGGAGAAACCATGAAAAACACAGCAGCTGGCCACTAGGGATTATCCTCGAGACAGCAACTGAAATATTGTAATATTGTGGAACCGTTACAAATGATACAAATAGTTTACTACTAGCTTCATTACTATTATTACTATTATTATTATTATTATTATTAATAATAACAACAACAACAAAATTTTGCTCGATAATAGTCCGACTTGGACCACACGTGCATTCACCCTGCATTTATAGGTGCCCAGTAACATTATCTCGGTAGCAGGTGCATGTAATTTATCACGGCATCAGCATTTAGCTAGATCCCATATTTATCCCCCAGGGTTGTTAGCCCTGCGAGTATGGAAGCTGAAATGATGATGACGATGATAGTAAGGGATGAAAGGACGACACACACATTCAGATATACACACCACAACCATGCCCGAGGCGGGACTCGAACCCGCGATCTTCTGGTCCGATATTGCTACGGCGCTACTGCCTAAGCGATCTCGTCCATCTGATTGATGATATTATTATTATTATTATTATTATTATTATTGATATTATTATTATTGATATTATTATTATTATTGATATTATTATTATTGTTATTATTATTGTTGTTGTTAGACACCTTTGTGTGAAACAATGAAGTTAAATACTAGTCGGTATGCAAGCGAACACGCTATCTTTAATGTGCTGAACTGAGAAAACTGGAAGCTGTGAAAGCAGCGACACCTCTCTTGGCGGATCGGCCTGACAGCCAGAATTGGCGAGCACACGCGCTGCGCAACTGTGCCGGGAGAGATCCTTGGCGTTTGGATCGGCGGCCGGGCGAAAGCGATGGGAAGGGGTGAGGGAGGGGAGGGGAGGGGAGGGTAGCAGCGTTCGTTGAATGCCTTATCGCCATCTCCCCCCTCCTCCTTCTCTTTTTCCCTCCTCCAGCCTCACACGCCAGCAGATTCCGATTCAACATTCGCTTTTTTTTTATCTGCGACTTCTGTTTCCGTACTCTGGGCGATTGGTTATTTTTACTCCTGCGCCTCTCTATATGCGCGGGCTCAGCAGATCAATACTTTAAAGAGGAGCGCGCGTTCATTCCCGTAGAATAAACATCAATGGACGAGGTCAGCAACGCGCGCCGCAAGGTGCGCTGAGTGCTCCGGGTTAGGTTATGTGGAGGGGGTTCGGGGAAGAGGGGGTACGTCTTGAAAGGGCTGCAACAGCGCCGCCGCACTTCACTTTGCAGCTTCCTAACTTCTACTCTTCTGTATTTAGCGCACGAAGCACGCAGGGACGTGCTAGCGAGACCCTTAGTCTGTGAAATTCCATCCTCTTTTAATGGTTTCAATAGAGTTGCGTTTTACACAACTCAGGGTGTCTCTTCTTGGGGATTCATTTCGTCCTATTATTTAAGAATATTGTATCTTTCATATTTTCAATGTTCAGGTTGTACAAATGAAAACTATTGATATCGGTTCAATAGAGACTATACCACGAATCATGGAAGTGATTCCAGTAAATTGATTTTATTCAGGGCATAACTACGAGTAATATATTTTATTTTTTCCATATTCACTTTTGAGAACTACAATAGTATTTTCCAATTGATGTTTCTGATTCATTTTCAGAATTATATGAGCTTTGCGAGCTAGATGCCATCTGATATGTTAGTCACAATGTGATGTGTGAAAGACCATTGTTTTATATATCTCTAAATTAACTCGCTTTATTTTTTTCACTCAATGAATAGCGACCGCAGATTGTATCGAACAAGTAGTGTTTCGTTTGACTGTCATGCTATGCAGTACCTCTCACACCACTGCTACATAGACAAGGATGAAAGGGACGGACTAACGCAATGTTCAATCACGCCTTTGTAGAGTAATTGTGCCTTTGTTTTCTGTGTGATTTTTCGGGGATCAAGATAACTCTGGAAAACTGAACTTTCCTTGAGCATAGGTAGAATTATATTCTAAGAATACAGGAGCAATATTATCAATAAATTATTCCCTAACCATTTGGGCCTCTGATAAGTTGCTCATAAAAAGTTATTTTGTAATTTTCCGATTTCATCGCAACCTCAATGCCACCGTAACTATATATTTCCAAGACTTGAACCCCTGTTGTGGTCTCGGGAGGTCATTTGCGAACAGTGGATTGCAACTCTGACGGCAGACTGGCGAGGTCAGGGGCGATCTCGGAGCCGCACGCGATGCAGGCCTGTTGGCACATGGACCCCACTTACAAAATCTCTCCCCAATTTACAAATGTTGACTTTTGACGTTTATATACGAAAAAAGTAGATTTTTTGACAAAACTTAGAAACTGAATCACTTTAATTTGAAATTAAGTCGAAATCTCTTGAATTTAAAATGTACATTTTCAGAGCAATATTAATATTTAAAAAAGCAAAATCTCAAAATTATTACTTTGACTTGTCTTTTGAAGCTGGGCCGTCAATATGTATTATTAAACAGCAAATTTATCACTTTTCGGTCGGGGTGTGTCATTATGGATTGTATCAGACATTATCTTTTAAAGCCAAATTGCGAGAACTAAAAATAGCAGACGCTCACTCCATTATGTGAATGTGAATATGAAGAAGAAGAAGAAGAAGAAGAAGAAGAAGAAGAAGAAGAAGAAGAAGAAGAAGAAGAAACGGCAATGCACCTGCTACTACGCATAACCTGTCCCAAATGGTAGCAACCGAGACAAGGTTACCAGCAAAACATATAATAAAATTGGCATATAGGACCATGGACTGACTGATGGCAGGGCCAAAGTTCTATTAAGACATAAGCATCCTAGCACGGACAGCCATACAAGTAGGCCCCACCCGGCTGCTAGCGCCGAGAACGGTCATGTCCTGGCGCTCTGCACAGCAGCAAACGGAGGTGGAGCGCCCTGGCGGCTGAGTGATGGGGAATCAGAACACAAGGAGTACACCCACGACGAAAGAGTAGACGGTTAGGCCCAGCTGACTAGGGAAGAAGTTGACGGGAAGACTGATTGGCAGACTGACTGGATGCCCCCCCCCACACACACACACACACATCTTGAGAAGAGAGTCCGCAATATCCAATACTGACATGCACTAGAGATCCAACTACCCCTGTAAATAGCATTGTAAATAGTAGCATTAAAATGCAGTATTAAATAGCACTTTTGCAAATAATTACATTCGTGTACTAATGTTTCAATATATTATTGTTAAATGGTCAAGAAGGAACCGAATTATAGACATGAAGGCTGTATAAAATACACGATAGAATTTGTGTAAATCCAACAATAAGTGTGCTATGTATTACATTATTAAATGTAAAATCATAGTAAAGTTAGGAAAGCAGCAATTGTTAGGCAAATTGATTGATAAAGCACCGGTTTGCTAAAGCACCAATTTGGTTTGCACCCGAGGACCGAAGGCTGCTCACTAGGTGTGCGATGGCTAGTGCCTGAAAATCTAAGGCAACAAAATAAACAAACATATGTATCGGACAATACTTATGAATGAATTCCAACGGACCAGCAATTTAACAATTTTTAAAAGAAACGAAGTACTGATAAAACAAGGCAGGAAAACATGAATGTATTCTGAAACGAGGGCATTAGGTCAAGTGACTCACAGCTTCAGTTGTTAAAAGATAGCAATCCATCGTTAATATCTCTCTAAAAAGCTTATTTTATACAAAAAATATTCAAAGCAGTAATTTCGTCATTAATAAATATTTTTATTGTTCAATAATTCTTAAACGTTGGAGTGATTTTCTTGAAATCAAATTCAAAAAAAGGCTTGCAGTATATTTCATTCATATAATTCGGCATCCGCTTTCGAATGAATTGCTCAGTGAATTAGTTTTGCTAAAGTACAAATTTCACTTGTAACCTGTAGTTTTCTGAGAATGCTGTTTTTGTTGGATCTATAACGATAAATATTACCGAATTATAACTCTACACCGATTGCAACATGGAGAGATGGAGTTATATATTTTACTGGAAGATACAAATAACTAACGTGTTTCAATATAATTTTGTATTCTGAGAAAAGACAAAAAATTTGTAGTGGAAGCGAATATTGAAAACAGTAGAGATAACTATGACGAGTTTTGTTATTTCGAGTTCAGTACGTGACATTAAGGATTTCTCTAGAGTTAAAGAGTTTTGGGGGCGATGTAACACACAATACTCATTAAAATTTGAATTGTTATAATTTGTATAGAATGTTATTTTTATTCATAAAAAAATCATTCCCTATGTTACGATGTTCTCTTATTTCCCCATAATGAAACATATTCGTTACATAATGAAATATTCTATTCCAGCAATTTTGATAATTAAATTTGTTCGTAATGCTTAGAACTTGTTACGAAGTGTCACTTCAAAAATTATTTTAAGTTATTAAGAACCTCTTGATTTACAAAAGTAACTTAATACCCTTGAACAAAAAATATTAAATTTCATGTTTGGGGTGGCTCTGATATGAAGTTACCGTCGCCCAATCTTCGCTGCGCCAGCCCTGATCAGCAATTTGATCCAATTGATCTCTAACAATTTCAGCCCTTCTAACAATACAATGTGTTCTCTAAATTCTTTGAGAAGATTCGGAAGAAAAACATTGAGATATTTATGCAACGCGCTGTATAGTTCGTAACCAACAATAATTTGTACAAGGATTTGAACATCTTAATTACGGCAGAGATCATCAGCGAGGGAAGTAAGAGGCATCAGACGAGACAGAGCTCTACCACTCGAGTCAACAGTCAGTGAACATGTTGGACCACAGTGAACATGTGTATGGGATAAAGCTTGATCAATATCTAGATTCACCACTTAGATTCTTTTAATTGTTACTTACATCATGTATACCATTGAGTAATTGTCCCAAGTCTACAGATTGTAAATAAGCAGCACAGAAAATAAAACAAAATTCTTTGCGTACATTTGTTATGTAAAACCTATCTTACCCGCTCTCGTTGGTTTGTTTGGTAACTGGTATTGAATTAAAAGAATAAAATCTATCGTGTCATGTGCTATTAATAATAAAGAGATGAATGTGTATCTAAAGAAGTAATTTCTCGCAGTCTTACAGCAGTAGGTGACAGTTTGAAACCCGTCGCAAGGTAGCGAAACTTCCTCTCCCTAATTGCTTTTTGTGCTGAGCGAAGAACGAATGAATAGTTGTCAAGAACGAGGCTGTTTCTGATAAGAAACGAAACTCCTCCCTGCTGTAGACTATAGCTAACGGGAATAATTCATGAAGTTTCGCCGTTGGTTTTCTTTACTCTCCGCATGTGGAACATTTATCACCTGACTGACGCTGTGACAGTTTCAATGCAACGCCTTAAACTTAGGAACAACTTGCCGTGAAAACTGAATTCTATTGAAGAGGGATTAGACTGCGAGAAGGAAGGCTATTGTGAATTTACATAATGGATTTCAGGAGGCGTAGCAAACAAATTCCTTAGCTTTAAAGAAGATCAATAGGAAGACGACGTACGTTTTTATGGGCAAGGTCCAAAGGTTGAGTTTGCCTCGAGGTGCCCCGGCCAGCTTACGGTAGATAATGGAATCGAAGTTAAATATTAATATTGAACTCTCTTGCGTGTTTAGCGAAGCGCCAACTTTTCCATTTGGAATGATTGCGAAACTTTGCGTTCGAAAGCAGAAATGCCGTCCACGATTCAACCTCACCGCCTCTTTCGAGTGTAGCCTTCCCGCCACCAGCATCGCGACTTCTCTTACTTCCGCACGCCAGCCCTTCTGCCGTCGGCTCATCTCCCAACACTGCCCGTGGTTTCTCTGTTCCTTACCAACCCTCCCCTCCTCTTGCCTTGCACTGCTCTACCTCAACCTGTAACCTTCACCTCCATGTAACTTCCCTTACTACCACCAGAGTAGTGTCGGAGCTAGACAGTTTTGGGTACGGATAATTCCCGAAAAAGCCACGCCCACGTCCGAAAAATTAAAATTGTGAAAGTGGTATAAGGAAGTATATGACCTATTTTTTTTCAACAAATAGCAAAAATTACAACATTTAAGCCAGAAAAAGTTTTTGGAGATATATTTCAAATAATAGTATTAAGTATACAATTTCCACAGTGATCTTAAGGTGATAAAAATTGTGTTCTTTAATTAGTGTTTAATAAAATCACTTCTTGTTAAATACATGATATAATAAATATGAATTTCAGTAAAACGTATTTTAATGTTAGCGTCATTTGATTCATTTCATAGAGTCTTACCTTATACTACTAACTTATTCAAAGTGAAAAATTAATTGAAAATGTTATGAAATATTAAACTACTGTACGGCGTCTTATAAAATTCCGATAACGATTTTCTTGAGTTCTAATTTCTTTTTTAATGTTTTACTATTGCATCCCATTTTCGGGCCCCATGACTTGCGTGGCCCGGGCCGATCGCCCGATCTGCCCATTCCTAGCTACCGCACAACCAGAGCCATCCTGAACTCCACCTAAATCCATTATCCTTCCCCTTCCTGTTCTACAGTACCCTTCTCTAGAATCCATTTCTCTGCCAACGATTTTTTCGCCAGCACATTCTCTGTTGTCGATTCTATATCATCACATGCTTTACCACCACATCCCACATCCTCATCTCTCTCTCTCTCTCTCTCTCTCTCTCTCTCTCTCTCTCTCTCTCTCTCTCTCTCTCTCTCTCTCTCTCTCTCTCTCTCTCTCTCTCTCTCTCTCTCTCTCTCTCTCTCTCTCTCTCTCTCTCTCATCGCTTCCTCTTTTCCTTTCAACTCCCTTACCATCACATCCCTTACCACTACCCTTTTATCTTCTTGCCTTCTATTGCCTGAACTAATCAAACTCTACCTTATAATCTCTTTATGTCTTGCAAAAAACTTTCGCAGTTATTGGCATTCGTAATTCAACTTCACATAATATAAGAACTAGGGCATGGATTCCAAAGCCTCAGAATACGTGCACAAATTGCACTTCTCACTAACACCAGTACCATACACAGCTTTTAACTGTTTTTGACATTAAATACATAAGTCTCCGCGTTCGTTATTATTTCGAAGCTCAAATAATCACTAACCACTCCCCATTTGCTTCTGTTTCCATATTTCACTTGTGTATCCCAGGGGACGAGAAGGCTCCACCTATGTCGCTTTCTAAACAGCTCCTCTACTTCCTTCTTACGTCGTTCCACCTTGCACCGCCCCGTCACTCTCTGCCCCGCCCCTCACCGCCCCGCCACGCACCGCATCACACATCACCGACCAAGCCCTCCGCCCCACCCTGCCTCACCCCGCTCCTCCCCACCTTTCCCCGCACCGTCCCACCTCTCTCTGCCCCTCTTCCCCTCTGTCCCCTCTGCCCCCTCTGACACCCTCTGACCCCTCTCCCCCTCTGTCCCCTCTCCCCCCTCTGTCCCCCTCTCCCCCCTCTGTCCCCCTCTCTCCCCCTCTGCCCCCCTCTGCCCCCTCTGCCAACCCTCTGCCCTCCTCTGCCCCCCTCTGCCGTCCTCTGCCCCTCTCCCCTCTGCCCTACTCTGCCCTACTCTGCCTCCCTCTGCCCTCCTCTGCCCTCCCCTACCCTCCTCTACCCCCCTCTGCCCCCCTCTGCCCCCCTCTGCCCCCCTATGCCCCCCTCTGCCCTCCTCTGCCCCACCCACTGGGTCGCGTGCTCACTTCATGTCGGGACGCTTTCCCTCCCAGGCGGGCAATGATGTCATTCTCATTTCTCTCCAGAACCACGTCAAATTCCTTCCCCCGGAGAATTACTTACAAGATATCGTGACGATCTGTGAAAAATATCTGCCCGGCAGTGGCTCTTCCTTTTACGGCGAACAGGTTCCGCAGTTGCTCATTACTTTAATTATGCATTCATATAATACGAGAAACAGGCCGCTGCGAGCAGGTGAATAACTCAAGCGTCGGGGCATTGGTTCGAAACTAGATGGAGGCATATATGTGGCCTTGAGGTAAATTGTTCTGTTTCTTTTTTTTTTTTTAAACCATTGACAGTGGTTAGAACCCTTACAAAAAATGGCAGTCAAAAATAAAACTTTGCCTTGTCAGGTCTTGATTCTTCTTTCAGAAGTATTGTTATTGATATATGTAATTTATTGCTTTGATAACTTTCAAAACTCTTTGCTACGAACATAAATGCCAGAATACCAACTTTATCATGTCAGCGTTCCAACATTTGTGAGTACTTTTCTCCCAATGTTTAAGAGGTGTAGTAGCCAAAGCTGGTTTGCGTTGTGATGTTTTCTTGATCATTTGTTATTTTCATCCAGTTATCAAATCCACGAAATCAGGTGATTCATAGTATTCCTGAAATAGTAATGTATAGATTTAAAACATTAAGGGTTTTCGTTTAGAAAGCTATTTCACCTTCCGACTCAACCAGTGAGGTTTTGTTTAAAAGGAGGGAATACTGGGTGGGTTTTTACTTGCTCTTATTAACAAGATTCAAAATACAAATAACAAATATTAATAATATATTAAAATAAATAGAACGAACGCTTATTGCCGTCATAGTTCATTTTGTTATTATTGATCGAATAGTTGTAATGTATCAACCGAAAACAGTCTCCATTTTACCGTCTAGTGAGATCAGACGTATGTACATGAGGTTATTTTTATGAATGCCAAGATAGTGAGATTTTTAAGTTTGTGTATATCAGCGCGATATTGAGCAATTAATGCGTTCTTGCTTAAAACACCGTAATAAACCACTACCACAATCGGACGCAGTTCCAGTATTTGTAAAACACTCTTTTTATTAAATGCTGATCAATATGACGCAATGTTTTTGAGATTTTTGAGTTTCTGTATCATACATACGTAGTACTTTTCTGTTGTAACTTTTCTACAGTACTTCTTAAAATATAATTGCACGGGTCCTATTAGTAAGACGTAAAATTAGATGTTTGAATTTAAATGAAAAGTGGAAGAAATTCATCTCCATTTTGGTGGAATATTAATCGGTAATAATTTTTATGACGTCATTTTTCAGCTTTTTTGTCCTCTTAGCATCCTATCCATCTCGGCGCATCACAAGAAGGCCTGTCCCCGTATTTTCCGAGTCATTTTCCACCGAATACTTTACATTCTGGTATTGTCCAGAAGGAAGCCGCTGTTGGATGAGAACCGTTGCTCTGTCTCCATCGGTTTCGTATGATCATCATTGCACAGCCATTGCTACACAATAAAATAAATTTAATTAAAATATTTAATACTTAGTTATCACCTATCATTTAAACATGGATCATTAAATATTTAAATAAACAGTTTTGTAAAAGAAACACTTGTTGAAGACAATTGAAACTCTTGTGTTAGTTGGCGTCCAACCGAAGAGACTTTTTAACTGTTCGCTTAATATTCACATTAACATAGCATCTGAAATCTTAGTTACGGTGGGGTGTCAATTCAAAGAAAATACTTTTGCGGGACAGCTTTTTATAATCCGATTTTTTTTTTACTTTCGGAAAGTGTACAACAGTCAAAAATATTATTTTGGATTAACAAACAATAAAACAATAGTTTCATGAACCGCTTGTATTTTCGCACGCGAGTGTGATTGGTGAAAAAGTTTAATTAGTAACTAAAACAGCACGTATCTTACGCAAAAATACGCGAAAAGTACCCTTTTTTTTGAAAAATTGTACCTGACGTTATTTCAAAAACTATCTTTAAGGAACATATTTTATTCAGGAAAAAATATTTATCTTCGTAATTATAGTTGTACTAAGACGCCGAAAAAAGTTTTAATTTTCGAATATTCAGCGTTTCCAACGAGTATGAGATCTGCACTATTCTATTTAACGTCCTTTACAATATCCAAAAAATATTTAATGAAAAACGGAGAAATTTTTTTGAAAATGTCCCAGGGGATTTATGTAAGGAACCCCAAATTAAAATTTTGGTTTCAAAATCAAGGGGCCGCGAAGTTAGCCAACTCGATTGGGACAATATATCCAATTTGATGTCTAAACAAATACAATAAATCAGCAATTATAGTTGATTTTTCAGTTGCAATAATAATTTTATAAGGGGAAAATACAAATTCATGTACAGTTGTTACAAGTTTCATCATCGGTGGGGTCTAAAATATCGGTTACACTTCAAGGAACATACTCGTTCTCTGCTGAGGAAACCAAGTTGTCCCTTTTAGGGATGTGACATAGATGTCGATGTTTTAATAGTAATATACATGTTTTATTCATTGATGTATTAAAGCCGATGATTTGCGCTCGATGTTTTGTAAGTCTTCGATGTTTTATTTATGAAAGAAAAATTCCCAAACGTAAAAATTCCCGTACATATTATTATCATGGAAGATTTAATTTTGAATATTGATGATGGGTAACATCGATGTTCTGTTATCAATGTCACATCACTAGTCCCTTTTCAATTTTGCTGTTTTTCAGATATGTCGTAAGGGACGAAGAAAGAATCTTAGGTCTTTTTCTTTTCTACGGACAACATTTCTAAAGAGGTAATCACCATCCAAACGGGGGGGGGGCGGGTGAGTTTTAAACTTATCAATTTTCCTGTTCGGATTGTCCTCACAGATTTCACATAGAACGACCGAAATTTGGACCGTAGTAGCCAAACATGAAAGTGAACACTGCGCTACGAGTCACCCTTAGAAAATAATATTGGACGGCCAGCAGCCTTCTACCCAATGACAACACATTTCTGTCCATCATAACCAGCCTCAATCAGCGTACGCCGCCCGCCCTTAGCGATGTTGTAGATAATCACAGCGATCCAGAAGCGACGAGGTTCTCGCTGAAGATAATATAAATCAAGCCTCCGGCAGTAACTCAAATGCACGTGCCAGCCTTAATAAACTCCGCGTGAATTAGTGTCACACTACAGCGACCAGAAGCCCTTTCACTGCCTCCGCACTCGCGCCTCCCGCGGTGACTGCGAACACCACGGAATTCGGGTATTTATCATCCGCAAAACTGGACTCCGCATGCGGCGTGTATTTCCGTTGGCAAACAGAGACGAGGAGGTCGACCAAACAAAGCCACTAAACACAGCGACGCTTCTCAGTTGGCTATCCATCACACTAGCGTTCCCTATTGAGACCAATAATATCGATTTCTCTTTCGGTCGATCCATTGCCGGCCTGTTTGCGCCGTTCGAGAGCAGGGGAATATTTTTCCCCTCGTTGTCTCTCTTTCACTTTCACTTGTTCGCATGGCTAGGTTTGCGGCAAGAGAATTGAATCCAGGTAAACACAAATAAACGGTGAAACAGCAAACTGAACAAAATGTTCTCCTTGCACTGTACACAAAGGCGTATAGCTTTGAGCGATACGTGGGTTTGTGGTAGTTTCCGCACCTAAAATTTATGTGTAATGATATCTGATAGCGTACTTGTAAATTTTAATAGTGTTTGAAGGTGCCTGGCATGTTGTCTGGGTTCAGCAAAGGTCTCGCTTCAGTAACCAAACACGGAATTCGATACGAGTTTTTGTGATTCACGGTTGGGGCGTTTTGTTCGCAGACGTACAAACCTACTTTCAGGAATGTATTGCTGCATTTGTTCGATCCAAAATTCTTTGTTATAGCTCAGTGACTAGAGCAACTGGGCGTAAACCAGGAGACCTGGTTTCGAGTCACGGTCGGAATGACAATTTTCGAACAAATGATTATTAATCAAATTAAAAGTATTAAAACACATTTGTACTCAGTAATAAGATCACATTTTGAGCACATTTATTACCGCTCGTGAGGAACATACTTTCGACGTAAGTGCTTCCCCAATAAGGTGTCTACGGTGAATAATGTGGAAACAACTATTAGTAAACAATATTTCGAGACACTTTCTCTTACTATTTTTCATAAAATTCTGGATTAGTATACGAAATGTTCCTTTATGATCGTAAAATCAAGAAACCGAAAGAATGTAGGAAATATATTCCAAAACATTAATTTGCGCCAAGAAAGAACCCACCAATGAAAGAAAGAGCAGTGGGGTAAGTTTCACATTGTAGCGCACCATTTCTGCACATACACGTCCATGATTAGACGTCAGAAATGGATGATGCGTCAAAAATAAAATTCTTCTGTGGATTATCGTAAAGCATGTGAGATCTCCTTATTGTCGCCAAATTCATGATAATGAAATGCCTTTTAGTAAAGAGCTGAATATACGTGCCGTTGATGAATACGTGGAACCTGAGATTCTCGGACTCAACATGAGGCAGTCGCCTTTACTCCCTTACCGAAAGAAGGCGTACGAACGAATGTTTTGCCTTTAAAACTATCGTTTTGATTTATATTGAGCCTGCTAACTTATGTAATTGTGCGCAAGTTATGTAATGCTGCGGAAAATCGATGCGGATATTTTTACGAAAATACATTTTCGTATACTGAGTTCATTATATTCTGAGTTCATCTGGTAAGAAAAAATGTCTTCGGCGTCAGTTATTCTATCCGTGAAAAAAAGAATAACTTTGGGGTAGCGAAACAACTGTTTTTTTTCAAAAAATTGTACCAGACCTTTTTTTAAAGGCTTGATTTTCTGAACAGTTTTTGTCTGAGCCGAAAATCTCTACCTTCAATTTTGTTGTTTTGAAACATTAAAGTTCTGCAATTTAAAAAAAAAACGGAGAGAAAACCGGTTCTAAGTATACATCAATGGAGCACATTCACTTGTCCTAAATATTGTCTTCAATTAATTGTGGAGTCAATATCAAATTACTTTATACTACTGATAACTCCAAACCTACGTCAGACGTCCATTTCACATTTGTATTTCAGTGCGTCTATTTTTCGTCTCTACACCAGAACGTCTACTTTTTGTCTGAATTTCAGGACGTATCCTTCTCGTCTGAATCATAGAAAATGCATATTCCGTTTGGTTGTTGATTTCGTTTCTTCTTCATTCCACAAACTCCAATCAATTGCACACATGCGTTGTCATCACAAGTAGACCGTGAATACACATGTCTTGATGTCAAATACGTTAGAAACATATTTAATTTCCACTCAGCAACCACAGTATATCCCCTCCTATTACGGTATATATCCACCCTGAATTTTGTCATCTTCAAGAATAAAACGAGAAAAAAGGTACATGAAGGGCTAAATTTACCCCGCGTACAAAATAAATGTGTGATGGAGGAGTATTAATTCCGTCCCGAAAACCTTTCTATTAAATATCCTTATTTCATAGATATTTCATTATTGCTGTTGTTCTAGTTTTCATCTTCTGTTTCTTCTTCATACATCCAGTGTATTAAAAATGTAAACTATTTGTAAGAATGGTGCTAGAGCAGAATGTGGATTGCTTTAGAAGCTTGCGACATTTCACTATTATGTATACGTGTCTGGTATTGAGATCATTCTCAATTGTTATTAATTACTTTTCGCTTCTTTGAATTTCTTTTTCTTGAAAAGGCAAGCTTCTAGGGGTCGATGTCTCGTCATACAGTTCGGATCTCTAATGTCGAAATGTTGGAAAAACAATAAAGTACATCATTCACTTCGAGGGGAAAAAGGAAAGCGAAGTGAACAGTCCGCATTTGCATCGCCAAGAAACGGTGCGCACACTGCACCCATGTGTTTGAAGGCCTTCCAGACCGGAAATACTCGCAGGCGACCGCCTCTAATGGCTACTTGTCAAGGAAGTCCCACTCTGTGCACAGGCTCGCGGCGCAGTGATCTCGCGAACGCTTTGTTCTCGTTGACACCTTGCTCGAGGACGCGGGAACGCGTGTTTCTAGCGTCCCTAGGTTGGCGTGTGGGATAATCATAGTCTTATGAAATATTTTTGTTTATTTTTGTATCCGTGCACAAACCAGCACTGTTCTTTCCGTCGATTTGTAATGTTCTCTAGGTATTTTATATCACATATATAATTATGAAGAATGATGAAATTACGTTCTTTGGCTTATTTTTCATTAGTGAGTAGTAGTTTATTCTAGCTTATTTTGAGAAACAAGAAATAAATTTTAAAAGAAGAAGATCGATGATTTGAATCAAAATTTTTAACGGTAAGGATTTGAAAGAGATTTATATGAGCAATTAATTTGCAAGAATTCATCGCCTAGTGCAATCACGCTTTTGAAAATTATTATATTTTCGAGGTAAAAAACGTATACACCACACACACACCACACACACACACACACACACACACACACACACACACACATATATATATATATATATATATATATATATATATATATATATATATATATATATATACATTTCGTGAGTCCTTGTACATGTAGCAAGTGCTACGTTAGAGAAGATCGCAAAGTTACTACAACATATTTTCACCGCGTATTTTATTTTTAGTTATAATAAATTAATTTACCTTCTAAAAATATTTTTTCTATCGTTAATAGTGAACTTTATTCATAATTGTCAATTGTATTCACATCTGATCTATATATAAAGTTTGTAAAATATCTAAAAATTGACAGAAATAATTTGAATTAAAAAAACACTTTAAAAATTAATTATTTTTATATGGGGAAACTCAGTGCATAAATGTAAGTCGTTATTTTCGTTTTCCGCAAGGTGGTTGCAGACCTGACCAAACACAGCCAATGTATCTCTGCCCGCGTAATTAAAGCTTCCTGTGATGCTCTCTTGTGTTCGCACCATTTCCTCTCGCTCTGCCCGGGGCTCGAAGCTGCGCCCTCGCCCGCGCCGCCACTGAGTGCGGAGGCGTCGCCTCTGTTGACTCGCAGCCAAAGCGCTGCAGGCGGATCGCCCCCGCCCCCGCCTCCGCCCCCGCCACAAAATAAACCACATCGCCCCAACCTCCCTCTCCGCTCGCTCAGCCGGTCTCTCCGTCTACTCACTAGGGATGCGAGCGGCATCGACCACGAAGCATCGATTGATTGATTGATTTTAATGACTCCGGGCATAGCAACTACACAGTTCATTAGTCCCGTAAGTATAGTACATGTCTTTTCTTGATGAAGAGGAGGAGGAGAGGAGAAGAGGAGGGGGAGGATGACGAGGAGGTGGTGGTGGTCTTGCCCCTGCTGTATGGTGAAATCCGTCGTCACCCTACTGTCGGCAAGCGGGGTTTTCCCCAACGAGGTATCTCGCACCAAAGGGGCACCGCCTCAGGCAAGCTCTAAGCTCCCGTCCGATCTCCCGGGTGACTGCCTATCTAAAACCGGGGAACTATTTATTGGACATTCTCCTTTCTCCCGTTCTTCTGTTCTACTGATGTCGTATTCACCTGTTTTCTCCTCACTGCTTACCTTCACATTCGCATACCCTGACTCATGCATAAAATGTGTGTGTGTATGTGAGGAGAGAGGACATCGGAGAGAAAAGAATAATCGCGCGCGGTTGGTGGTCGATTAGGGTTCTTCGCCGGCATTCGCCAGTTATCGATTGTATTTTTTATTTATTTAATAGGTAATTATTACAAACAAATTAGATTACTTGATCCTATGTGGCTAGGCCGAAGGCCTTTAAGCCATTACAATACCTACATCCTTCGCGTTCTAATCTTTCGAATTCTGGTATTCACCCCAAATGGTCTCTCCATCGCATCAAAGCCGCGGAAAAGAGACCATAAGGTATGGCTCAGGAAAAAAACCCTGAAGGGGGAAAAACCTGCCGTCAGAAGCCGAGTACATTTTAATCTAACCGACGTTTATTTTAACTATTTATTTTCTGGCGCGGGCGTCCCGCCGTCTCCTTCCAGTGCTTGGCCTCCTCAGCACCTGAAATCAAACAGCGCCACAGAAAATCGTCCGCACCAACGCCTCTGCCCTTACATTTTCGATCACCCCTTCCCTTCACCTCCTAATGTGCTTATTACTATGCCAGTTTTATTTTATTTATTATATTGACCTGTTATTTACCAATTGACTACGACGTATGACTTATTTCTTAATTGTTTACTAACTTAACATAAAATTACTGATTAACTTACTTATTGTTAGCTTATTGACTTATTAATTTCTCTCCAGTCTAGTTATCGATTGTAAAAACACGTCAAACAACCGATCAGAGCAGCTGGCCGCTGGAATTCTCCTCCGAGCAGCGTCTGAATTCTGTCTAGCCAAGTGGCTAGTGTCGGATATCCGCCAGTGCGTCTAGACTCCAAAGTCAGCGGTATAGCTCGCACTGAACTAACTCAGCCTCTGACCTGTAGCCTAATAATACTCCTGCTCATTCATTGCATCTCACTTACTCCACTTCCTTAGTCTTCCTACCGTTAACAAACTATTTTTATCGCCCGCTCTCCCGTGAGTACTCAAATGGGAATGCATCTCTC
The DNA here is from genome assembly GCA_038098605.1 of Gryllus longicercus. Lineage (NCBI taxonomy): Eukaryota > Metazoa > Arthropoda > Insecta > Orthoptera > Gryllidae > Gryllus > Gryllus longicercus. The sequence goes on along the minus strand of JAZDUA010000103.1, from coordinate 2,563,546 downwards.
TATTCCTCCGCCCACTCACCTGTTCTTTCTTATCAACAGCCATCCTTTTAATGTTTTTCTTCAAGAATATATTTCCTTTATCGTTAATGCAACTGCTTTTCCATATATACGTTTGTACTTCCAACTAGTATTTTTTAGCTCCTTCAGTTTGCCTTCGCTATCGTCTATCTCCGTCACCGTATCTCATACAACAGTCATTGCATATGTCATTGTCAATGTATCTATTTTCTGATACTGACAGTGTATCTAATAAATGAAATATATTTCTTTGGCAATTATCGGGAAACGTTGCTTAGAGCTTCAGCTGATACCACTGCAGTGCCTATGACCGGGAGGTCCTAGGTCCGAGTTCCAAAGGTGGTAGGGTTTTTGATACTAATGTGTCAGCTAGGTCGAATTCAGTCGCTGTCTGGAGGAGAATTGTAGCGCCCGGCTGCTCTGATCGGTAGTTTTTCGTGGTTTCTGCGGTCAACACCAGACGAATGCCGGAGCAGTACCCTACCAAACGGGCCACGGACCACGCGCAATCTTTCCTAGCTCTTCGTCGTTGTATCCTCACCCCTTTCTTACACACACACTTCCACTAAAGCGTGGAGACCGTTCGGGAGCTAACAGCTTGTCCCGGTTGAGGCGGTGCCCCGCTGGTGGGAGATACCGGGTTGTGGAAAAACGAGCAAGCCGGACCCAGCGCCGGATTTCGTCATCCAGTGGGGGATAATCACAGCCACCCCCTCGAGGAAACAATATGTCTACACTTACGGGACTAATGACTGTAGCAGTTGACGTGCCTGGAATCACTAACGATCAATCATTTAGTTACTACTGAGCGATTTTCTCTCTCAAACGGCCACCTCCGCTTCCCCAATTGCCTTCTCTACCAGGCAGACCTCTCTCACCTGCCACTTCCCTCCGAATCGCAGCGGCGCCCTATCCTCAAAGTGTTTACCAACAACGCTACATCTCTCGAGGATATTGTTGAATGTGTGCCAAGCATTATCCGGCTAACAACTTCACCACGCGCACTTTACAGAAACACAAACACGGCCCGTCTCTCCGTACATCCGGCGATGCAGTGTCAGCAATGTTGGCATCACGGTGGCCGCAATTTCTGATTACTGAGGTCTCAATAACGAAGTTGCCCCCTGCCCGCCCTCTCCGTCGACATCAAAGGTCGCCTCCTGGGGGGGGGGGGGGGGGGGCGACCCCGGCCACCCGCCCGCCCGTTGTGTGGAGTAATGTAATATCCCGTTAATTTCGTTTCGCGACTCACGTAATCGTTTGTTGGCGGTCACGTTATTGACGGTTGCTGGTGTGGACCGATTTCTCTGTTTTTGTGCAGTCTAATCGTATTGCGAACGCGACAGGGCGTTGGCCCAGCTAGTTGGTGGCGTTGTTTGGACACCCAAGAGACTTCGCAGATTTCGGATCGAACCGCAGTTTTGAAGGGTGTCGTGAAAACTGTTTCCTTAGGCGAAAGGAATTAGAGTACCACAAAAGAGAATAAATTCTAGACAAGGGTATTACATTCATTACTTATGCTGTATATTTTTCTCGTTGCCCAGAAACACTTCTGCTATCTCATTAATATATTTCACAAAGTTCTGAGACTTGTGAGATTTTTTTATTGAGGTACATTTCATCATTTTGAGATTAAAAATTCGTTTTGTGTTTTAGGTCATTGTTTGGCCATGTTTTACTTCTTTGTGTTGATTTTATTTTACTTTCATTTTCTGACTACTTACGTTCTTAATCTTAAATAAGAATTCTACGCATTGCCGTACCAACCATTATGGTGTTCCAACCATTATGGCGACGAGTTCCAATATTAACTGTTAGCAATGAACAGAATGTACAAGCAGGGAGATTCCTTAGTTCTAAAAGCAAATCAATCATTCGTGTATTCAGGGTATGACTGTCGTGTGAACTAAAATAAAGATCACAAGCTTATTCCGTGAATCATGAAAATGTATTAGGTATCGTGCTAGAAATTATTAGGCTAATTTCATTGTTTGTTTGAAAGGTTACAAAACATTGACAGGTAACCAAGAGATAACTATATATCGTCTTGGTAAAGTAGCCAAAAAGAATTCTGCACAAATATTGAAACAAAAATCTTTTTTAATGATTGTGACAATTTATATCAGAATTGATAGCGACATCGTCAACACCAGTCATCGCTCAGTATCAACACATTCTCTTTTATCGGCTCAGTTTTTTCAACTTTTTTTTTTTTTTTTTTTTTTTTTTTTTTTTTTTTTTTTTTTTTTTTCTTTTTTTTCCCTAAACTGTAGGTGTTAGAAATTATCCTCTAAAGGGAAGAGAATAACTGAAGAATGGAACATTATTGCATAGTGTAAAAATCACAAAATTAATTTGTTATTCGCTCTCAGGCAAAAACAAAATTGTTGCCCGTCGTGTTAATAGTACGATGTAGAGTAGATAACATTCTTATGAAAGGAAACAGATTTAAGGAAGGTAATACATTTAACGTAGAACTAACAAATACAGTTCCTTTACATTAAGATTTGATTGCTGTTGATGGTATTCAGAAATCGTTGTCTCATTTCGATTAGATCAAGGCAGGCTTGTGTGATTCTTTATTTTCCGTATAATGTCTAATAGTAAAATAGTTAAACTTATTTACGTTAGTCTCACTTGTAATATTTATAAGTGACTAGTGTTCTTGGAACGGTCGCTTGGTTTGAATTAGACTTTTTCAAGTTATAATTGAATTTTTATGTTGGCAGAAATTGCAATATTTGTAATTATTTCCAATAATGCGAGAAAGTATGTGATGTAACACTTCTAGTTTGAATACAAATGTCTTCAAAATGTTAAATAAAATAATAGCTTAATAACAAATAATATAAGATACATATTTGTGAATAATTTCCAAAATTTTCACTCTTGTCTGTCACAAAACCTAATCTATCTGTTAGGCTTGTACGAAAAATTGCACCAAAAATGTATATTATTTAGTATCCTCACTGAATAAATACTATACCAAAAGTAGACACATTAACTATCTTAAATAGTTGAGTCGGAAGTGACCTATTATTTCATGCCCGTGGCATTCTACTGTGTTGGTCCTTAATTCAAATTGATGTTCGCTTTGATGCAATACGAACGAAGAATTAAGAAACAGATAGTCATAAATCTTGTAATGTACACAAATTAAATGTGTTTTTTTTTCTCCACCACCGGAGTAAGTTCGGAAAAGCTCGTAGTTTTACTACACGCGGAAGACTGGAATGGAATTCTTAGGAGTGAATCAATTTTAAAGAGTATTACCTGCATTAAATCATTCCATCGAAATTACAGACGTGAACCGTGCGACCGCCGTGGGCACTGAGTTTTTTCCAGCCGCGGAACCAGTTCGGAAGCGGTTAAGAACCAAATCCGATTACTTCAAACTAGAAATCGCTGCGCCCGTGAATGATATTTACATAATGCAGAACCAGTTAGGAAACTTAGTAATTGAAAACTTTTAATGTAGACCTGTGAAGCAGACACAGATCTTAAAGATAGAAATTCCGGACTAAAGTCCCTCCGATAGTACATATTTTCTCACATTATGTCTAACGGCTTTACCATATTGTACAGCTAAATGAGTTTGCAAAAGTGTTTCTAACCAGCGAAATTGGTTTCTCCACGCTGAGATTCGAACGGAGGTCGTCTGACTCAAGAGGCCAGTTACACCGCGCAGTCACTAAGAAATAATTGGTTTTCCCGATGTCTAAAAGGACAAGTTCCCTCCCATTATTAAACGTTTTCTAAAATGTCCATCTAACTTATTCAGTTTTTGAAAATTCAGAGAGTTCAACGAAAATGAGACCTGTGCCATTTTTGGGCGACTTTTGGGCGAATTTTGGAAATTGAATCAACTTTAAGTAGAAATTATACGCTAATGGTACTAATGGTTTTGTCAAAAAATTGTATATGTCCTTTCCATCAAGATGTAGCTTTTTAGAACAGACTGAATTTGTGACAAAAATATTTATCTTCAACATTGTACTTTTGTAATGTTGATTTTTTTAAGTCTCTCAATTATAGATTTCTGCAAATGGGACCAGCACCATTATTTTACATCTTTGATGCATACAGTGAGAAAATATGAGGGCAAAATTTGGAATTATTTTTTAAAAAAATATTCTTTAAACGCCTGTTTCACTCACAATTACGCAAAAGATACTTATTTTGGAAAATCAAACATGATCGTCTTTCAAGAACTGTCTTTAAAGAACGGTAAGTAAGGGGAAAAATCACTATCTTCAATATCGTAATTGTGGAACGGAGCCGAAAAAATCCAACTTTGGCTACTTCAAAAACATTAGGGAATTTCAACAATACTTTGACCTACGCCGTTATTTTAAGCGGCATTAATAATATCCTAGGATAAAGTTTAAATAATCAATTTACAGCCATTTTTGAACGACATTTGAAAATGTTGAACCTTAGTGTAAAGTACAACCCAAAATCAAAATATTCGTTTTAAAGACGCAGGTCTTTGAGTTTAGATTGGTCCTGTAATATTAGTTTGGAAGAAAATTGTCTGAAACGTGTAGGCTATAACGTTGACCAAAGATGGATAGACACATTGACAGACAGATAGACGGACAAACAGATGTGCGGACAGACGGACGAACAGATGGACAGGCGGACATACAAACGTTCTGTCGTCCAATATACCTAATTTTGGCTATTAGGCATCCACACAACGTGGATTGTGATTACACTACGTGTTAGAGGATGTAATATACTATATACTACATAAACAAGGTTTATACAAATTTTCGTTGCCGGGCCAGCAATAAGACCGTTTTTGTGATTGTTGTTTCTCTGATATCCGGCTCACGATTACCATATTTTCTCTTCTTTCTTTGGAAGTAAGGTGAGGAACTAAAAATATGAGCCCTTAAATCGTTATTGTTTCGTCAATATAAGCAACACAGATTTATATTTTGCACATTTGCTAATCTTCCTTCTGCGCACTTTTGCAGTTTTTAATGTCAGTTCTTTGTAACAATTTATGATATTTGTCAGATTAAGACTGAAGATTTTCGGGAAAAGTTAAAGACTGGAAAAATTAATGTCGGGAACTAAGATCTGACACTTCTTGTTAAAAAAAAGGAGACTAAAAATTATTGTCTATCAGTGTATTTAATATGATTGCATACAGTGGTATCCTCTTGCATTAGAGACAATCAAACATTTAATTCTTGTATTGTTTCGATTGTTATTCAACATTTTATATTTTAAGATGAAAGAAACATTTGCATTTGTTTTCGAAACTGTAATACAGAACACCTAAAGATGTGGCCAATTGGGTCTCAAAACGTTGTGTTTTATGCTAGATGCCAATAAAATATAATTAATTTAAATATGAATTGTTTGATTGTTTTTAATACAGAATACCACTGTAAGTAATGATAAGATATGAATCCTTTCAGTGAAAATATGTGCTTCGCGTTCTGAAAACAATAAATACATCATTGTTGCAGTTTCGAGAAAATTTTGTCTTTCCCCGTTAGGAAGTATTATTTATAAATATTTGAGTCATTATGTATTTCCTCACTCTGAAATTTCTCATTCATAATGTAGATTTTATTCGATAAATCTTTAATGACATTCTTATCACCCTGTTAACTTTCAATTTTGATTCTTTAATTCTATTATTCCCATCCTCTCACTTAAACTTTCGCGAAGCATTACCGAACTCCAGGCAAAAGTTTCCGTGTTAGTCAGTCTGCTGCCCCGATTCGTTTCCGGAGAGTTCATGGAAGAAAATCGAAACGTCTTAGCAAACGACTCAATCGTTACCCTTCTCCCAAATTCCAACCCTTATTTCCCTCAATACGGTCAGTAGTCAAAGACTAAGATACTTAACGGATTATGGGATGAGAGACTGACTTCCAGAGCAACGCGTATTCTACGGGAGCGATTGTCTCCTGTGGAGTGTCTAGGAGGCGCGCTCTCACTTCGTAAAAGGCCGTCGCGGAGGCGTAGCGCCGTCCAACCGGCGACTCAAAGGAATTCTAATAACGCGCTGCGATAAAGCCAAACAGCGCGCCCGGGAGACCCAGGAGCTATTAAACAGATCAGGGGGCGCATGCGCGCTCTAAACTGAACGTAATATCTTAAAGCGAGTATTTATTCCGCGCGTTGCTTGCTCCCCCCCCCCGTCCCCCTCTCTGTCCCTCCCAGAAGGCGCTGCAGGCATTACTACAGGACTCCCCATCCTTCTTCCCACCTCTCTTCTCCGCTCTCTCTCTCTCTCTCTCTCTCTCTCTCTCTCTCTCTCTCTCTCTCTCTCTCTCCCTCTCCCTCCCTCCTGCAGCGCCCCTGGCGGCATCCCAAGAGCATTAGGGGCGTGTAAGCGGGGGACTGTATAAAGAGGTACATTCCGTGGCGCGTGATACATCGTACCTCATCCCGCCTTAAGATGTCCGTCATTACATTAACATAAAGTCCCGCCATTTTGTTCCCCTCCCGGCTCGTGCGTCACTTTCTGTTTCTTGCGGAGGGGAGGAGGGGCCGCGAGAGGTGGGGGGGTGAGGGTGGCTTACACGTTGGGGGAGAGGTCGTTGTTTCGAGGACGTGCTTGTAGAGCTTTTGCTCGCGGCAAGACTGCGCTATCAGATACAACAGCGAAACATTGACGTAGTGCCTCCTGAAATGGAAACCTCTCTCCGGGATGTTAATCAATATCCTCAAGACTTTTTACAAGCGGAATCTAGTACATATAAACATGCGAGAAAGTAAGTGCGGTTTTTGTAGCTTCACTAGTTTTTTTATTTACTTGGGTTTTCTACATATTGTACATTACATTTTTTAACATTTGATTTTTGATAACAGATTCATCAAAGATAAAAATATTTTTGTTCAATGTACTTTTGCAATGTTAACATTTTTTTGCAATATTTGAATATAAATAGTTCGCCGATAATGGAGCTAGCACCACATTGTTTACTATAGTGTTGACCACAGCAGTGACCACACACAGACGGGCAAACAGACGGACGGACAGATACGATCGATACAAATTAGAAGAAAATTTAAAGAAACAATTTGGAGCCGTTTCTGAGAAAACAATTGTTTACAAACTACCTAGATTCCATGCAATTTACGCAAAACGTACTATTTTCCGAAACGTTTTTCATGATTTATTTAAATACATGTCTTTAAAGAACAGATTTCATTCAGGAAGAAATCCCTATATTTGGCATTGTAATTGTCAGAAAAGGTGGCAAAAATTAAACTTTTGCAATTTTCGAAAATTCAGGATAATGCGATCTACGCATTTCTTTAATTGTCATTTAGTTAATTAGAGAAAACAATTAAAATAATAAATGTGAAGCCATATTTGAAAAGTTTTTGAATATGTTGTGGCTTCATGTAGAGTACCGCAAAAAATCAAAATATCCGTTTCAAATTCGCAAGGTTTGAGTGTAGATCGATCGGAAAATATCAATTTTGAAGAAAGTTGTCTGCAAGGTTTAGGCGGTAGCGTTGTCACAGAGAGACATACAGACGGACGGACGGACACACGCATGGACAGACGAATGGACGGTCAGACATTTGGCCACCAACCGATTTTTCGGTATCAAGTACCACAAAACATGGATTCTGAGGACCCAACGTGCTACAGGAAATACTACTAGAAAATTTACAACTTAGAGAAACAGATTTATCCACTGTCTCGTTACTAAAAACCTGCAATAAAATTTTCCGTCGAAAAATCTCCGTTTTCCGGGGCACGAATAGAATATTGTTTCTTCTTTCAAAGTAAGGCGAGAAAGTAAAACATATTCATTCGATTTTATAAAGTCAAAGAGAAACAGTTTGGTTAATTTAATAATATTTATTATTATTATTATTATTATTATTATTATTATTATTATTATTATTATTATTATTATTATTATTATTATCTTAAAGACGTCCGCATAGTCGAGATTGCTAAGGCAGTATTGCAGAGTCGATCTCGAAAAAAAGGATCGCGGGTTCGAGTCACGCCTCGTATGTGTGTGTCGTCCTTTTACCCCTCATTATCATCGTCATTTCAGCTTCCATACCCCCAGGACCAACAACCCTGGAGGATACAAATTGGATCCAGCTAAAATGCTGATCACCCTGATAAAAGTTACATGCACCTGTCACCGAGATAATGTACTGCTCCCGATAAATGCAGGATGTATGCACGCGTGGTCCATGTCGGCCTATTCGCGAGCAAAAAAAGATCTTAGAGTATTTGCTAAGAAAAATGCGATTCCCTCCCAAATGATGTCTGTCATCAATGATTTCAGCAATTACATTTGCAAGAAATTTCATCTTGACCAAAGTGCAAAATTCGGTTTAGAGCGAGGGGAAAGTGACATCAGAGGGTATTGAAGTTTATTTGCACACTGCGATGCAAGATATTGCGCCAAGTAAAACTGGCGAAAAAATGCGAATCATGGATCAAAAAACAGAAAATTGCTCACACAGCTTCATGTCACCCTGAGGGTAATACCTGATGTCTTTGTGTCGCGTACGGAAGGAGGGATGAGGCATCAGGCAAACTGAAGCGTCCTGGCACCATGCAATAGACGGAATGGGAAAGTATTTGTCTTCTTCTTCATTTCATGGATTAGACAGGGCTGCCTGTTCCGGAAACCATCTTTTTCTGGAAGACCGGTACTCCTTCGCCCAGCTGGTTTGTAGTCGAGGAATTCGGCTTCTGCTCATTCGCTGTAGATGACTGCAGCAGTTCATTTTAGTGTCACTGATCTTCTTCTCGGGACTAAATACCCCTCTGTACGTATTTCTTCACTTCTAATTTTCTTATCTAGAGTAAACCCTTTCATAGCATACGAGATCTCATTTTTTCTTCTCACTCTATTTGTTTCTCTTTTCGAGAGGGTCCAGGTCTTGCTTCAATATAACACTACTGGTAATTCCATCGTCTTATAGAACTTAATTCTGGTTGTTGTTTTTTTGTTTTATGAATTGTTCCACAAAATTGTATAAATCTGTTTACTTTGTTTGTGAAGTATTTTTTAGTTTAGTAATTTTTAACGTAAATCTGTTTAAATTTAAGTTTCAAATTAGAAATTAGAGATCTAAATTGATAATAACAGGTTGTTTAAAAAGTCGAGGCATCCGTCGTGTTGTGCTCCAAAAGTGCTCCAAGTGCTCCAAAAGAAGAGGACCCAAGGAGTAAGATGGCAAGTCTAATGATAAATGGAATTTAAGGCTAAATGTACCGACACTAGTACAATTTGTGGCCACCACGTGGCAGCACCAAAATATGTAAAATTTACTTCACTGATTACGTCTGAACCAATGGTCCGATTTTCGATCTGTAAACGGCATTTGACGCCTTTTTAAAATAGAATTTACGCTACGATGCCCTTTTTCCAAAAATGTAGCAAAAACGCGAATTTGAAATTAGTTCTCAAACTTCCGAGAACAAATTAAAAAATGTGGGCTTATAGCGCGATGGCGACATGCTTCCTGAATCCAACGCCGTGACAATCATACAAATCGGACGAATAGGAGCGTCGTAAAGAGAAATTTACGAAAACACCTCCCTCCCCTTTCCCCGTCTGCGCCGTTGCGACATCCACCCGACTGTTGACTGTCGGCGCGGCGACACGGCCAGGCCAGGCGGCGTGGGCCAGCCTCGGCGGAGCAGGAGGGACTTGCGGGATTCGCAAGCCAGACAGTCGGTTTATGCGTTCGTCACTTTGCATCTCAATCTATTTTTCCACGGATATCAAACTAGAGATTTTGTACCACTATTACAGACCGAGGTAAACGGTCTGTAATAGTAGTACATAACTATCTTTTTCACATATTTCTGTCTTCCTTCGAATGCCATCTTAAAATTGTTTGAGGCATTACTCAAAATATCGATTCCGATTTGGAACTATTTTTTTTTTAAAAAAAAGGAACTCATTGTGTAAATATCAGCATTATTTCATCTCCTCACATCTCATTTAAGATACATTTTACTTCTAAGGTCTTCTGTTATCACACAACCTTGCTCTAAGATCTTCCGTTGACAAATACTGAAAAAATTGAGCGGAGTATAGCACTCAAATATCAGCATTATTCCATCTCCTCACATCTTATTTTAGATATATTTTACTTCTAAGGTTTTCTGTTATCACACAACCTTGCTCTAAGATCTTCCGTTGTCAAATACCGAAAAAATGAACGGAGCACGAGCTCTTTTATCCTACAACTCTATTTTTGATCTGAAAACGACGCGTACCTGCTTTAAAGGGTTCATTTGGTGAATCTCTAAATAATATACAATATAATAATAAATTCATTTATTATTTACAAAAATATATGTATACAAAAATATACCTCCACCTCGCGAAAAATAATTGGCTGGATCCGCTCCTGCTGTGACACCTCTCCTAACTCCGTAAGCGGAAGGCAATAACATAGACCCTCGTATGTCATCGGAAGCGACCGCAGATCCTGCACACTTCTGGCGTCTCCCACGGCAACGCCCCAGGGAGAGAGGCGAAACGATGAGAGGGAGACGAATTTTCATGCCGCGAGGTACAATTACTGGTAACATTGGGGAAAGTTTTATCTCGTAAACTAAAAGTAAATTATAATTTTGAATTTCTTGGTACTTTTTATGCATGTAGCCGCAGTTATCTACAGTGTAATTATTGTAATAATAATTATTATTTCTATTTACATTTATTCAAAAGTACCAAAATCAAGGGTAGGCCTGTGAGATCGGAGTCGGTAGGACAGACATGCAATACTTTCACAATCTCTTTTGTACAGACTAACAGGCAGATACAAGAGAGAGAACACAAAGCTTTTGTGACTGACCAACGAAATTCTAAAAGTTTGTACATCTTATGTTTGTAACATGATAAAAGTAAATTATGAAAAATGAGTGGTTGTCTCTACGACTTATTGCACTGACGAGTTCTGCAGTTTTCGAATTTTGTTTTTGATGGATCACCCACCGTCTCTTGTTTTCCATTTACCAAGTCATGAGATTAGAAGGCAACAATCTCCTTTTCGTTTTTCGAGATGACGGCAGAGATTTTTTTGTTGGTGGTGTTGTAAGCGATTCTGATGCAAAAGCAACGTTGGAATTCTGATTTTCGTAGTGATTATTGGAGGATCTAAAATGTTATTGAAAGAAATGTTTACAAACACTCAATATATTAGCCATTTTGTACATGAATTATAGTGCAGTATACTCCTCTATAAATCGAAGTTTTTAGTACCTGAGATAGTACAATCTAAAAGCCACTTTCACACTTTGCGATCTCAACAAATTACTTTTGACGTTGAAAACCTAAAAAGTGTTCCCACTAGTGTAACGATTTTTGACGCCTTATCTTTCGCAAGGCGGCAATTTGACAATAATCTCTCTTGAATAGTGAGAGAAATTCAATTACATTGCACAAATTAATATATTTCCAAAACTTTAATAAACCACGTATTTAAATATTACTGTCATCTGTCGAACATAAGAGGTTGAACTAAAGAATTCGCCGAAGTATACAGTGTAAGTATTCGGCATATTGACGTGTTCTGCAATTTGCCGCCTACGCGAGCAGTCGAGGAAATAGTATATCTGCTTTGACAACATTGTATGAGGTTCAATATCACTTCATCTGATATAGAATGTTTCTTGTTCTGAGAAGACATGAACTCAATGAGTGACATGTTGGTTGCTTCTTGTTCGTAACACAAGTGTATAGCGTATTAATTTTAATTTGGTTTCTGACTTTTGGTGGGACGGTATAGCTTCTGTTCGTAGTGAAGGCCAAACAATACACAGTTAAGCTGGGGAAATTATACGTCTATTTATTAAGAAATGTGACGAAGAAAATAATTCGGGCGTTCTTCATCACACGCTGCACAACAGCAATTTTCGCGTAGTAAACTATACTGAAGTATCTGTTCGAACTGTGATATCAATTAAAAAAGAAGGATTTGAAGCCGGCGGGGCAGCCTTGAGTACTCCCGTAAGAAAAAGCCATATTGTAAAGATAAAAAATTCCACATTGATGGTATTCACTTATTGCTTATTTGTTTTCCTTATTTTCGTATTATGTTTTCATTTTTGTCTATGGATACTTGGCGTAATATATTTGGGACAGCTAGTATTTGCAGATTAGGCGGGGGCAGGGAGGGCAGCTTCCAAGAACACCGAGCGCATTCCTCAGCCTTGCAATCAAATCAGCTCCCAACTAGAAGAATGAGGTGGCTCGTAAATGAAGAGTCGCAAAAGACACATGGACGTGGAGCAGTAAGTGTAAAGGGGAGAAGGGCACCGAGTAAGCGAGCCGATCAGTGAATTTGGTGTGAGCATTCACCACGTTGTCTATTTGCGAACCACTGTCCCAGAGCCATATCGGACTTGGAAATCCCGGGCCACCTCCCCCACGGCCACTTTACCCGAGTCCAGGCTCGTTCGTGCCCTAGTCCCTGCCCTAGTCCTTTGCGGTAGGTGGCGATGAAAGACCAACCGCCCGATGCATTCGACAATCGACAGACTGAATCAGACCCTCAGAGAAAATTCAAGATTTCCTCCGTGAAATATAGAGAAGTTTCACAAAATCTTGGAAATACAGACATCGAAGTGAAGATTCGATGGATACATAGTACGATATAAGCAACGAAGTCCTTATATTTCTTTATTTTCAAACATTATATTTCTCTGCAAAGAAAGCAAATGACCAGACGAAAGTCAGAAAACTCTACGGGGATTCCAGCCCAGACCAAGACAAGATAAAGAAAAGTTTATTCAAGAAAAAAAACGAAGACGTGGAAGAACTTAACAACAAATAGGTATCTTAAGATATTTTCCAGGTCATCCAAAATATGATCACGGAGTGTAAACCAACAATGGCGAATGTTGAGAACGAGAACGACAAAATAAATACAACAAAAGAAGAGATCACGAAAAGATGGGAAGAAAACGAAGAAGTTATATGATAAGAACTTACAAATAGAGTAGTGTGTAAATATAGATGATTACGAATAAGAACCTGAGATGGAAGAAATGAATTAGGCGACAAAACAACTGAAAAATGGGAAGTCCCAGGCTGTAGATAATATTCCAATCGAATTATTCAAAGATACAGGGAAAGAAATCTTGGCGAAACTAACACAATTATGCAATGTAATCTGGAAAAGAGAAGAGTGACCAACAGATCTGCAAGGTACTATACTTTTTCTATTACAGAAGAAAGGAGACAGCCGAGATTGTGCAAAAAAAAAAAAAAAACAACACAATTGCATGAATACCGTGTGATTCAGTCAATCGGCAAAAGTCATCCCTCGGAAAAGGAAAAAAAATAAGATTTTAAAAATGTTGTTGATGTAAGCATATACTTTCTTAAGATTTTCAAAAACAATTCACATTGAAAGAAACCTCATTTTCTATCTTCTTTGGAAAGTTGTGTAGATTACATTACGTCGCGTAAGCGTTAGTGTAAAGCATATTCTAAGATCATACTCACAGAAAAAGATTTCCTTCGTTTTTAAACTCGTTTGAATGTTCCATATTATTTATATCATTGTGTCCGATATGTCACGAAAGAGTCAGGTCTAACTGGTTTTGCATGCTGCAATTTCTACAGATAACTTTTTCTAGAAAATCCACATTTTATAAAACAAAGAAAATGGAAGGGGAAACACGCTCCAAATCAAGCAAACATCTAGGAGTTTTCCAATTGCATCATTACCCTTTATTCACTTACGTAGTCTGTATGAAATGACTCACCGGAATTATTTATACCCATCAAAATTATACAAACATAACATATTTATTTTATATCAAAATAACTTACCAAGTAAGCTGGAATAAGTCATGATTCATACTATTTTATTTCAATGCTTGTTACGGCGGTGGAGTCAGGATACAGCTCGCCAGACTGCTATTTTTCCACCTTTTTTTAAATTTGGAAGTCGTAGGGAAGTGCATGGGCATACCAGCCCTGAGGAAGACCACGATAAAATGGTCGAACCGTCGGCAAGACAGTTTTCGACGCGACGTCACCCGGACAGCCAAGTTCATGCATTTTTTAAAATTTGTCCGAAAGTACAAAAACATTTTTAAAATTAGCTTCAGCTATTTTACTTGGGAAAAGAGATTCACCAGATTTAAAAAACCACTCTTTAAAGCAGATAAACGTCGTTTTGAGTTCAAAAATCGAGTTGTAGGATAAAAGAGCTCGTGCGTATACTCCGCTCATTTTTTACGGTATTTGACAACGGAAGATCTTAGAGCAAGGTTGTGTGATAACAGAAGACCTTAGAAGTAAAATATATCTAAAATAAGATGTGTGGAGATGAAATAATGCTGATATTTACACAATTAGTTCCTTTTTTTTAAAAAATAGTTCCAAATCGGAATCGATATTTTGAGTAATGCCTCAAACAATTTTAAGATGGTATTCGAAGAAAAACAGAAATATGTGAAAAAGATAGTTATGTACTACTATTACAGACCGTTTACCTCGGTCTGTAATAGTGGTACAAAATCTCTAGTTTGATATCCGTGGAAAAATAGATTGAGATGCAAAGTGACGAACGCATAAACCGACTGTCTGGCTTGCGAATCCCGCAAGTCCCTCCTGCTCCGCCGAGGCTGGCCCACGCCGCCTGGCCTGGCCGTGTCGCCGCGCCGACAGTCAACAGTCGGGTGGATGTCGCAACGGCGCAGACGGGGAAAGGGGAGGGAGGTGTTTTCGTAAATTTCTCTTTACGACGCTCCTATTCGTCCGATTTGTATGATTGTCACGGCGTTGGATTCAGGAAGCATGTCGCCATCGCGCTATAAGCCCACATTTTTTAATTTGTTCTCGGAAGTTTGAGAACTAATTTCAAATTCGCGTTTTTGCTACATTTTTGGAAAAAGGGCATCGTAGCGTAAATTCTATTTTAAAAAGGCGTCAAATGCCGTTTACAGATCGAAAATCGGACCATTGGTTCAGACGTAATCAGTGAAGTAAATTTTACTTATTTTGGTGCTGCCACGTGGTGGCCACAAATTGTACTAGTGTCGGTACATTTAGCCTTAACCCTTAAATCGAAGTGGCAGCTACTGGCGGCAATATACCTGAGGTCACTTCTTGGCTATCCGGGCGACGCCGCATCGTTGGTTGAGAGGCCGAAATATATCTGAGGGTTCTGTTTTGTCCATGCACTCGTCAGTGATATCAATTGGCGCTCATTCCTTCATTTCTTTGTTCGCAGTTTGCTCATGTGTGTATTGCTTCGCTTTCTCATGCGATTCGTCACCCGAAAAAAAATAGTGCTACTAGAGAAATAATTGGAATAAGAAGGTGCCATGGTATTTGTGCTTCTCTAAAAATTCATTTTTAACAAACATACGATTGTAGCATTATTTTCGTGTTACATAGTATGTATATTTGTCTCTTTAACTGAGTCTTTAGTGTGTGGGGCTGGATGGCCGCGGAGGCTAGAACGTCTGCCGACTCAGCGTGTTGGTCGGAAGGGTCTTGGATTCCAGTCCCGCCGTAAGCATGGTTGTTTGTAACTTGTCTTTCATGAAGGCCTAGTGAGACCAAGGAGCTCACAAGTGTGTCAGGGTGTAGCGTAAAGGGTAATATGAATCTCTATGAAGGATGTACTGGGTACCCGGCGCAGATAGTCAAAATAGGCATGCCCTAAAAGCTGGAAAAAAGCCTTCGAAAAAAAACTGAGTCTTCAGTGTGAGATGCGTACATTCACCTGGTGATTCGTAGCAGCCAAAAATGGTCTCTCGGGAGTCATCAACTCACATTAGACGTTGTAGGAAGAAGCGTGGCTGAACACCTGTCGCGGCGGGGCACTACGTGTCTCATGATGTTTGTTTGTTTCCCGAATTAACACTTTCGAACACTAAGCCTAACTCGATTGTCTTAGATGGTTCAGGGCTACAACTTATGTCACAGCTAGATGGTTCAGGGCTACAACTTATGTCACAGCAGTGGCTCTTCCCGGAAGGTCCCCGTATCAAATTAAATCTTTAGTTAGGTCGGCGACGCAAAATAGTTTTCTATTTGTCGGGAGCAAACATGACTACTATTCAAATGTTGCTTACCTTGTTTTGTTGGTACCTTTGTTCATCATTCAATTATGTACAGTAAAAGAGTGAAAGGTTTTCGATCTCAAGAAAACATGGGCGGATTACGCTTCTCCCCTAAAAGTCACACACACTTTTAACCGTTTTTTACGATAAATTAATCAAACAAATCAAATCGAGCATTGCCATTAAAACTTTCAAATATTGTTTTATGAGCAAAAAGTTTGACAGAGTAAAAATATCAGTTTGGGATTGCATGCGAGTCAGTAATATATTTGATGAAAGAAGACCAATGAGATTAGGAAATAAATTGTAAGAAAACTGCGGTTATATAACAATTGTAGGAACCCATATCTCTTCGAACGTTATATTTAACATTGCCTATATAACGAAGAATAGAAGAAATATCATTTAGTAGAATGACACAAAACCGTAGAATTTTTATCACCGTTCTCCGTGTTTCGAAAATGAAAATTAATTTCCAATGTAAAAAAGTAATTAATTTTGTATCGTTGCTCCAGAAAGTGATTAGATAACTTTCTGCGTGAGTGAATTATTCAAACAATATTCTAAAAGATCCTTTAATTAGATGAAGAACAGAAATATGAGGACCAGAAAAAATTGAATAATGATAGAATAGTATTCATCGTGATTTTAGACACTATTTTAAATCACAGTATTTGCATTGTCGGTGAATCATAGTTTTCCGTTATTACGGAATTACACTAAATATTATGTTCCCTTCATATAAAAAAAGTACGTGAACATCAAATTAAACGTTTAAATACTGCAATAGCTAAATACATAATCACAATAATTATGCAACCGATTTATGATTCGTGAACGGAGTATGTGAACCGATGTGAAACAGTTTACATTAATGCATAATTAGTTTCTATAATTGATCTTTAATTTGCATTTGTTTTCTGACTAATTGCGACACCAAATTGTGCGATATTGTAAATGAGATAAACCCAATAAAATATTGAAATCAGTTTTCAGCACTTGCATTTTTACTTTTTCGTCTACTGTGTACTTACGTATAAGAGAAAAATATATTCATGCTGCTGTGAAAAACTTTCGACAGGAAAGTCGTATTATGGATCACTGGTTTCAAAAACATAGACAATTTGTTCCTCTTAAATGTAGTAAATTACATTCTCTAATACGTGGTGTAGTCTGAATCCACTTTTGTAGAGCTTTATATCTAAAAATTATTTGCGACAGAACGTATGTGTGTTCGTCCTTCTGTCTGTGTACAACGTTAATACCTACACTGTTTATACCATTTTTTCCATAATTCATGTTTCCCAATTGATGTGAGCGAACTGAAGGCGCAGCGAAGTTGTATCAAGTATATCGAAACAAGTGCACACTCAATTCATTTTTCAGGCATATTGAATGAACGTTTGAACCATGGAATTTCAAAAGCTTTGAAAAAATATGATCAGGGAAAGATGCTTTGTAATTCAGAAATTTTGAAGTACCAAGAAGGGCAATGATACTGAAACTTTCAAAATCGTAAAATCTATAGCTAATCTGATTGAGTACATTGTCCTAAATCGCATTGAAAATTCTTCTGAACGTGAGTTCACTAGGTTCGCTAGTTTTTAATTTCTTTTATACATATTCTTTCATTACCTCACAAGAAATAATTTGCCAAATGTTTTGGAATTCTCTTCCGTGTTCCTCTAAACAATCCATAGTTTGTAGGACTTTAGAATGGCAGTATAGAATATCCATAAATTTGTCTTGTAATATGAGAATTCGATAAAGAATGTCCATACGTTATGTCCATAAATTATTGAGAAAGTTTCAAGAAGGAAGACGGCTCAGAAAGAAACCTTGTGTTTTTCAATGTTTCCGGTTCCCAATCAGCATTGTTTTCTCGATGTTGAAATAATAATAATAATAATAATAATAATAATAATAATAATAATAATAATAATAATAATAATAATAATAATAATAATAATATTTGGGTTTCCAACAGTCACTCCTAATGAAACACACTGTTACTAAGAACATACTAACAACTGAAGTGTGTAAACGATTGCATGGACTCTTAAAAACTCAACTCTCTGCTAGAAACCTTGTGCAGGCCATCAATTCATTTGTTATTCCAGTGCTCACATACTCCTTTGGCGTTATTAAATGGAGCAATACCGACCTCGACAACCTCCAGAGGACAATTCGAACCGCTATGACTCAACACCGAAAACATCATCCCCATTCAAGTACTGAGCGTTTTACCCTTCCAAGGTCGCAAGGAGGGCGAGGTGTTGTAGATCTCATAAATATACACAGCTCTCAAATTGCTTCACTCAGAAGATACTTCTTGGAACATTGTGGGAGAGTTCAGCAAGCAGTGAGCGCAGCTGATAATAACTATAGTCCTCTGAACTTGAAAAAGCTTGATCCGCCTGTTCAACCAATCATTGAAACGGAAGAGAAGATATCCTTATGGAAAGCGAAGGTACTGCATGGAAGGTACCCTCACGAGCTGAGTAAACCAGAAGTCGACATCTCTGCGTCGCACGCATGGCTCCAGCACGGGGATCTCTTTCCGGAGACAGAAGCCTTCATGATAGCTATCCAGGACCAAGTGGTACCAACATTGAACTACAGAAAACACATTCTGAGAGATTCTACCATTCATTCCGACTCGTGTAGAAGATGTGAGGCTGCAAGCGAAACTATCCAACACGTGACAAGTGGATGTAGCAGCCACGCACAGTTGGAATACAAAAAGAGGCATGATGAAGTGGCGAAGCAGGTCCACCAATTATTGGCATTGAGAACGGGCTTACTCGCCACTTCCGTGCCGTATTATAAATATGTGCCTCAGAATGTGCTTGAAAGTAGTGAGCACACACTCTACTGGGATCGCTCCATCATCACTGACAGACATGTCGGCGGCAATAGACCCGATATAACGATAACATTGATAGAAACCATCAGCAGGTTTTCCTTATCGATATATCAATACCCAATACCCACAACATATCGGGAAAATATCAAGAGAAGATCCAGAAGTATACCGATCTCGCCCATGAAGTCGCATCTCAGTGGAACTTCAGTAAAGTGACAACTGTGCCTATAATAATATCAGCTACAGGAGTGATCCCAAAAATGACACTTCGGGCACTGGAGTGTCTTCACTTGGATGCCAGGAATGTATGTAATATGCAAAAGTGTGTAATTTTGAATACATGCCGTATTGTCAGAAGCCATCTGAACCTTCAGTAAAGCAACCACACACCTGGTCATCATTCCTGTGTGTGGTTGACATACCGACCAGTAGATACTGTGAATAATGTATAATAATAATAATAATAATAATAATAATAATAATAATAATAATAATAATAATAATAATAATAATAATAAAAGTCCGCTCCGTGGCGTAGCCGTCGTCTGCGCCGAGGAGGCTGCAGGTTCGAGTCCTGCGTAGACATGGTCGTATTTGTGATTGCCCCTTTACCCGTCTTCATCCTAT
Organism: Gryllus longicercus; assembly: GCA_038098605.1. Classification (NCBI taxonomy): domain Eukaryota; kingdom Metazoa; phylum Arthropoda; class Insecta; order Orthoptera; family Gryllidae; genus Gryllus; species Gryllus longicercus. Next base: position 2,543,981 of record JAZDUA010000103.1, on the reverse strand, counting down.
CATCATCGTTCTATCATCACATAATTCACACTTCAAGGCGTAACAACCTTGTAGTACTGAGAGGTTCAGCTGATAAATTGATCTTGGAAAAATTGCAAACGTTAATTTGTAGTGTGGTCAGTAATGGTGTATACGCCAATAATAATAATAATAATAATAATAATAATAATAATAATAATAATAAGAAGAAGAAGAAGAAGAAGAAGAAGAAGAAGAAGAAGAAGAAGTATAATAATAATTGAAGAGACACGCAGGTTGTGTAGTGTAGTTACCTCCACTGTACCACTCTCGGAAGTTCAAATATATATTTCCAAGTGATACGACACTCATCAAAACTGGGGAAATCTGTTGGTCTCTATACAATATTGTACGACCAACAAATTCAAACGGACGCCGCAGTATTTTGCGGCCTAGCGACCGCCCAGCCGCGCCCCCTCCCCTCCCCGCGTCCTTGAAACGCCCAAGGCTACCGCTCTTGGCTTGTGTTTCCTCCCCGCGACAGCGAATTCTCTGGGCAGCGTTAAGAACTGGTTGGAACTTCTCCCTCTAACGTTCTTCATAGCACGAATGCCGAAGACTGACTGGCTCATCGTAGCAAAACCGTGTTATTTTTTCGCATCTGTTTTAGAGTCGTTCAAAATCTCAATAACGTTTTAGCTGATTACCACGCTGATGAAACATTTCTTTTACACATCGAATTATGTATACCTCCGGTATATACGAGGTATCGGAGAATTTGCCACTGACAGAAACCTACCATACACACACACACACACACACACACACTTACATGCATTGGAATACTACACACGTCGAGACATCGGTTGTGAGCTTAGAGCTTGTTCCGGCTGGGGTGATGCCTCGCTGGTGGGAGATACCTGGTTGTGAAAAACCCCGCTAGACGATAGTCGGCCGGCGCTACATTTTGTCACCCAGCGGAGCAAGATCACTGCCATCTCCCGCGATAAAACAAGCACTACAATTATTGGATTAATGATCTTAGCAATTGATACGTCAGCCCGGAATCACTAATCAATCAATTAATCAGGCTCCACTGACAATATCTCAAAAAAAAAGCATAACTCGCATCTCGGAGACCGATACGCTCCGCTGTGCCCGGCCATCTGCCTCAAAAGTAGGGCCCGGATGTTACATGGTCATATTTTTGTTTCTTTGAGTTATTTCCATGGAAAATGTAAATTAAGCATAATTTTATCTGCAATGACTAAAATTATGAAATTTTCACGTGCCCTAAGCAGTCATATTTTGGCTTGTTTTAACCTTTTGGACATTTTTCGTAAAATTAACATATTTATTATTATATTTATTGTCATATTTTATTGTCATACTGCATGCAGTAGTCTCAAAGAGATTTTTCACATCTAGTAACTGTTTTCTTACAATTGTATCTAATTATTGATTGTCCTTCCTATAAATACACAGGGATGTGAATTGGGATGGTAAGCAATATAGAAGGAGAAAAGAAAACGTAGAAACCACCCGATACGGAGAAAGTGTTATTTTAGTTTTGTCAGGTTTTCTGCCAAGGTCAATCGCTACTATAAATCACTTTGGCTGGTAGAATTTTCTTCATGGGGCGACAAAGGAGAAGGAGTGATTTATGAATGTGCTATATTTTAAGAGTATATTTTCAAGATAATGGTTAAGTAAACAGCGGAAAGATTTTGAAGGTTTCGAAAATGTCAAAAAAATGGTTGTCATATTTATGGTCATATTTTGATATTTTTTAGATCATAAATGCTTGCATATTTCTACCCTTTTTAGGTCATATACACCCGGGCCCTACTCAGTGGTTACGTCCCCTAAGGAATGTTTGCTTAAACATTGCTGCATTACGCGGGAACTTCTCTGGGCGAGACGGCCAGCTGTACGAGCCAACGCGAGCCACGAACCATCGGCGCCCCCTCATCTTCTGCCAGCCGCTCCCCGGAGAAGAGCGTGTTTCTTCTGAGGAGCGCAGTCGGAAGAGAACTTTTTCTCCTCCCCGCCGCTCACAACAGCGCCATTGTCCCGATCTGCTCGTCAGCGGCGGCGGCCTGATCGTGTTGTGTTGAGAGGGTGTTTGCGTATTCGCTGCGCGTGCGTTCGCTGGTTGTGTGTAGCCAATCGCATTCGAGATCTGTTATGACTAACAATAACTAGTTGAAACGCCCTTCGGTTAAACTAGCATCGGAAGTAGCAACCGGGTGTGTATTTTGCCGTCGCTGGACAAATACTTGACGCTCTCAAACCGACTGCTTTCTTATGGAACAACTTTTATCTGTCTTGTCCGCTGTGTAATAAGTTTAGCTTCGTCATTCATAAAAAAAACGTACGTCAAATACCGTAAAAAACGTTCGTCAACACACTCTTGATGACGACTTTCACACACCCAGACCACCTTTCCGTGAATGAAATTTATTTTATTGTTTATGTTCGTTGTGTTCACCCTGTGAAGATAAATAGTAAAAAGTCCTGCTTCCTTAAGAACCTGTTCGCGCGCACACATCTAAGCCGAGTAATAAAAGCCTCCTTTGTTCAACGTCGGCGTTCGGGAAAGTCCCCCTCGATTCGTTGTCATAATTTTTAAGCCTTCGGTATTGTTCCTGTACTTACGCAACAGAATTCAGAGTGCAGTGTTAAAAGGGTCCCTCGCTGGCTTAAGCCTTTCTTTAGGCATCGGAGCTAATTGTTCAAATTTGAATTATAATCTAATCATGACTAGACAAATTGATGGGACTTCCTCGAGGCCCGAAAAAAGGATCCTTAAGTTCCTAAGCGAGGACAAAAGAAAAAGGAAGGAATTTGTCGGACATTAAGGAGGCTTATGGATGTGAAAGGGAGTGATCGTGGAAGCCAAGGAGGGCACGAAGGGACCGCCTTTCAACACGCCCATTCAGTAGTTCACTAATCTCACACTATTTATATGTCTCTTGTGAAAACGGAGCAATAACTCAACAGAAAGAAGGATTACAACATAAATCCGTTGACACCGCATGTGGAGATCAGGTTAAAGACGAACGGTCTGTACTTTAGTGACGACGTCCAGTTTCTAATACTTTAATGTTTCATTCTGAATCCACTTAACATGTCAGTAAAAATTTTGTGACATACTTCATTATATTTCGATTATTTATTTTCATCACTTATGGCTGTTAATATTCTACGATAATTCGCGCCAACGAGAGAAAACATATATTCTTTCTGTCATTATTGACATAATTATGAAGGCACTTGATTTTTTCACAATCATTTAGATCCGAACGGCCGTGGATTACTCATGTTTAGAACTATCCCGTCCACCAATGGAATAAATATCAGTATGTCTCGTTCTTCTACTGGGGAACTTATGATTTGTTTTCGGGTTCATCTAGAAGTGTCTAAAGAAATTTATTCAAAAACGTTTTTTTTTTCTTTTTTAGCGCTGCGATCTAACAGTGACCGAGAGAAACACGTGTTCCGGCTATCACCTTGATCGACAGCACAAGCTGCGCTGATGATCACTGAGACTAGGCTATCCGGAAGACGCCGCGTCCAGGACACAGGTGCCAACGTTTCGGTCGCCTTCATCAGCGAACTTCTGCGCTTTCTGTGACCTTCGTCAGGGCGTAGTTATGGCAATAACTACGCTCTGATGAAAGTCGCAGGTAAGTGCTGACTCCGGTCGCGGAAGCCTACGCTCTCACATGATCACTGATCGCCAACGTCTTAAGCCACTGACTGTGGATCTTGGTGTTTCTTTTTTTTTCGTTAATCGGCCGACTAGGACCACGCATGCAAGCATCCTGCATTTACCGTGGCTCAGTTTTTATTTATTATCGCGGTGGCAGGTGCTTGCAACAACTTTTTGGGGGGACCAGCATTTTAGCTGGATCCGATTTTTATCCCCCACGGTTGTTAGCCCTGGGGGTATGGAAGATGAAATGATGATATGATGATAATGGGGGTGAAAGGACAACACATACAGACATACACAAATACACCCATTCCCGAGGCGGGACTCGAACCCGCGATCTTCTGGTCCGAAACCACTCCGGCACTACTGCCTTAGCGATCTCGGCCATCTGATCGGCTTGGATCTTGGTTTATATTTATATTATACTTTATTCCCAGATGTTCCAACCACCAGTGGCAGGATGTTGGAGTTGGGCACTCCATGAATTTGGGCTGGCAGGGGAATGATTAGTTGTTTTTTTCCACTTCTCTCTCTCTCCTACTTTCAGGAGTCTAGCCCCATCCTCGTGGTGGACAGTCACGTCGACCACGCGGACCCTTTCCTACTAAAGCGCCAGTAAGGAGCTTAGAGGAAGTAGAACCCGCACATGAAGAAGATTTATATACTGTTTCGCTACCACGGTCCGGCAATAAATGTTCTTCTGATAAATAATCGTCGTGTTTTTTCGCAACATTACAATACTTTTTCCATAAAGCGTACAAGTTTATGTGCTAGGCGGAACAGCAAAACATACGGCTTATTAATGAAAACAAACTACCTACTGCATCGAAACGTACTTGCATTATTATCAATAAACAATCTCAATTTCTCTTTTATTCTGGGGTTTTCCGAATACCTGTCTAAGAACTGTTATTAGAGCCCCTTGATTTATTTCAAACAAACATTCATTTTGAGTTAGGTGAACTCGTACTTCCAATTCAAAAGTTATTCTGAAAATTTCATCAAAATTCTATCGCAAAATTAATAATATTACACCTGACTTAGTTTTCAAATAGGTAAGCATAATCCTCATTGTAATCCATTAAAAAGCAAAATACGAAAACATTTATGTGACCTTACATAATCTCTTTCTTTTGAATCTACATGAAATCGTTTACTTCTTGATACGTGAGCTGCATATATACAGCTTCTCTCTTTCTGAATTTAATATACAATTATTTCTGCTGTCAAGGGCGAATGGGATGTAATAATTCAACTGGTGGTGCTACAACGACGTATACATTCTCGCATTATTTGCAATTTTTGAAAATAGGGAGTTTAACGAATTTGTGACCTGCACCATTCTTTATGTATCTCTTCTTCTACACATGGAAAAAAATAAAGAAAAAAGTGGAGCAGTTTCTGAGAATAAATGTTGATTTTTTTAATTGCCCACATTTCACGCTAAATGTTACGAAACCCACTATTTTTTTGAAAATTAAACATATACTTATTTAAAGATATGCCTTTGAGAGACAGATTTCCCTAAGTAAAAAATGTCAATCTTCAATATTATAGATGTAGGAAGGTGTGAAAACAAATTGCACTTTTGCAATTTTCAAAAATCTGGGATTTCAACGAAAATGATACCATTCTCTCAAGCGTCATTTACACTATCGGAAGATAAATCTTGATAAAAAAATTGGTTCCAATTTTTCAAAAAAATTTTGAAATTTTTATAAACCTTCATGGCTTTTTTATAAACCTTTAGACATCATTTTTGACCGCAGACGGACAGACAGACGTTTTGTCCTCAATCTATTTTTTCGGTATGAAAGTCCCACAAAACATTTATTCTGGCTTCATCCCATTTTAGAGGCTTTTTTGTGTATTTAACAACAGGAATTATCTACTTATTTTTTATCCAGGCACGGCAATAAGTGTTTTTCTTCCGAAAATTTGCCGTTTCATAACTTTCTCTTCTTACGAAGAATGTACGCCAAGGCGAGAAAGTAAAAAGAATCCTTGGATTACGCTGGTCGCTTCACGCGCGAAACCTCGTAAGGTGTAAATGCCCCCCCCCCCCCCCCCCCCCGCTTCACCCACAGTCTTCCGACCCCGGCGCAACCGCAGCTCCGGCGCGCCGCTACGGCCAGCGCCCTAATGAAGCGGGGCGACGCTCCGATAACTAGCTGCACGTGGTCGTGACGTTCCAATTTCCCGATCGCGCGCAGGTTTTTCCGCCCGGTTTCAATTAACGCGCGTGTCCCGCCCCGCGCCCGCCGCGGTGGCGCTGGCCTACCCGCCTGCCCGCCCGCCGCGCCGTCGCCCTGGCTTCTGACACCGGCCCGTAATTGCGAATTTCCGGTACGCCGCCATTTTGTTGAGTGTCGCTGCTGCTGCTGTCGGTCGCGACCGGTTTCGTGACCGACTGCAGGTTCGGGTTTGTCATTGTAGTGCAAGTTCCCTTTTAAGTAATCCGCGACTCGTTTGTTTTGGACATTCTGTCACTTTTTTTCTGTGACAACATTCCTCGAAGCCGGCAACGTGGCGTACCATTTGAAGGTATTACCATTAGTGAATTATTGGTATACGTAACGTTAGTTATAAAACGGAAGTTTAGTTACCTTATACTGTCTTCATGTTTGAACTTACACAAACTTTGAATAAAGATTCGCATTTCTAACTGTATCTTGTAGTATTTCCTGTTTAACAGTGTATTAAGTATTCCTTCAGAATCCCTTTCGATTTTGTTATTATCTAAAATAAGAATCATAGAGCAGGAGTAATGACTTCATCATCTGCATTAAGAAAATATCACGTTGAGGTGTAATAACTCTTAGGAAGTCAACGAAACCGATCTAAAATTAAGATTGGCGAGGCCAAATAGGAGGCTGCCTCCTTAGCCACACGGTAGCCCCAGCGTGTAGAAGAGAAAGTGTGTCTGGCTGCTGGGTGGCGCCTTCATGGCTTTCGGACAGCCTCCAATGAAACTGTCGCGGAAGTGTGAAACACCGGTGGTTTGGGCGCTTTGAGACAATAGTTATAACGCGTTTTAATGTTGTGGTGGAAATTTGAAACAGTTTTAAATATTTTTTGAAGTATTGACCTTACAGGTAGTGATATTGTTTATTTAATTATGTGAGTAGAAATAGTGTATTTGTCAGCGCTTGTTATGTAGATTTGTGAGTTCCGTATGGTACTATAAACTAATGTGAAACGTATTTTCCGGTTACCAGAAGTCTGAGAAAGTCTATGCAAAATTCTGACTGAAATTATAATAGCATTAGAACTGGGTGGAGAATTGTTAGGTTAACTTGAGATAGAAGTCAAATTTAAAATATTTGAATTTACTTAAATGGATATTATTATAGGAAGGTTTTTACTGCAAATGGACACTTCTCTGTGTTTCATATGTTGATCTGCCAAAATAATATTATAGTTCTAGCAATTACTAACGGTACGATAAAACCAGATACGAACTGCTCGACTATAAATGATCCCATGTATTGCTGTAAATGTTAGTTTGATTCAGCAGAATCATACAATAATACTATGTTCTAAGGTATAAAATATTCCTAGCAAAGAGACTTGTTTTAATACCCCAGTGGACTCTCCTCCCGGCGAGCGGTAGATCGAGCAGGTACACGAGAGAGAACTTAAAATGTTAATTTTGTGTCAATTTAACTAGTAATTAATGTAATATGTATTATTAATTAAGTAATTATGTAATTATGATCACATTTACAATGCACAATACTTTACAGAGCAGACGTTCAAAAATATATTAAAACATATAAATCTCAAGAAAAACCTCAATAATAATTCTACAAACATGCATTTGGAACGCCCTTCCGATTACTCGTTTCAGACAATCGCATTTTTGTATTCTCAAATATGTGAAAAATTAATCTAAAATTGGAAATAGTTTTTCATTCATACGCGTCATACGCATTCATGATTGCGTAAAAGTTGATGAGAGAAAATTTTACACTATCCAATTGTAACACGGGGAAACGTGCACACATTGTAACATCACAATTCAAAAGCGAACGTCAGTCCCTTTTCCCTAACCCATTTCAGCTCATCCTTTCTTTCGCCTTCCTCCCCAGCTCTTTGCTCCCCCTCTCCATAGGCGGATTGTGGTCGGAAGCCGGTGGATGACGTCTTCCATTCTGCCCCTAAGTCCACTCCCTCCCCTCCCCCTCCCGCCCTTCATCCCTGCCGGCCCCCACGCGTCCTCCCAGCTTTGAAGGCCTCCCGTGGAGAGTTGTTTTTCATTTTCCTGGCGTCTCCTGTCTCGCTCTCCGCCCCCCTCTTTTCCCTCCGCTACCAGGGAATAATCCGGGATTCAATCAATTTCGTTGCAGTGTAGCTCCTCCTTCCCCCCCCCCCCCCTTCTTGCAGAAAGGGGGATCTGGCGACGGGGCTGACTTCTCATTTCTCTCTTCCCGGTCGTATTCCGACACGTTTGCGCGACTGTCGTCGGCCGTGTTTGCTCCGCCCGCCAGCCCGCCTCCCCGCGCCGGCCTCCCGAGATTTATTACCGAAAGGTTTCAATGCAAAACGACGGACCCCACCGACGCGACGCGATATTTTAATTTGGAAATTCTGATAAAAAATTCAGTGCTTGTTTCATGGAAATTCAATGCCATATTCTCTTTCCGACGTTGCTGGCTTGTTTCGGAAATGGAATGGATGTCGTGGTTCAAACGAGTTGTGCTCGTATTTCGTAGTGACCTGTGTTACAGAAAATGGTGGTTTAATGTTATTTCACTTCCATTTATATTGATGACATATTATAATAATAGTCGAATTGAAAATAAAATGATCTCTTTAAATTAATGTTTTATAATTGTGTAATAATGTACGTAAATTGAAAATTTACGTACGGGGCAGCAAGTTTTGTTACTATTTCTAGCTATAGAAATGTTTGCAAATGATATATTACCGTTGTTCAGTGAATATGATTCGTGAAAAACTATTCATCATTTAGGATCCAGTTTTTCCTCATTCAAAACCTATCCAAAAATGAATCCTATCCGCCTATCCACAAACACGAATATCCGTTTGCTTTTTGAAAATGATATATCAATAAACTCTATCAATTGGATCAAAACGAAACAAAAAAGAACACTACATGAAATAAAAACAAAATACAAATAAGAACCAGCAGAAATAAGGAACAGAAAATCTCAACCTTAACACACCGGGAGTTTATATTATAAAGTAAGAATTAACGACAGATGTGAGCATGAAAAATGAGCAATTAAAAACTAAAATATGTTTGTAACTAGATGAAACTAAACTTTCTTTGCATTCTAGCTAAGAGATGGAGCACATATGCCCAGGGAATTCATCCAGAGCAGCGTCGAAACCCTAAGAGCTCGTTCTCGCCAAAATATCAAGCTACGATGTCAAGCAGTTTGGCAGCAGTCTGGCCGTAATTCAGCCAGACGTAATGCGAACATGATGTTTCTATTACTCTCTCCCGGCCCACTTTTCTCTCACCTGCCAGCAATTTCCAGTGCCTGCTTCTCTATTCCGCCGTCCGTAATTGCTCTTCTCAAAGCTGCGAGGGCTGCTGCTCGATGCAAAATTACTCTTTCGATTTATTGAGACTGCGATGAGAGCATTACGGGCGAGAAAGAAGAGTAAATAAATATTCATGAAGATATTAATTGAAACATGAAGGATTATGGCTGCAAGAGACTAACTGCCAATTACGAAATTTTGCACATTAATTGGTTCGAGTATCACTGATACAAAAAAGGATCGTTTATGATCAGTTGAGACGTTTAAAAAATATTTACTTCCTTGCAAACTACTTTCGTAGTATGGGGAAGGTTTTGTAAAGCTTCGGGAAAAACTGAATAATCGACAGAAAAACACATATTTTGGGGCCCTGATACCAAGAAAACGGTAAAATCTTGTTATTAAATATAGTAAATTACGTTTTCTATTATATTGTGTTCTCTGATTCCACGTTTTCTGGGTTCTAGGTACCGAAAATTGGCTGACAGCAAAAACGTCTCTTTTTTCATGTGCATTGCTCCAGCTCAAATCGTTCAGACCAGTTTTACCAAATAATATATTCTCCCATCGATCTGTCCGAACATACCCAGCGAATTTTAAATGATTTTTTAGTCATCCACTACTAAATGTAGCTCTTCGATAGCATGCATAACATGCTAAAAGTTCAGTTTTTAGCACTAGTGCTTTAAGTGTCGATGTTCAAGGGTTCTGATAAATCTGTGAATAGAACATAAAAGATAATAATTTCGTCTGATCGCTTTAGCTTCTACCGGTGTATCATTAAGAAATTTGTATACTTGAATTAAAATACAATGAAATATGTCAGTAAGGCTGGCAAAAAAATAGTGCATGACACATTTGGTAAAAGTGATTTAATTTTTCGGGGAAGAAAGGTCATGAGGCCGACAGGTCGAATTGTGCAATCCTGTGCTGTCTGTGGTCAATCTTGGAGTCAATAATATCGCCTTCTAAAGCCTGCTTGCAATTCTGATATTTTACCGTACTTTTCCGCCCATTCGCTCGGTTGCCCGTTGAGTATTTTACATAACAGTTTGCTCCTTATGGTCTCTTATGTCCTATGGAGACCTTATGGTCTCTTTTCCGCTGCTTTGATGCGATGGAGAGACCATTTGGGGTGAATACCAGAATTCGAAAGATTAGAACGCGAAAGGATGTAGGTATTGTAATGGCTTAAAGGCCCTCGGCCTAGTTACATAGGATCAAGTAAGCTAATTTGTTTGTAATAGTTACCTATTAAATAAATAAATAATAATATCGCCTTGAACCGACATCATTAATTAGATTGCTGGTGAGGTAGATACCTTCTAATAATTAAATATAGTAAATTAAAGGGGTTGTCTGGTGTCAAAAATTTATATTTGATACCAGAACTTCGTTTTCGGCCCAGAAGCTGCAAGCTCTGAGGATGATTGCTACGTGATCAAAACGATCATTAGCAAAATAAATTTTTGATACCAGACAACACCTTTAATTTACTATATTTAATCGCCTCAAACATTCAGAGGATTTTCGAATTCTCTCCTCCACGCGGTCCTGTGAAGTTTGCTCCGCGAATCACTGGCGATATCGGTCCGCGCCAGACAATCTCAGCTCCGACCCGGCCTTCTAATCGGTGATCTGTTCGCCTGATGAATGTGTCTGTGAAACCAGTGATAAGTGTATTTAATTCGAATAAGTGTAAAAATTCAAACCAAGTTAAGAGGAGAATAACAATTTCCATTCCCTCCATCATAGCATTGGAAAACATCGACCAATCAACCGCAGACGTCCTCGCCGAGGCCATTCAGGTAAGCCACGACCTTGACGTCTCAGTAGAGGACGTTCAACCTCAAAACAACCCTCAACTCTACTCTAACAAGCAAAAGCGAGCCAGAGGGGAAGAACTCGAAATTCCAGACAAAAGATTCAAAATTCCGCCCGATACGTACACCGTAAGTACTAGCAATAGCTTGATTAACTATCGAATCTTGGAGAATTCAACGCTCTCGTCACATAAATAGTAAATATCCCACCCATGTGTGCCACATTGACAGTCATTCAGAATTCGTTCATAAAATTAAAGAAGTGGTAACTGGAAACTTTCACAGAGAAATAAAAAAACGAAATAATGATTTTAGAATCGATAAAAGATTTTAAAGTTTAACAGCTAGTTCATGGCATGGATAAAAACCAATCCCTGTACTAGCAGTGGAATTTTCAAATACAGAAAATATTAATGAAATATTAAAGGAAAAATACTACCATTCGTTCAACAATTAAGTCTGCTTATTACATTAAACTGTTTCCCTCATCTCGCATCCACAACCATTGGTCCTCCACTGAAGAAATACTAAATCACCCTCCCCCCGCCCCGCCCCCGCCCCGCCCCCGCCCCGCCCCGCCCCTGGCCCATCCACGCCCCCGCTCTGCCGTTCCCCGCCCAGACCCCTCCTAGCCCTCACCCACTCCCGCTCCCGCCTCGCCCCGCCTCAGCTGTCACCCCGCCCCCTACCTCAACCCCCGCTCTTCGTCCAGCTGCGCCCCAGCCCCACCCCTGGCCCGCCCCATCTCCGCCCCGCCCCTCCCCCGCCATCACCGCTCCCCCGCCTCCACTCCTCCTTCTCGCCCCTCTCCCGCCCCTCTCCTCCCATTTCCCGCCTCTTCCCCACCCCGATCCCATCCCGCCTCGCCCCCGCCATTGCTGCAGCCTCCATCGCTACCCTGGCCTGTTTATCCGGCGCCTGTAATGCTATTAGCGAAGTTCTCAACTCGGCGCCCGTATTTCGCCCGGCGCCCGCTGCCACGACGTGGCGCTGCGCGCGCCCGCCTTCGCCCGCCAGCCCCTCTGCACTGCAGCTTCAGCGCGCGCTAGAGCGTTTTTGGGCGGCGAGATTTCAGCGGCCCAAAAGGGCGTCCGAAGCAGCACCGCGGAAGCAGGGGCGGGCGGAAGGTGCTAGGCGGGGGGAGAATGTTGTTCCAAGTGCGGGGCCCGCTGGGAGCGCAGAATTCTCGTTCGCACTCTGTGGCGTTGTGAATGGCACTGCATTGCGGGCTCCCAACAGCAGCGGGGGAAAAGCATATCTGATTGAATTCTAAATGAGGAAACGAATTATTTATTGACTTTTCACGTTCGATTCGCGGTACGGTCGAGTTCCGCGAATATCGTATTAAAACATTATGTGGGAAATGCTTGATAAAAATGTAAATTTTCAAAATCATTCCAGAAGAAAAATCCTTTCGGATGTTTCCGAATTATTGGCTGACGCTCATATGAGAAAATCATATTATATTATTATTTTACAAGTTCAGTCACATTTTTTTTATGTCTGTCCCAATTCACTTTTTATTTCGTAGAGTGAAAAACGTGTATTTTTGTTATTTTAACTTAAAACGTAAAGTTGGCGCGTGGTAAGCACCTAGTTCTACTACAGTGACAAATGACATAAGTGACAAATAGGAAGAGTAAGTGTTTTACCAAAAAATGCATTTATTTTTTGGAACCAGTTTCTTTAACATATTTTTGCGAATATATATTTTAATTCAGTAGGCTTGGACAAACACGTGAGAGGTAACGGCATAAAACGGTACATTTCGAAGAGCGGCAAATACGTATTTGAAATGAAAACTTAGCTTTAAAGAACTCATTTTAATATAAGGTTAACATCTATATAAAAAATTGTCCAGAAACTGCATAAAAGTCGTTATTTCTAATTAATATGAATGTAGTGTTTACAAAATGAGACAAGGATACTGCAATTGCTGACTGGAAATCCCACTACCGCAAAACAAAAGCTATTAATATCATTTCATTTGATAGAACCGTTGCCAAAAGTTGTATATTAGATTCTCCAATTTTATAAACGAATCGTGAATATGTTATTGCAAATATATAATAATATTGTAATAAACTGATGTTTTAATTCGTCATCGTGTGTCACAAAAATGAATCAGTATATGATGTAAATAATATTTATAGTAAAAATATACCTTCTAAATGTACCTGTATCTTTTCACAAAAACATTTTTTCTTTCTTTACACCTTTCTTTCTTTCTTTCTTTCTTTCTTTTTAAGCTCAACCACGCACATTCGTACCAGGGAAGAATAAACTCGTTCCCGCTTCTTTCTGGAGTTCTTTTCTTTCGATCTCTGATCTTAAGAAGCAGGTCGATTCGTGTTCGGGGGCATGTAATGGACCAATGCCCAAGAGACGGCAAAAATTTATTTTAAATAATACGAAGAACTAATTAAAGAATTCAAATATTAATTTAGAATTACAACTAAACATTGTAGAAAAACTAGCAGGGCTTCAACAGCACATACTTTCTCATTTCAGTAACGGTAACGCAATATTATAATACAGCAATTTCTGCCAATTTCTTATTAACTCAGTCATCACTTGTAAAACTCATTATAAACCATAGAAAACTAAATACATTAAAGCTAATATCAACAACAGAAATTCGTCAGTTAAAACTGCATTTCATACAGCCATAAATGTCACCCAATGCTGAAGTGAAATTCTCAGAATTTCAAACTACAAATTTGCGATGTTCCATTGCCTATTTATTTTAATCTGATATCTCGTGAAAGACTCTAACAAATGAAGCGTCGAAATTTCAAATCAAATCAAAAGAACTCATCCTTGGAGCAGATTTTATTTAACAAACAAATATCTAGCATCAATATTGTACTTTAGTTAATTTTTGCAATTTTTGAAAATGCAGAGAGTAGGCCGAAAATAGAATGTGCAGCATCACATACGAGGAAAAATGTAAAGAAAAATTTGGAACCGTTTCCGATAAAATACTACTCATGTTTTCGAAAAATTGAAGATGGCTTTAGTTGAATATTTCTTATCAAATGATTTCACCAAAGAAAAATTCTTCATTATTGTAGTTGTGAGAAGATGCCGAAAATGTTTGAACCTTTGCAATTTTCAAAAAAAAACAACAGTTATTTGGAAGTCAGCTCGGCAAGTTCAGCTCGAAAATGTGATCTATGACATTTCTTTAAGCGATTTTTACTCTAAGACAAAAAAAATATTAAAAAATTTGGATTCATTTTTGAAAAAAAATCAGTAGTGTTGAGGTTCCATGTAATCTCCAAATTCAAAATATCTCTTTCAAATTCAGGAGTTCATGAAATCAGTCATATCGATCAGAGTATATCACTTTTGGTCAAAATCCTACTTACGATTTAGCTGTTGGCGGTGTTGGCGGACGGGCAGACGGATGGACAGACGTTTTGAAGACAATCAATTTTTTGGTATCACGGGCTCGCAAACGTGAATTTTGACTTCACAATGGGTGGTATGAATAAAAGTAAGCAAGTACTCTTTGCTCCGAGTTTCCGAGATCTTACTCAGTTTCGTATGAATAAAGTGGGTAAGCAATTGCTCAGTCTCTGAGTACTTGCTTCAACTCTGAGCGTACTCTCAACTGGCGAGCAAATGCTCAGAATTGGTATGAATAAAGTTAAGCGTTTACTCTCTAGAGTGAGCACTTGCTCCAAAATTTCGGAGGGACCTTAGTAGCAGACTCACGTTTGAAAAGTAAGGTTAAATTGGCCGATTTTTTACCGTGTGTTGATATGCATATGCAGCGGACTAAAAAAAATGCAAGATTAGGCGAAATTCTCGTGATGTAGACTATTAGAATCTTTGCCGAATCGAAAAGTACAATGCATGGTTGGTACGATTTTTATCGGCGTTTGCTTTCAGGAGTGTTTTCATATTGCATATCTTCTATGTTAATTGGCCATCGCTCTTTTCTACTTGGCATTTGTCGGGGTACTGTTTTTTGAAACTTTGTAATGTTTCGTTTCGGCCACAGCGTACTTCCGAAAGCTGGCTCTTTTCAAAAATAATTTTATATTCACTTAGCATTTCGGTAAAAATTAGCTGGGCCACTAGCGCCTGTTTTTCGTTACTGTTATTCATATTCGAATTTAAAGAATGAGACAACAAACTATTGTTCTTTATTCCACACAAATGTGCGCGACGCGCGTAACGTATGTAACCTCTTTGTTGCTCAAGAACCCAATTTTTAAAACTCTTAGCCTGCACTATCACTTGTTCACGACGAGCAAATGCTCGCGAGACATGAGTAAGTTCTTCGGAGACATACGAAGTTTTTATTCATACGAAATGGAGCTTCTGCTCAGTGCCGCGGAGTAGACTCACTTTGCTCCGGAGCAAGTACTCATGAGCAAGTGCTCATTTTTATTCATATGACCCAATGTGTTAGAGGATGTAATTTTCTACATAGAGAAATACGATTTTTTCCATTTTTTCGGTACCAGGGCGTAGCAATAAGAGAATCTCTCCATTGTTCCCAGACGACCTGTAATTAATACTAGTGACATATCAATGCCGATGGGAGTTGCTTAAAGGCATTTTTTGTACGAGTTTGAGAGAAACGTTTAAAACATCCTGGACTATTTTTTTCACGGTTTTTCAATTAGGACGGGTGTATTTTCTTTGCAGCTTGTTATATATTTCGTTCCTCTTCCGCCCACCACGAGGCGCTGCCATCGTCAGTTCGTGGGCAAAACGTATCGATACACGCAAATAGAAGTAAACATACCTCATTAAATGATAGTCAAATGCTCAATTTCCTTTCTTCCCTCAAAAATGCTCCAATTTTTTTGTGTTTTCCCCCTTTGAAATGGTATTGAACGCTTAAAAAGTTACACAAATCCAATATCCGGCAAATTTTATATTTTTGAAAATTGCGACAAACTAATGTCGCAAAAAAATATTACTGACGATAGATATTCCTTAAAGAAATCTATTCCAGAAAATTAGATACTATTTAAATAAGATAATACATGACTTTGCAATGATGTACATCGTTTTGAAGAAAAGAAAAGAGTACTTCTCGCATAATTTTTGCTTGAATGAAATGCAAATGAAGAAAAATATTCTTAAAAATTAGCACCACATTTTTCTCTGGGCCTATTTTCCGTCTCTCCGTTTTGGAAAATTGCAAACATAAAATGTAACTTTGCAAAACTACAATATTGATGATACTAAGTTTCTTCCTTAATGAAATATCTTTAAAACTAGATCTTGAAATAAAGTTAGTGAAAATATACACATTTTTGAAATTAGCTAATGCTTTTTAATTTATTTTCATTGTTGGGTGATGGGGGGGGGGTGAATGACGTGAATTCTAATAACCAGAGTTTGAAACCGAGCACTGAAAAATAAAATGTTAGCTGATTAGAAACACTTTGGACTTTTATTAGTATTATGGTATTGCGAAGCCGTTACAAATAATGCAAGAAAATATGTGCTGTTTTAGCACCACTGGTTTTAACTATTATTGCCATCATCCCACACTATACATTGTACATCGCTAACTTGCCGTCTTGTTGGTATACAGTCCCAAAATACCACTAGGCAGCGTGGTTTCCGAACTGAAAATCCAACATTGATCCTTAAATATTTGAGAGATAAGATGGTACTGTTCATTATTTAGTTCAATACGGTTGTTCATTCACAGACTGGCAAACATTAGAAGCTAAAAATTTAAATCTTGGAAAATTAAAATGCTTTTTTTGAATTTAAATGGCATAAGTAGGATGTGAAGATTTGATATTTTCACATTTTCTTGAATTAATGGCATAAAACCTCCCTTGTGATCGTATTGTACTCAGGGGATCAATTCCCCAGCACAGTCTCCCAATTAGTGTCAGAGTTCATGAACATTTCAAGCAAGTTGCAAGAGCCCCACATCTCCCACGCAACGAGAATGGGAACGAAATAAAATGAAAGGGAGGAGAAGAACGAAATGAAATTTCATCAAGATCGTCACGGTTCCTTCCGCGGAGCTCGTGTTCGGCCTGGGCCCGTCGGGAACTCCCATCCCGAACTCAAACAAGCGTGACGTTTTAAAAGCGAATGAGAGATCTGTAAGGAAATGGGTGTTAAATTACAGGCTTAGCCGGAGCCATGCGGTTGGCACGATCGCGCACGAGAGTCTGAACAGCCCCAACCCCCCCCCCTGCCCGCGGGCCGGCCCCGCCCCTCCCCACCCCACCCCCACCTACTCCGTGCTGGGCGCATCCTGGTGCTGGCGCCAGCCGCCTCGCTTCGGACTGGTTCCGCGTCGTAATTAAAATTGGAGATGGGTGGATTTAATAAGGGTGAGTTTCCAAGAGGAGGTTGAAGGTTGAAGGTTGAAGTGCGTGATCGGACAGCTGAAGGCTTTGGCACACGTGTGATGCACATGTGCGGGAGTTTGGTGGTGACGTTTTTGTGGATGAGGGTGACATGTTAGCTGATGAGTGCTAGAGGCGCAACCGAAGACAGCGTGTTACTCAATTTTTTGCAGCGTTGTATTTCTCAGTACTTTCTTATAGTGGTATTGTGGTGAGTTTTCGTTGGCATTTACAAAGAAATAATTATATGAGTCGTCATTGCCAAAAATAATGTTGACAATGACGACTCATATAATTATCTCATTTCTCAGTACTATCATTTCGATGATTGTAAGCTTTTGTTTCACTCAGAGACACACTGACAACTTTTTTTTTCTATCCGTCAATTCAGGCTTAAGAATTTACGGAGTATATTTGCAGTTCCCAAAAAAATTGCTTTATGAATGGACCTCAAATGCTTCTAAGTTAGTTTTAATTTCTTTGCAGTCCCTTGACATTCCTTGGTGACCAATCAATTTGTGACATCACCACTTTCACTGCGCGCAATCTATGCGTGTCCTTCAATTCAACTGCTGGTTCACATTTCGTCTTCTTTTAAGCAACAGGGGTTACGAGCCTGACAACTGTACTTACTGTACTACAGAACCGTAGCAACAATGATGTAATCGTGGAAAGCCAATTTTCGACAGAAAAACACCTATTGTCGGGCTCTTGCAACCAAAAAATGGATAAATCTTGTACTTATATACAATGTGTACTATGCTGCTATATTTGTACATATAGTATACTTGTATGTTCTATATATAATACTTTATATATATACTACTTTTATATACTATACTTGCATATTCTATACATACTATACACTATACTACTATACTTAATTAATGATTAGTGGAAACTAGATACCGAAAAATAGATTAACGACAAAACGACAGTCGATTGTTCGCCTTGACCTAGTGGTTTTATATTCCTACGATTTCAAGGGCGAATCATTAAATAACACGTACATAAATAGAATTACATAGAAACAACGTTTTAACCATCGGGACATATTTAATATGCACCAATTGATTTTTTTATACTATTTCAACTTAAACATTAATAAAAA
Source organism: Gryllus longicercus (assembly GCA_038098605.1). Classification (NCBI taxonomy): domain Eukaryota; kingdom Metazoa; phylum Arthropoda; class Insecta; order Orthoptera; family Gryllidae; genus Gryllus; species Gryllus longicercus. The sequence continues at coordinate 2,525,516 of JAZDUA010000103.1, read as the reverse complement.
GTTCTGATGTGATCTCCTCCCAGCGAGATTGTGAGATCCAACGAATTTCTCGGAAACTGATATTTCTCGATCAATGTAAAGGAACTCGTCCACTCGTAATGAAGAAACAGTTTTCTCGAAGCGGTTGTTTAGAAGCTTTTAACTTTTTCCTATACGTACGTGTATAAAGAGTAATATACGAGACGTGTTTTAAAGCAAGTTCAATTTTATAAAAAAAACTAATAAAATTGTTTTTCAAAACCAAATTTATTTTTACATGAAAGGGCATTTTTAAACTATTTTTCTACATAGTTGTCACCATTGTTCAGACATTTTTAAGAGTAGGAAACCAACTTTTCTACGCCCTTTTCATAGAAAGATGCCGCCTGTGAATACTATTTGCTTGCGAAAACGGTGCTGCGATTTGGGAAAACCTCATCCCACGCATTCTCATTGAGAACCAACTGTTTTCATGAATTCTTCCTTAACTTTCTCTAACAACCCATCACTAACTCGAACAATCTACAAAATCGCAATTGGCGACGAGATAACGTATTGAAACCACACTGTTTATGAGTACTTTAAAAACAAGAAAAAATAGACCTGTTCATAATAGATCACATAATAAATGGACCAATACAAATCCACTCCACTTAAGTCTACTATTATACTTATCTCTCCTACTATGTGTCTCCCACCCCTCCAGATGATAATTTTGGGCAACAAATTAGGGTAGTGGCAATAAAAGGATTTCAATGAGATATCTTGTGGATGGTAGCGGCAAATAGGTAAGTACAGTAGCGATAATGAACGTTTTTAAGAATCTTAACTTCTATATTGTATGATTAAGTATTAAAAAGTAATACTATGTAAAAGAGATACAATAGAATATATCATGGAAAACAAAGAACAAATTAATAACATCCGTTTTAATTAAGAACACAGTTAAATCAGGAAATAAAATCATGAAATAATATACTGTAATTGAGATAATTCATGTTTTTTTTTATTTTACATTTTTGCATAAGCGAGGCAAGCGCTTTATGAGAATGAGTAGAGGTACAACTTTGCACCCGTTGCACTAAGAGTCACAAACAGGAGAGCGAGGATGCTTCAACTGGAGACCTCAATTTGATCATATGGCTTGTAGTGAGAGTTAATAACGCATCTTTGGAAATAAACTTATCAGCAAAGATACTGGGAAAGGAATTAATAAATTAAAGTGAATATAAGATGAAAAATAGCGCTATTGAAATAGTTGATGCAGGATTTAACGCTGACACGGACATGTGAATCGTATATTGGTGCCTGACCAACAAACCGTAGTTTTGGGTATTTCAATCTATTTCTTTTTTCAATCGTTAGTGTAGATTTTTCGTTTCAGACGTCGATTAAAAGGAAATGCACGAAATGGAATGGAATCACACTAAAAACTGGTCACTAACAAATCCACCCGCCAAGTTCGTCGCTTCTGGCAAATACATCAGCAGGCCGACCTTCGTCTCTAGGTCGCCTTGCCGGGACCCTTCTCGCTGTCCTACCGCGCACCCCCTTCAAGGTTATTCCCTCTCCTGGAGCGTCCGTGAAATATGCACCAGACGACTGCACTCCCGAGAGAAGAATTATATGCGTGAGGTCGTGAATATTTTGTCAGGGGATCCTGCTTCTTTCCCGCTCGTACCTCCTCTCGAGGATACAATTTTGAAGAGGCACCGGGTGAATAATACAAAGAAGAGTAAGAGGAGCGCGGGCAACTTGCCCCACCCCGCACCGCTGGAGGGGGCAGAGAGGGAAGGAGGCCGACGCGCGCGAACTCTATCGTCCGCTGATGAAATTAAAAACCGTAAAACCTCCCGTAAAGCAAGGTGTCACGACCGGTGCTTATAATTGAAATTACAATGGGGCAAACGGGTGAGGCTTGGCAGCGGCGGCGGCGGCGGCGGAGAGGCCGTGAATATTTGAGCTCCTCGGCGAGCGACGGCCGCTCGTCGTCTGTTTTCTGTCTCCCTCCCGCCGCTCGCGGTGGCTGCTGCGGTAGTCGCGTTGCTTTACGGCTCCACCTGCTTTATGTGGACGTGCTCTCCCGCGATGCCCCCGGCACGGCGCTGGGCGTGCGTGGCTGAGCGGCCTGCGGCGGCAGAGAAACCTCAACGCACTTTGAATGGCCCCGGCTTGGCTTGGATAGCGCTACGTTTTGTTTCTACGTTCAATGGGCGGAACTTTCAAAGCTTCTACCGGCTTTGGTGACTCGTCTGACTTCACTGCAGTGCCTCGATTGGGAGGCCCTAGGGTTAGGCAGGGTATTTGACACGCTAGATAGCTTGGTCGAGTTGAGTCGCTGTCTGGAGGAGAATAATAGCGGTTGCCTGCTGTGATAGGTAGTTTTCCGTGGTTTCTTTGATCAACACCAGACGAATGCGGAAGCAGTACGCTAACAAACGGGCTACGTACCACGTGCACTCTTTGCTTCCTTTTCCTTGTCCTACCCTCACCCCTTACTTATACACTTACACTAGCCTGCACCTGCACCACGCTACCACACCGGTAGAAGGGCCGGTCGGGAGCTTAGAGCTTGTCTCGGCTGGGTCTCAGGCGGTGGGACAGCTGGTGGGGGATACTTGGTTGAGGGAAAACCCCGCAAGTCTACGACGGATCTCACCATCCAGCGGTGAAAGATCACCGCCACCTTCAACGATAAAAAACATGAACGACACGTACTGGACTAATGACCTTAACAGTTATCGTGCCTGGAATGATCAATCAGTCAACTAAATGGTGTTTCAATGGGTGGAATTTTCAAAGCTTCTTCCTGTTTCATTTAGTGATATTTCGCTAGAGTGTAATGATTATTTTATTTCATTTTGGGATGTGTAATTTTTGCAAAAAATTATTTACTTTATGTCACATCCACTACGAAATGTTTCTGCTGTAATTTAGTTTGTAATAAAGAGTAATTTATTTTGCAACATAATTTTTTAAACTAATACATTTTCTGTGCGTTGGTTTATGCAGTAATTTAACGGCAGTATTTAATGTCGAGATAAAACGCACAGCATCCTGGAGTACCTCGCATGTTAGTGAATATTAGTAAGTTTTATTTTTGAAGACATTATCGAAACACTTTCTTCAACACTCTTTCTGAAACATTGTAATACATGCTTTCTTTTTCGTTACATCACCAGAGTATTCAAAATATATGGTAATTTCTTATTCGTGATTAAATGATATGCTGAAATTGTGCAACAAAGTTTCGCTAATAGACTGTTTCAATACAAGAAGATTCATTCTAATTAATAAAACAAACAGTATCTCATCAAAATTTGTTGACGACTCTGTATTCATAATTGCAGCAATATTTAAAGTGGTCGCAGCTGTAATATGTATATTCGTAATATGATCCCACTGAAACTTTGTTTTCACTGATAACTACTATGAACATTGTGTGTGTGCTCACTCAGAGATCATAAATTAAATTTATTACGTGTAATAAACACGTTGCCCTTTGACACAGAGACTGTTTTACTGACAAATGTTGATAATACTACGCCGCATCTGGTGGATGCTATAATCTCCTAATGAGAATATACGACTGTTTATTTGTTGTACTTCTCGTGTTTAGTGAATGCACGTAAACTTGCAGCAACATAGATGTTTTTGTATCAGTGTTTTCGTAATTGGGTTCGTCGGAAACAAATAATGTTGTAAAGTGGAAGTGAAAATAATGCTCAATATTTCACTCATGAAATGTGAAGGTAAAAGAGCGTGTCGTTTTCGCAGAAAATCTGCTCGTGTGTAGTCGAAAGAGGGCAAAGTTATTTTTCACCTGCTGAGTAATACGCGTGTTCCTGTCTGGGCGAAATATTGAAACTCCGAAGCCGCCGCAGCGGGCCGCTGTACTGTGCTGTGCTGTGCTGCGCGGCTGGCGCTTCCATTGTTTTATGTTCTCCGCGTGCCTTATGATGTGCTATGAAACAAGAACATCACGTCTGGAGACATGTTTCCTGCTTAGCGCCCAGGCTCGCCCCGCGCGCACGAAGATTCTGCCCCGCATGCCGCAGCCAGCGACCCTGCGCCGGAGGCGCGGGCGGCAGCAGGGGGAAGGGTGGAGTGGGAGCGGGGAGTGAGGCGGCGGTGGGGTGGGGCGAGGCAGGGTGGGGTGGAGTGGGAGCGGGGAGTGTGGCGGCGGTGGGGTGGGGCCGGGGTCAGGGCGAGGAGGAAGACGGGGTGGGGGCGGAGCAGGGGGAGTGGGAGAGGCAGAGGTTGTGAGGGAGGCAGAGGCGTGGCGGAAATGTGGAGGGAGGTGGTGGTGGAGGCAGTGACTCGGGCAGAGCCATGGGCGTTGGCAGGGAGGGAGGTGGGGGCGTGGGTAGAGGCGAGGGCAGAGGTGGCAACGACATGGTGAATGAAGAAGGAATTGTTGTATAATAGTAATCTTAGAAGAAGGTAGGGCGAGCGTTACAGAAGGTTGTCAAGAGGAAAACGTTTAAATGCGTTTCGGATGTTGGAGAGAAAGACGGGAGGGTAACGTATGGAAAAAATTAATTATAAACAAATTGAAATACAGATGGGAGTCTGTTGTAGGGTAAAACAAAAGTACCAAATATTAAGCGAGTTTCAAGCGAGATATAAAGTAAGAGAGGCAACAGGAAAGACAAGGGGAAAATCGCGTGCATATTTAACATGGAGTAACGAGCTTCACGAAGGAAGAAGACGATATACCGATGTGGTAGATCGTCCACTTCCTGAATAGATAATAGTAACATGAGACTATGAAGAAAAAAAATAAACCATACGTAATAAACATTCTTACTCCAACAGAATCACGTTTCTTACCCTAACATAAATTTTAAAATCCTACGTGTTCGAAATAAAGATCCTAAGTTAGTGAATATTTTAGGAAATTATAAAATTGTTAGCTAACTCTTCCAAAATGCGCCTAAACAGATATACAAAATAGCTTTTTTATGAACATCCTCTTGTCTACTCCCGCCCTCTCTCATATCTAATCTCTAGCAGTTGGGCTAGTACATTATGTTAATGTGTTTACATCAAATCAATCACATATTCATATTTTCCGCGTTACCTAAATAATGAGGAAATGAGTTATTAATTATTTATAATTAATTTTAAATTTATGTATTCCTTATCAGGTTTAAAATTGTACATTTTATATATGCTATTGCTGTTATAACTACAGGAGATTCTTCCTGAAAGTAATTTGGGAACTATTTTATAACATTTCAATATACTCTTTATTTTGTAATGTAGATAATTTCATACGCACAACTTCAATATGCACATACACCAAAAAATTTCGGTCGGATATACGAAGTTATTAGAGAGAGCTATAAATTTCCCTTTTTACTGTGTTATGATCTTCAAAAAGGAATAGAAAAATTAATGCTTATTTTTTATCAATTCCGAATACATGTTACAGATGTGTCTTTAATTCAAAAAGTAAAAATTAAGCGATTTTTTTAACCAAAATGTAAGTACTCCGTTTTATTAATAAATAGATTATTGATCTTTGTACACGTGCTCGCGACCCCTTCCGCAGCCTCTGCGCCCCACAGTTGGCGAACCTCTGCACTCGGGGGTGGCGGAGTAGCCTCTTGGAAGGGCGAGGAGGAGGAGGAGGGGGAGGAGGAGGAGGCGGCGGGTGGCGACGGCGAAGGCGAAGGCGGAGAAAGGACAACAGCGCGCCGTGTTCCGCGTCACCCCGGCTTCTTTATTGGCCCATTTGCCGCTGTTCTCTCATCCGAGCTCCCTCGGGTCGCAGCGCTAAGCGAGACTTACGCGCCACTTAAGACGGGAGGTGGCGCTTTTTAAAGCCCGCAACGTGCCTGCTGTACCGCGAAGGACCTCGCCGCCCCGCGCAGCAGCGCACGGCGCCAGCGAGAGCGGACGGGACAGGAAAGGGCGGAGAAGGGCAGGACGAGTAGAGCGGGGAAGGGCCACGCAGGACGGGACGAAGCAGGGCGCGGCGAGGCGGGGTGGGTCAAGGCGGGGTAGGTTGAGCCGGGGCGGGACTGTGTGGGATGAGATGGGGCGGCGAGGCGGGGCAGAACGAGAGGGAGGACTTGACGAGGCGAGGAGGGACGGGGCGGGGTAGGGAAGAGAAGGGGCGGGCCATGCAGGTTGGAGCTAGGCGGGGCCGGGTGGGACGCGACGGGACAGGGCAGGGAAGGGGCAGGCAGGCGGGGAGGGTCGAAACTAGGCTGGGAGAGACGGCGCGTGCCGAACAGGAACAAGTAAGGTCAGAAAAAAGTAAACGAGAAGTGAAGAAAAAAGAGCCGGAGAGAAGAGGAACCTGAATACGGAGAGAGAAAAATCAGGAAGGCAGGAGCGGAATGAACAGGTAGGAGGAAAGATAACAGAATTCGGCGGGTAGGAATAGGAGAGAATAGGTTGAGGTAGATCGGAACCGGCCGTGTGTCTGTGGGATAGATCAGACCGTTCTAAAATAGAGCTTGGCGAAAACTCAAAAGGAACCGGGTCTGCAAAAGCGAAGCGCCTTGAAAAAGCGTCGAGAAGGACCAAACGCGAGGCAGAAAGGGCAGCGCGGACGCGGAGGGCAGGGGTGGGGGTGAGGTCGCGTGCGCGGCTGGCGCGCGTGCGGGGCCGTGAGCGCCCTAAGCGTCTGGTAAATAGGGCCTTAACGGCGCCTCGCGCGCAGCGCCGCCGCGTGAGTGCGTCGTAAGTTGGAATCAGACCAAAGAACATCGCTCCGAGATTGTGGTGCCCGGCGGCCGCGCCTGCAGGCCTCACTCCCCGCCTCGCTCCCCACCGCGCTCCCCGCCTCGCTCCCAACCTCGCTCCCCGCCTTGCTCCCTGCCTCGCTCCCTGCCTAGCTCCCCGCCCCGCTCCCCGCCTCGCTCGCCGCCTCATTCCCCGCCCCGCTCCCCGCCTCCCTCGGCACGGCGCCCGGTGATAGACGACGAGTGGCGAGAGAAGGAAATTAGTGACATTCAGACGCGCACAGAAAAAAGTAACGTTACAAAACGAGAAAAATTGCCGGCTACTAGGAGGTTGATCTGTGAGTCGATGATGTCGGAAGCAGATCCCTATGGAAAATAGCGTGGAAATCGTTGAATTGGAGGCTCTGCTTGTCGCTGCAACTTCTGGAAATGTTGCGTCAACTGTTGTGCAAATGTTACGTCATCACCGACGTAATTCACGTCTGTTCAGAGACAAAGGCGAATTGAGGTGTGGTGAAAGACAGAGGCAATTGGCAACGCAAAGAATACGAAAATAATGTCATGTTCTCGAGGCGTTCGCGCCAGTAAACAGTCTGGAGACTACAGGTACCTGTACTAGTCTACTACAGTCTGGAGAATACACTAGCACATACACTAGCAGAATACACAACTTCCACACGATCTTCTTCGATTACATTTCTCCCTGGAAAAGGGCGCAGCATGACAGCCGAAACATTGACATGTAAGCCAAGGGTGCGGCATCGCCCAGTCAACCAAGACTATGAAGATTACATAGATCTCATGTATATAGATTATAAAGGTTACATGTGCCGATTTGCGATTTATCTTTTTTATTTATCCCCATTCCCAGGGTCAAATGAGAAGAAACTTATTTTCGATATATAATTCAAATTATGGCAAACTTCATGAACCTGTAAAGTTTACTCAAAACATTTTAGCATTTTTTTGAATCGCTTTCATAGCATTTTATGAGTTCTTATAATTCTCTTCTTAAGAGTTCTTATAAAGTATCTGGAAACGCGACAGTATAGTTGTAGTGACAATTGGTTTCAGGTTTTCAGTGAGGAGCTGAGTTTCACGTGGCCAAATATTTATCCAACATAAGAATTTAAATTGTTCAAAGAAAAAATAAAAACGTTAGAGAAGAACTTGAGCATTTAAACATATAAAATAAATTTGTTTAATAGTTGTTTATCCACCAAGGAGGTTCTGAGGGATCTGATGATGGAGCGGCCACAAAATGCCCGAGGGCTTTTTGTCACTCGTAGTACATACTTGATTTCATTTTTTACCTAACTTTATTGATTCAGATTTATTAATTTACTAATGAACTAGAAGGTAACATACTCGGTTTGTCTTTTCGTAGTTCTCTCCCACAATTCCCTCTCATAATTTCTTCCATATGAGAACATGGAGCATCATTCAACTGTTTTCATATTTCTCTCGCCACCCCGATCCTTTCGATCCAGGTAAGTTATGCACGATATATCGAGATCCGTAACGAAGGCAATAACAAGCTACGAAGTATCAGTTAAAATTAAATTAATTTGTTACATAATATTGAGTTTTTTAGAGCTAACATTTGAGAATGATTACTTTACAAACGAACCAAAATCATTTTCCCTGAATTTGAACATTTTCCGCTCCAGACCAATTTTGCACCACCCTGCTTTGCCCTCTCTCTAAAAACTGGCCGTGCCCCACCGGATGAACCGTCTGGTGACCTTGCGTGACCAATGACCTAGCCTACGCAAGCCAGCTCGGTCGCGTTAAAGCCGAAGTGGTTGTACTTTTCCCTCCCGGCCCTAGCTCGAAATTTAGACGACACTAGCTGAGTTATGACGCCAATACGTTACGTCCTTGTTACGCGGTGGAAGCGTCCCTACTGGATTAACGTAACAGGCATCGGCGTCTAAATCAATTCCAAGCCGCGCCAGAGCAAATTCAGAACCAAGGTTATTCCCACGACATCCGATCCATTGTGAAACGCATGTTTACAATTTACGTTCTCGAAATTCGACTTGGCCAGAGATGAAACCGCGCGTTGTAAATTAGGCAACGTGGCCAGCCTTAGTGCGCTCCGCCGGCTAGCTTGTTTATGCAGACTTCGGCTGCTTTATGGGTTTCTTGTTGCTGTTGGGATCATATGTCAATGTATTGTGTCTGCAGTAATATAGGAGGCTTTTGTAGATTAAGGTAATTTGTTTCGCAAACTGAATATTCATGGTTTTGGTCGAAAGGAAACCTCAATTAACGGAAATATATTTTATTTGTGAGACTTTCTTTCTGTAAAATGTTTGTAGCCGATTTTACGTGGGCATTGCGAGTGAGTGGGTTCTGAATGTCTTATTGTGCGTGCCCGAAGCCTGCCTGCGAGTGTAGGCGATTATGAAAACATATGCGCACCTGCCTGCCTCGCACAAGGCACAGGCCGTTACTCAAAGATTTAGACGGTGTCCATTGCAATGATTCTCTCTTCCTTTAGAGGTGACCGGGTGAAACACTGTGAGCAGTGCAACAAAACAGATGTGCGAATCTGGAGAGCACCAATGACTGTAGTCTCAATAACTGAAAAGGAACGTAAATTATAAAGTGTTTGTAGTATATGCAATTAGTTTATAATGTTAAGTTTTATTGCATGAGTTCATGTTTTGAAAGCGACGTTAGGAGGGAGGTTTCAAATTTGTACGAATGTAATAAAGCAACGTTATAAACGAGTTGCATAATATATTTTTTTGTATAAAAGCATTATACTCGTACATTTATAAGAGAATCAAACTTAATTTTGCGAAACAACTTCCCTGTGACGAGTCGGGTATTTGACATCGTGCGAGTAAACGGTGCATTGGCTGTTTAGCTCTACCTCCCTTCGATTCTCTCGCTACGATTGGCTGAATGTGTGATGACGCAATCATTCGTGACATAAAATCTAATACGTCATCATTTGTGCCGTAAAATGCCCGATTATGAACGATATCTTGCAACAGAAAAGGTTCTTTTATAATGCTGGAATACAAAAAAATCTTTTAAAGTAGCTGATCTTTGTATCAACAATATTTATAAAAGCCGCATAATACAGTACATGTGACAAGAGGAATAGTTTCAATGTTGGGCAATTCATATGTGATTATTGTAAACACGCGAAACATATAACGTGAAGAGAAATGGTTGCTTTTTATATAATTAAAGTTATATGCAATCGTGATGCAATTACTTGTCGATGCTCTACGTGACCTTCAAAAGAACGCTACTGAACATGAGATTCCAAAACTACTACTTTCCACATTCGTTCTTAACTACAAAGTATTGTTTAAGTGCGCTCTCTATCAGTTTTCCGTGAATATCTTGGAAAATGGCGAGGTATCGGCATTTGCAGATAGTGGTTTTCAGAAAACATAAAATTACATAAAAAAATAACATATATAATAAAAAACATAAAACATAGCCTTCTATGTGTATCTTGATTGCTTCCAATTTCACAATTTAGGCTCCGAGTATTTCCAGATTAAATTTAATATAAAACAAAACTAGTTCCGACGTCTTTCTGCAGAATCTTCATACGTATCTCGTCAATTTTTGCAAGCCGTAAAGCATTTCGATATTACGTGCATTTCGGTGCGGTGTACTGATGCGACCTCGATAAGAAAACATGTTTCCAAACATCGATGTTAATAATATATGGAGTAAAAACCATCGATATTTTTAAGTAATCATATTTTAAAGCCGGTTTAGCAACCTTTAATGTTAAATTCGGGCGCCACAAAATTTAATTTGTCGGTACCCTGATAATTAAATATAACTGAAAGCAAAGCTAAAAACAATGGGCAAATCAGCTTAAAATCCTGATACCCCAGGATCTTCTCAAAGGCTCAGCCTTTAGTCGAATAAGCGTATGGGGAGAAGGGCCCTCTTCGTCCACAGCCTATCCGTTGACCGCGTCTGCAAGTGAGAAATACGAAAAAAGACAGGAAATACTAGAGAATCGGGGTCAGCTTTGGCGAGACCTAATTTGCTGGATAAAGGTATTAAGAAGCGGTGTTCGTTTGCTTCGAAAACATAAATCATCAGATAACCAGTATTGCCATCAGTTATTATTCAATTATTTAACTTTTACAATATTGTGGTGTTGGGAGTTTCAGTTCACAGAAGAAATATCGAAAACGTGAAAATATTAGAACTAAGTTTAAAAAACATCGTCTTAATATAGAAATGTTGAAAAAGTCAATGTTTCTGCAAAAACGCCTATGTTTTGAAAACATCGCAATCGACGTCGCATCACTAGTGCAAGGGAGGGGGCGGTAGGGCGGGACGTCGCGGAAACGAGGCCGACCAAACCATGGCAAGGCGGGGGGCGGGGCGAGGCGGGGATAGGGGCGGGGGCAGAGAAGGAAGAGCAATGAGGGGTGGGGGTAGAGCGAGGCGGGGATCAAGGTGAGCGGGGTGGTGTTGGCGAAGCAGAGCTACGGATGTGAAGAGGGGTGGGGAATGGGATCGGGGCGGGGTCGAGTGGGGCGAGGCAGGGATAGGGGCGGAGAGCATTGGGGCGGGGCAGAGAATGAAGAGCAATGAGGGGCGGGGGTAGAGCGAGGCGGGGATCAAGGTGAGCGGGGTGGTGTTGGCGAAGCAGAGCTACGGACGTGAAGAGGGGCGGGAAATGCGATCGGGGCGGAGTCGAGTGGGGCGAGGCGGGACGGATCAAGGAGTGGAAAAAGGAAGATTCTTAATGGAGCAAGGGTGCTCTAAATAAAATTTCTGTCATTGTATGCTATTGATGAAAATTCAGTCCTATTTTTCTGTAATAGATTATTACTAGCAGAACCCGTTCTGTTCCCCCTCTCTCTCTTTCTACTTCTTTCCCCAACTCTCTTGTTCCATGTCCCGCTCTTGTTCTGTCTCTCCCTCTCTATCCCTCCGTCTCTCTTCAACGCCATTTTGTGCTGCAGCTCCATCTGGTGAAATTACAACAAAACGAACTGCATAAAAAGCTTCATAATAAAACACGTGGATGTGCTACCTTTCATGTAAATCGGACAGACGGTGTCAGAGTTGATCCATCTCGAACTTACCAACATCCAGTTTTATATGTTGAGATACGTACTCGGGTAACGCTGAATTACTTTAGCTACTTTCTGATATAATTCACTAAAAATGTTACTTACTTTCAACACAATTAATTATCGTTATAATATTAAAGACAGTGCTTTGGTTACACGGTTGCACATCCCTCCAGATAATAGAAAAAAATCTTATGCAATAATATTTTACGAATATACATTTTCCTTTTAATGACATTCAATATATTTCAGTAATATCGAAATCATTTTGAAATCAAAGAGCGCCCAATGAGCTTCTCTCCGGCGCGCCGTCTGGTGCTCTCCCAGGCAGTGCACCATGTCTCGCTATTAAGCTTCTCTGCTGTGTTTCCTCTTTGACCCTACGCTTCAACATATGGTTCTTGCTGTATTGCATCGCAACCGGCCACCAGCTTGCTGTGAATAATTATGTAAGTGATGGTTCAATATATATTTTTTTCTTTGTTTATGTTTTATTATATATTAGTGTCCTGAATTTTGGAAATTACATTTCCGTCATTCGAGAAGCTGCAATCCTCAGTTTGGTGGGGCACCATCCGTCACTGATTAAAGTTATTGTGAGGTAAGTACTGTTAATTTCGAGAGGAATTTCAAGTAATAAAATAATTTTCTCTTCGTTTCTAATACGTCTTACAGTACATAACTGATCTGAAGTAATGTCATTAAAAACGTTTTGGTACATTGTTGGAAATTGTTAATTCAAAAATATAATTGAATGCCGTGTTGTTAGCCGAATAGCTTAACTATGCTCCGTGAAATCCCTGGCTGCATCTGCAGACAGGTGTCATTTGCAAGTTATGTTGTTTACAAGCCTTGTTGCAATTTTCACATGTCCAAAGCATTGAGCTTACTGTAACACCATATTTGGCTACACAGTAATAGAACACAGTTTTCAGACGCCCCTAACCATTGAAGGAAAACATGAAATGCTGACCGTTTTGAAATCGGAGAATACTTTTACAATTACTTTAACATACTAATACAATTACTTTAACATCAAATACTATACAAAAGGAAAGAAAGATAGATATGAATTAGTTGGGCGGGCACTGCCCCGTGAACCTCCCTACCTTAGCAGCTAGTGTTACAGGTCAACACTGCAACGCCGCAAGGTTAACGAAATAGTTCCTGTTTGAGTCCCTCGGGCGCTTCATGGACAGCGTGCTACCATTCTGCAAAGCTGTCCCGGGTTTGATTGCCGGTCGAGGTAAAAATGTCCGGAAATCATGTCCCCCGAGTCATTAGGTCAAGATTTTGAAAAATGTTGCGACTTCTTGAAAAGTATCCACCTCTCCTCCAAGTCAACATATCCGTTTCCAACTCGCAGGGCCTTGAGTTCGTTTAGATTGGACGGGGAATGTCAACTTCGGAGATTACAATCTCAACGGTTTAGGCGCTAACGCTGATATTAGACGGCCAGAAAGACGTTCTGCTGCCAATCAGTTGGTCTGCACTCGATAGCACGCAATATCTTCAAATACACCCAAAACATTGATTCTGACTACAAAACGTGTAAGAGGAAGTATTTGACAACATAAAATTTCTTTACCAGGGCCCGGCAATAAGAGTTTTTCTGTCAAAAATCCCCAATTCCCGACGCACGTTTACATCACTTCCTCTTTTTGCTACTTTCGTAGCAAGGCAGAAACTAAGAATGAAGAGAAGGTAGCATTGTAATAAAACAACGCGAAAGCACGACCAACAACGAAGGCGCTAGTCCTGATGGCCGAGATCGCAGAAGTGCCGTAGTGATCTCGAAGCGAAGGGTCGCGGGTTCGAGTCCCGCCTCGGGCATGGTTGTATTGCGTTCGTCCTTTCACACCCCTATCATCATCATATCGTGTCATACAGCTGCCATGCCGTTACACGCAATAGTGGTCGCTAATGACCTAGTAGTTGATGCGACCTTAAATATCAAAAAGAAAAGAAGAAAACAAGGAAGGTGGACGGTAAGTTATGCAGAAAGACTTACAGGTTCGAACGTCGGGACAATGAGTGGCGGGAAAGACCGGACAGCGGGGGCGAGGACGACGCGCGGGACGACGTCGGTGTCTGCGGTGGCGGCAGCGCAGGGGCGACGGTGGCGGCGGAGGCGGCTGTGAAGAAGGCGAGTAGGCAAGGGGGTGGGGGACAACCCGCGCAGCACGTCTGGCTCCCCGCGGCTCGCAGTAACGAGCTTTAATGTCTCAGAGGCCCATACCGGGCCGTTATAAATAGCCCGGCATTAGCGCGGGACCCGCTAAGACAAGTAGCCACTCACGTTATTTGGCACAACTTCAAATGAACTGACAATGTGATGCGTAATTTATATCCGCGCAGCTACATTCCGCTACTTGCTATTATTGTTGTGTAACCGTGTGTTATTAGCGGCATTTCCAAACAGAAGGGGACGCCAAAGGTCAGCCCGGCCATATTTCGTGCAGGGGGGCGAGGGGGTTCTTTGGTGCGTGCGCCGCACTCTTCGGGCGCCACGTGACAAGCTCCCGGCGATGCACGTTGTTCTTAGACCGGCGAGATCGCGCTGCTGCAAGCGAGATTCACAACGCCAACACGCAAATCGCGACTGCAGTTCTAAATCGATGGTGATTTGTCGAAATACCTCGAGAACTCCAATCACCTGCTTAAGGTGGGAAGTGCTGACACATTTGAAAACAAAAAGTGTACAATATAATGATAGAACAGCTATTGAAGGATTTAAATGGCTCAAAAAAGTGAACATTTTTATAATGCTCATAAATACGACTTCGTGATGTTTTTTTTTTTTTTTCTGCTAAACTTCAAAGTAGACTGGAAACACATGAATTTGTTTTCCTTGCTTATGTGCAACAACCGTGGTACTTAAAAAAATGCTGCTTGAAGAGTAAATACAGAGTTATATTTTCCTTTTTCTAGTCTTCCTTATGTAGTATTTACTCATTGCTTCAATGCTAAGTTATGAGCTAATTAGAATACTAGAGAAGTTTACTTTTGTTTTTTTGTGTGGGGTCAGATACGTGTGTAATTTCATCTAGGATGAAATAGTGGGGCGAGGAAAATGCGATGCGAGTAAACTGTTCGAAAAAACGTCTAACCATTCATGAAGTACTCACATCTATCGTCGTTTGTGAAAACATGCGAGCATTAAGTGGATGTGCTGCGTGTTTGCATTCACCTGCCGATATTAGATTTTTAACCTCAATTTATCTCATTTTTTAAAGTTATTTCACGCAATACAACGATTCAATACCTTAATGTGTCGAACGTCTAACTCGTATAACGGATCTCATCTAAATGTACCGTTAGCGGATGTTATAGTCACTCGCGTTCGCAGTCAAACCAAGAAGGGGGAACTACATTTCTGAGTGCCTCTTGACCCCTATGGCCGCCCATCCTTCCTTCCATTGATCGTTTGACTTATATTTCACACTATTCATTAGAAGATAAAAGAAATTACCTCCAAGAGAATTAAATAATAAATTTAGTGACAAAATTAATTAATAAAATGAATTAAATAATAGTAATTATTGATTTCATCTTCAACAATTTACAAGGATTTCCACATGGTTTGGAGTGATCTTAGCCAGTGAATGTGTATCAGTTACACAAATTATCAGCTTGAAAAAGTGGAAATTAGAATTGAACTTACTTATGGACACAAAATATTTTATTACGTTGGACTACATGGCCTCTTTCGAAAAATTGAACGATTGATTAATGATTCTGTGTGTCAACGGCTAAGGTTATTAGTCCCGTACGTGGAGTGCATGTTTTTAATACAGGAGAAGGCGGCGTCTTTCGCCACTGGATGACGAGATCCAGCGCCGACCTACAAGTCGGCTTGCGGGCTTTTCCCAACCTTCCCAACCGGCGGCGATGGTGTGACGGTTAGCGTACCGGACTGTTATACCCAAGCTCGCGGGAAGTAAAGCCGGCTGTCCCATGTTAGTAGATTTACTTGCATGTAAAAGATCCTCAAGCCTAAATGACGCCTCTGAGCTAAATTCAAATCGCCTGTTTCTCGCCCAAGAAATACCTCCTTCCTCTGCTAGTTGGTGAAAGGAGCGTAGCGATTGGTCAGACGGAAGAGCGGGCCTGATGGCCCGAGTCTCGCCACGTAAAATAAGGCAAATTCAATTCAATTCAATTCAACCTGGTATCTCCCACACGATCTAAGCTCCCGACCGGTCTTACGGCACGTGTGGTGCGGCAGTGTAGTGCATGTGTGTGTAATGGGTGAGGATGGGACAAGGAAATGTGCAGTCCGTAGCCCGTTTGTTAGGGTACTGCTCCGGCATTCGCTTTGCGTTGATCGGAGAAACCTCGGAAAACTACACAACAGAGCAGCCGACCGCTAGAACTCTTCTCACGGAAGTCGACATAGTAGCGACGAAAATTCTGACACCGCCGGGACTGGAACCCTAGGACATCCTGCACAAAGGAACTGCAGTGATATCAGTTAATACCCTGTGCACCCCCTACCCCCTCCCGTGCGCAAGCGTATGCTTTTGGCAATTAATCATCCACTCCACGGAAAGAATATTGCGTTGTATTTGATTTATTCTTCGATGTTTCTGACCATTGTTTATTTTATTCTTTGCTTTTATTTCTGTTACAGATTGATATAATCGCCCATGAACATTGATAGCCATTTCGATTTAGATTTCTAAATGTCGCCCTACCTTCCACGCATTTGCAAATGCATAAACAGAACGCGTCAGAGAAACCCCACTATGCTCCCCCAGCGCTTCTAACAGCTAAATAAAAGTGAGCGTCACGTTAAAGTTGTTAACCGGTTGAAAACGTCTGCATAAAACCTCTTCATTAATCCGGTGACCTTTGAGAAGCAGCGTCACAAAAGTACTGCATTTGCTTACATTTAATAACTCGAGCTGGCGAACTCATGAACCGCGTCCTATTTATATCACTCAATTCGAGTGATATAAAGAATGAAACCATCAGAGAGACAAATGGAGTGATTATGCCGTGGCCAATGAATAATTCAGTTTCACCTACGAAATAATGTTACGAGTGTATCTAACATGACGCTTTCAAAGCATTTACTGTTTTATTGATAATTGAAATACTTGTAAAACACACTATACTCGAAAGAAGTTTCAAGCCCTACTAACCAATTGCTCCCTGGGTAAATATTTCTACAAGATATAATGTGTATTAATTTTACTTTTCTCTAAAGACAGAAATGTGGGGCTAACAGAAATAAATTTAAAATTATATTTCGTGTGATGAACGTTTCATGAGATACGAAGAAAACCCAAATAAGATATATCTCATATATGAAGTTCATTTTGCATCTTGGCATTTTAAAATCACTTCCTTTCGTTCCTACGTTTCGATTCATTCCTTAATCACTAGAAGTATTAGCTAAGTCCTCTCTCATTCGTCTTAAGTCACTACACAATAGTTTTCACGATGTTTCAGCAGTGATACAAAAATGTGCTGTTATGGAATAAAAGTATAAAGGTTTTGCGAAATTCTTCAATCAAAAGTGTATTTACAACCTCTGAATGTTTAATAAAATTGTTAATGGAACTTACTCTCATAAAATGGAAGAAAATTTAAAATAAATCTTCATGAATTACAATCACAACTACTCCCGTAAATTGAGATATTTGCAAACATAAAATTGGGCATAACTTGCAACGACTCGTGATGAATATTCTTGATTATACAATTAATTATTGCATACAACATATTTTTTTCGTTATACGTTCGTTGCTATTACGCAAGAAGTCTCTTCAGCGCTTTGGGGGCATTCAGCTTATAATGGAGTAATACTCCGTGTAGTTGTTTGTAGTGTGTCATAACTTCGCAGTCAGTCAGCCTTTCATCCCTTTTTCCAGAGAATCGGCGCCGTTAGTAACCGGGCTTCCCTGTCGGTCACCCATTCGGGAATCCGTGGCGTCTCAAATTGCTTAACTTTAATTTGTGTTGCATAAGCATATAAACATTCCAGAAACATGTAAATTGTTTATTATTTACAAAAGAAATTAATATATTTGTTTAGAAATATAAAATTAACTCAGAAATAAAAATAGCACCCAATTTACAAAATTTGACTGTATTTTATTCCTCGGTTAATTTTTCTTTTAGAACAAATATATTCATTTATTTGGTAAATAATAAACAATATATGTTTCTGGAATGTTTATATGTTTATGCAACACAAATGTTTGCCTAGAAAGCATTTTTTCAAACCAACTTTTGAGTGCTTATTGCGGCACAGCCATTCAGAATATTCAAGTAGTTTATTAGACAAAATAAATTTAAAATTGTCTTAAGAGCTTATTTTTGAATTGTCGACGTTTCCTCCTCGGACATCCCGAATATTATGTTTCTATTTAAAATTATATTTAATATCTGGCATTGTGTGATTGAAATGTAAAAAATGTCAAAAAATATTTGTTTCTCTAATATTAAATTTAACCATAGTCTGCAGTTCCCTTTCCACAGTCCCTCTTCCCATTCAAAAATTTTGTCCCCTCACACACACACACACACACACACACACAAAATTATACCTGGAGCTGCCCCTGACCTTGGAGTTCAAAGACTTGATCACACAGAAAACGCATGAGTCAGATTTTACAGACAGACGATCCGTTTAAGGAGTCCCCAACACGAGCAAAACCAAAAGCGCCTGGTCAGCACTGAGCCGGCAGGTCTGCCGTGGCCGAGGCACGTAGGCAGTCGTCGGCACTTACTTAGTTGCAGCTGCTAATTGCGTCCATGGCCTTCTGCAGGTGCGTTGCCTGCACGTCTGCACCGCTCCTCCCCCCACCCCCATCTCACCTTCCTCGCTGCTTCAGTGCAGTCGCCTTCCAAAGTGGTCGCCCGTCTTCGCCAACACAATCCACGCGTGACTCAACGATTCGGCCGCTAGCCTTTCAGCACTGCCATCATGTATTTCGGATCCCGTTCAGTCCTTTTGTACTTAGCAGGAAGTTTCCCGTTGGCTTACATTGCCTAAGCTCAGCTCACTTCTCATAATACTCCGCTTTTCGAGGTAAATTTACGTTAACGGGAAGTAAAGCTTATTGAAATGTATAGAGATATCAAAGAATTCAAGTTTTCAAGATTCAAGCTATACTGGTGCCCTTGTATAAATGTGAGGAATGGCCCCTAATTAATTGTTTATATTTTTTGATATCAATAAATCCATAAAATAATTAACATAAAAATTATTAGGAAATATAAAAAATGTATTAAATTATATTGAGTGTTTCAGAGTAAATGTTTCAAACCTCCAGCACATGCCCAGAAATCGAAGTTAGTCGATTTTTGCCAATGAACGTATGGAGGAAAAAATTGTACAACGAAGTTACGTATGTCGCATTTGTCTGTTAGACATCCCCTCCTCATGCAGTAATGATGGGCAGCTCACTTTTTGAGTATTCAGTCAAAGAGATTTCGTGTATCTTCCCAAAACCATCACATGAGTTGTCATCCAACAATGAGGGACAAATGCCATAGATGTAACGTCGTTATAAGAAATCCCTGACATGTTCAATGGCAAAAAGTATATAAATAAAAAAATATGAAACGGCTTGGGTTGTTCGAATATTAGAATAGAAATTGCACAGGAATTACGAAATCGCAAATCATTCTACATTCTACAAGTAGAGAACACAAGGGATTGAAAAAAACGATAGGTGGAAATCCGAAATAAATTAGAGAGTCTATAAAAACGAGCGGTCATTGAAAAAAGAACTGAGAAATATAAGGCATTGCATTTTGGGGGAAATAAATGACGGAGTAACTCTTTTTGGCATTTACATCATGCCGTTCACCATCTTCATAACAGTCCCACCACCATCACCCGCAATATCACGTTTTCGTTTCCTTTAACTCATTCCTGCAAAGCGTTCTCCGGAGAAATACGTCTTATTCAGCTCTGTCTCGTTCCACTTGCGCGTTCTTACGCTCCGAAAATATTCTTTATACTCCCATGTAGTACCTCTTTCTTCATACCCCATCAAAAGCGAATAATGCATTATTCAGTGTCGTCTTCCCTCTTGACTTTCTGTACTAGAGTTTCGCAATACGCCGAGCCGCTTCCTCTGCCTTCAAGTGATGAGAGGTGTGCTCATACATGATTCAGCGCGGCGTGGACAAAGGCGGCACTACAGCAAAATAAATTTGAAGTTAACAAATAATAGATGTAAAGAATAGAGTTCTGAGTTAAGAAAGAAGAGAATTACTCTCCCGGTAGAACACTTCAGAGTTTATGTTTCATGTTTAAAAAGTAAATATTTGTTCAGAATTTCACGTGATGTCTAAAATTTCCCTTGTTTCCTCTTATTACATTTTTTCCAATATGCAAATAAAATGTCACAATGAGACTATCAGATGATTCAACATTTTGTTAGTGACTGTGAAGCGAAAATTAATGTGAGCTATTTGTTCCGTGGTGACACTTGTAGTGTCTCTTTGAATTTTAATTCTACCTTCACATACTAGACTCGGATCACAAAGGTTTCTCTTCAAATGACCTTGCCACTTCCATTAAATTCATATAATAAATCTCGGCATCCGTGTATATCCATATTACATTGCTTACTCGTTTTTACTTTCCCGCCTTATTATGTGCGTAGTAAAGATAAAGTATTGTAATAGTGCGGCGAAAATCGACGATTAATATTTACTGTGAGGCCCTGGCAACTAAAAAGTGAATAATTCATAAGTCATTCATACGTCTAGTAAATTACTTTCTCTAACACTTGTGTAGTCAGAATCCATGTTGTGTGGGTCTATGGTACCGAAAATCTCATTGCAGGCAAAACGTCTGTGTGTGTCTCTCCATCTGTCTGCCTGTGGTATAAACACTTGGAACGATTTTCTCCAAAATCAATAATGTATAAGCTAGGAAGTTCGAACAGCGAACATTGTATTAATTTTTTTTATAATTTTTGTTGTTCATGTCAGCTGTGATATTTATACATAATTATTCTGACATTATGTACACCAGAATATTAAGAACTACAACTTAACTAAATAAATATGTACATTAAAAGGTACAAGTCAATTTGACCAATGGTGGTTTTCACAAAATACCTTGCCATCTTGTGTTTATCAAATAATAAATTAAATATAAATAGTGTAATCTTTTGTCTTTGAAATGGAGCTAATCTAACATCGACTCCCCTCCTTTCTCCCCAAAGGTTGGAAGATAACATTGCGCTTACGATGTAAGCCTGTCTCCAACGGTGGAGGTAGTACGCGCCAAGTCTTTCGGCAGCTGCGTCGGCTACCACGTGACCTTTGTTGCTCGGCGGCAGAGGCGAGAAGTGCATTAATTGTTGTTGACGATAGAGGCGTCGCCAACGGGGGTGACAACTCGTTGGCGATGATTTATCTGTTCGCTTATTTGCGCGACAGCGGTCGTGGTTCATGACAGCGGACTAACAGCTATTACACAGCACAATTACACGTGGGTTGACATTACCCTACTACAGCTCACCGCTCGGTGACGGTGTATATAGTATACTTGGAGGTGGGGTCGGAAGGCTCAATGAATCTTCGCAGTATTTCAAGCCAAACGACGCCAGGCCTTGCGGTTGCAATTAATAAAGCCATGTTCCGTTGAAATGAAACTTCCCAGGTGCACCTTTTGTCATTCACACAACGACTACCTACCAATTACGCCCAATGCCAACTCTCGTAGGTGAAACTTGTTTTTCGAGTTCAAGTGTTCAAGTCCTGAAAAAACATTACCGATATTGCGTGGGTCATTTTCCTACTCGGCGGCCTGATTTAATTTGCGATTTTTATCTCATTAGATTACGCCACCAGATGTGTTCTATTACGTACTCGCGTCACAAGTCTTGATCGCGTATCGTATCTCGTTATACAGTGTTCTATTTATAGAGAAAGAAATTAGTTCGCATAACGATTATTACTTTCCGGAATCGTGAGGCCCCATAAATCTATTTCAGGAACTCACGCTTCGCTTCGCTGATACCTCACATGCAAACAATTCATAGGTCGTTCCACGAAAGATCGAAAAGAATTAAAGGACAATTTCGTCTCAGAACTTCCAAGAGAACCTTTCGCCACAAGCAGCGATTATTAAAGTTTCAAGACCCAAAGAACGCCAAAGAGTACGGTCAAGCAGTTTATTCAGGTAACTGAAGAGCGAGCAGGGTCTATTAAATACAGGTTTTAGTGCAATACGAGAATTAAATACTAGACGTCAGCTTTAGGCATCAAGTACTAGATAGGAATAATGGTTAAATAATTTAAAAAAATATACATTGTTTCTGTGGTCACGGGGTAAAAGTTATTAAGTCAAAAATATTAGTTGGGAGAAAAAAAGATTAGATTATTGAGTCGCTATTCATGAGTAGCGTGAAGCTATATTTCCCAACGCTTTTTTGTCGTTTAGGATACAACATTTGGTCATTTTCCTAAAATAAAATATTGATACTTAACTTGTAGTTTCAGTATTTAACCCAACTTCTCCAAAAAAGATTAAAGAACTTTTGCCCCGTGACAAAAGATTTGTAAGTATTGTATTTACAAGAATAATATAATTGTAATTAAAATAGTTTATTACTGTAACACGGTCCAAATACATGAAAATTCTTGTGAGGCATATACATTGAGTATTCAAAACCCCACACTGGTAGATTGTATGTTGTATCAACCAATTACATAAAATGTAACATTATTGACTGAGAGTAAGTTTTTCTTATAATTTATTATTATTATTATTTTTTTTTTTCGTTGATCGGCCAACTAGGACCACGCAGGCAAGCACTCTGCCTTTACCGTGGCCCAGTTTTTATTCATTCTCACGGAGGCAGGTGCTTGCGACAATTCTTTGGGGGGACCAGCATTTAAGCTGGATCCGGATTTTATCCCCCAAGGTTGTTAGCCCTGGGGGTATGGAAGATGAAATGACGATATATGATGATGATGGGGGTGAAAGGACAATACATACAGACATACACAAATACACAAATTCGAACCCGCGATCTTCTGGTCCGAAACCACTCCGGCACTACTGCCTTAGCGATCTCGGCCATCTGATCGGCAATTTATTATTATTATTATTATTATTATTATTATTATTATTATTATTATTATTATTATTATTATTATTATTATTATTATTATTATTGTTATTATTGTTGTTATTATTGTTATTATTGTTATTATTATTATTATAGTATCATATATGCTGCATTGAAAACATTTATGTCAACATTTGAAAAATTCACCAGAGCCATTCAAAAAACGTTTTGCCATTCTGTAACAGCAAATACGTCTGCAAGCAAACGAGAACAAATGTAAGTAAGAAAAATCTTCGATTAATTTCATCGTCACCTACTCTACAAACATTTTGGAATGAGTAGTTCTATGACTGTTTTTCTGATTGCAAGAGAATCAATACACAAGACAGAAGAGTTCTCCGAACTTCCTTCTACGAACGGTACCTTCTTTAACTTGGCGTCCTGTAAATTGGGTCTGTGAAGTTCATTCCCCCAGCTCGCGGGGACCGCAGTGTTCTTTAATTTCAATTTCCTCACTACGACACCGGCAATCGTCTTGCAGTGGCCGAGGCCCCTGGTGACTGCCGCGGAGGGGGAGGGGGGAGGGGAGCAGTCCCGTGTCGCGGCGATGCGATCCGCGGCGGGCACCGCCTGCTCGGATGATTTTTAATGGTTCCGGTCGAAAACTTTCGTAATAACGTAAACACAGCGTACTAACCCGTTCGGGCGCGGTCGTTCTCGGGGAAACACGAGCAATTTCATCAGCGACACCGGAACTTTGTTCCCAGTGTCCGCGCCCTCTCCGTCCTCGCTCTCTGCCGCCCTCACCCCCCCTCTCCACCCCCTCCGGGCCGCCACCGATCTGACCCCTCCCCCCTCCCCCCGCCCGCCCTCAAGCAGCGATGCCGTGGCCCCGAGCCAGCCACAGCCTAGGAGATCCCTGGAGATGGCGACGGTACAGTTTACAAATTCCATCGATATTTCACGAAAGGAAATGTATCATACCAATTGACACTTTTTAATAGATGCAAGGACATAGGAAGTGCGGGACCTCGGGGTAGGGTTGGGGGGCCGCTAGCCCCTCAACCCCAAGAATTCAACTGAGGGGAGCAAAGCCCCCAACAACTACCCCCATAAAACATTTAGAAATAGTCACCCACAAGTTCAAATTTACAAACAAAACCATGGAACGGTTTTATTAGGTGAAGTGAAGTAAGGCATGCTTTGTAATCTTAAACACTACAGCTATCTGCTCTTCAGCATTTTTTTCTTATTTTGGGTGTCAAGATATATTGTTCATTATGTATATACGATGTAAACAATGTAATACTAATTAGAAATATTGTAAAATGACTCTGGTCAACGGCAGTCTTCTCCTTGGCACATATTTTCCGGTAGGTTGGGTTCTCAATAAAAGATACCTTTCATTCATAAACACACACACACACAAACCGTATTAGTTTCCAAACAGTAAAACGCACAAAACTTAAAATATCAGGTATTAAAATCTTCCCTTGAGCGGTAATGTATATCGGTATTTTGCTGGTTGCTTAGATCATATCGTTACGTAATTTTGTATAGTTACCAAGCTACAAATGTTCCCACTTTTATTTATTAAGGTCAGAAATCCAATAGAATTTTCTCGTAGAAATCATTTCGTCTCGCTCTACCTGAATATTTAGGTGCCGCTGAATATTCCGGTTGAATTCGGTTTTCCGCAAGGACAGGATTTCATCACTTAAATAAGAGGCATACGTTTTCGGATCATTCAAGCTCCTTAGGTACTCTACTAATCAGCTTCTCCTTCATTCACTGAATTATCTTTGGGTGTGCCACTACGTGAAACTTGTTCCCCTTATATCCATAATTCATGTAGCTCGACGCTGTGATGCATAAATGTATAATCCACGTCTATTAATGATACGAAATCACTTTATTTTATTCGTGCAATACAATTTTTATATAATTTTACTATTTTGGGCTTTGTCCTTTTTTTCGTGTAAACAGACAAATGTTAGAGATGTTTGATAGATTATAAATTATTTAAATTCCTGTGTGAGTCACCATTATGAGCCATTTTAATGCAGCCTACAAGCAATGAGACATATTGTGAATTGAAAATTAAACTTTAAATGCTGCATTAGCAATAATCATTGAATAAGTTAAATTTGGCGATTAGGAAAAAGGAGAACATAGAGCTTCAGACATCACTATTTTGAGGTGTCGTTTACAGTCGAGAACTGAGAAAGTGAAATATGACCAATACCCATGAAATTGAATTGTACATTAATATTACCTCAATGAAACATCTCAAAATCCCCACCATTTCAGCCCATAGGATTTCATATTTTCACAACAGCACATACAAAAAAATTAAAACCGTTATCGCGAGAGATCCACGTCGTTATTCATTCACGTGAACAAATTGTAGTTGCGTACGAAACAAAAGCGAAAAAGGGTTGAGCATGTTGAAGAGAAGGCTCGGAGCTATTCTTGCCTATTAATATCATTTTGTCACAAGACATTGCTCATCCCTTACGCACGTACCTGTCCCGTTACAACATTGGTTCCGCCCACGTCCCGCTCCGCCCCACCACTCTCCCTTGCCCCCTCCACCCCCGCTCCGCCCACGCGGACGCCGGCGGCGGGCCCCGCTCGGAAATTCATTTGTAACTCGTGACTGCTCCGGCTATTAGGCGGGGACCGCTACCTCTCCCGCGCCCCTCCCTCTCTCCCCCCCCCCTCCTTCCCCCCTCCCCACCCGGGACCCGCATTCCCGGGCGCGTGCATCACTCCACGCACGCCCCGACCTCAGTCACGAACACCCCCGCTTTCCCCGCCCCGCCCCCACTCCGCCCCCGCCCCGCCCCGCGTCTCTCCCTAAAGCACCTCAAAAAAATAATAATCCAACCGACTTGCGCCCGTTATTCTTAGTACTGTCGACTCCGGTTATAGTGAACTCGGATATAGTGAACTCTCGGTTATAATGAACTCTCGGTTATAATGAATTCAAGGGACTGGTCCCTTGAGTTCATTATAAATAGGCATAAGTATATTCGTTTATAGTGAACACTGCATCTCGGCTGATGTGAACTCAGAAAATACGTCCTAAAAATTAATTTCCTTCTGTAAAAAAAAAAATATATCACCTCCAACAATCGGCAGCATTGAAAAAAAATCGTCGGCCTAAGGTCATAATCCAAGACGTCTCCCGTGAGGTGGAGAGGGCGAAGATTGCGGAATGTGTCGTTCAGTGATTAGTTTCATTAGCCGGTCGCGCTAGGGCGCTTCCGAAAGGATCTCGTATGTTATTACACGAGTAAAAGGACCTTCGGAGAACGGGTCCGAGTTCCAGTGGTGCAAGTGACATTGAAGTGTGTCAAGGCTGCATTACGATCCTTAGAGGCAGTAGACAATGCAGAATCAAGAATGGAGAGAGCACGAACTCTGGAGAAATCTAGAGAAATTACGAATCTTGAGAAACTACTAATATAGAATGTACGAAGCAAACAATTGAAAATAATTACATTTTTAAGGTCAAATAAAGATATTAAATTTTTCACATGGCTGCTAATGTATTTAGCGGTATCTCTGTATTAAATTAATAAAAGTAATCATTACGGATAAATTCTGGTGAAGTTTGTTATCCTCGGATATAGTGAACCTTTGATGTAGTAAACCAGAAATGATAGTCCCCTAGTTAGAAGTTCACTATATCCCGAGTCGACTGTACTTTTTTCTCTCAAAAGTGTCTACGTAGCTGCATGTTTCATGTCTGCCCTCGTCCCCACTGTGCGTGTAGATTTTTATTTTACTCCCCCGCCCGGCTGTAAAGGACGTTCTGTTCCCTTCCGGGTAATGTTTTCTAGATATATAAAGTAAGTTTTCATTTCTGGGAAATGTCTCCTATGGATGTGAATGATTGCGTGTAATAAGGGACACAGAAGGGCGTGCTGGACGCGACGTGCGTGTGGGGCGAAGGAGGGTAAAGGGCGGTGAGCAGTAGGGGAAGGGGATGAAAAGGGTGAGGACTACGAAGGTGGAGGCTGTTGAGGGCATACACTCGACACATCGCCAGATGTGGATTTACGCATAGGCACAGTAGGCACGTGCCTACGGCGGCAAATTTTCAAGGGCGGCAAATTTTCAAAGGCGCAAAATTTTCTTGATATTTTCTAAAACAAATTAAGGTTCTCTAAAACTATAACAGCATAAATCATATTTTTATTTTAAAAATATCATATTCATATTTAATACAAGCTATTTATTTGTCTACTTCATTAGAGTATACCTTATGATTTCAGAAGTATATGAATCTGAAACTAAGGCCCGTTGACGAAAGAAAATATGTTGCAATTCTAGTTGTCATGTTTTAGTTTCCTTTTAATGTTAACGTTTCAGTGTTGAAACGTTAATAATGTTGAACGTTACTTGCTATGAAGATACAGTTTATATCCAAAATTAGCTAATCCAAAAAAAAATACTTCATTCAAGAGAACAATGTGCAAAATATAATGTTACTTTTAAAGTTAAAACGTTTAAATTAATGAGGAATTGTTACTGAAGCGTTACAATTTGAAATGTAACATTAATTTTAAGGGGGCGGCAAATTTGATGTGCCTACAGGCGGCAAAAATATTAATCCGCCCCTGGACATCGCGGTGAATTACCGTCTTATTACGATTCATCCTCGTACGATTTTGAAACATTCAGTATGGGTATGTGTACTTTCCTTTTATACCTCCTTCATTTAAGTCTTCTGGCAATGCGGTAGAGCAACCTAACTTCAAAGTAAGATTCTGAATCTATTTGCACAAGCCACTGTCAATGTCTCATTAAAATTCTCCGTGATAACATGTGTATGGCAAACTAATAATAAACATATTGATCAAAATTTCATTTTGTAATTAAATTTGTAGTAGTTTGTGAGGGCGAAATCACGACCTTGAACATAACTTGGTGATGTATTACTTCGTATTTACATAAAATACAATTTATCACTGTTATTTTCACAATCATTGTCATTTATAAACTGTCTATTACCCGAATTTGAAATGATGTCTATTACCTGAATTTGTGTATGCGAGGTTGTTTATGCGCTGCCTTCGTGTACTGGCAACTATGATGCGCCTCGCATCATCCTCCAGAAAATCAACTCATTCAAGACAAGATTGTGCCAGTGACCATTGAAAGAG
Organism: Gryllus longicercus; assembly: GCA_038098605.1. Lineage (NCBI taxonomy): Eukaryota > Metazoa > Arthropoda > Insecta > Orthoptera > Gryllidae > Gryllus > Gryllus longicercus. The sequence continues at coordinate 2,497,539 of JAZDUA010000103.1, read as the reverse complement.
AATGATCACTTCCTCGTACACGAAATGGAAACTTGCAGTACTGCAAGTAGTTAATAGAAAAGGTAATTAAGTTCTCAACTCAGTAATTTAGAAGGAGTTTGACACAAATTAAATCCCCAAAGATATTTTATTCCTTGCCTTCATAGATCCATTTATTCTGGTGTACTTTTTCCACTAGAAACACCTCCTCTTTATCTCTCCACCATCAGTTACTGCTTTTCTGTTCGCCTTGCTACGAGACGTCCTTTCAGTCCTTACTACGAGACGTATTGGAAAGCTGGACTCTCATTATTTCTATTAGTACATTTGGAATATAACCTGGATTCATTTAATATTCGATCTATACCTTGAAATTAAATTTATTACTAATAACTTTTATTTTGAGAGATAGAAAGTTTTTAAAAATTATTTGCGAGATTTGATTATATGTTATCATACGTATTAGTATGGATTTATTACAGCAATCATTAATTTTATTATGAATACGTAAGTTTCATTGACTATTATTTACTCGTCATTCAAACTTTACTTTACTTCAGTCGTCCGCAAACCATTCATTTACAGTTAGTTATTATCTTTAAATTTCAGGGTAAGCAAATATTGCAGTAAAGTATTCCAAGGCAATGAGTTCTCCGTGCCAAATTTATCGGAAACCTTTCTCCAATTTCTATGACAGTGAAGCAAATGTTGTAGCAAGAGCAATCGGCTATTTTTTTTCACTTTATTGTGTTATTTTTTTGTTTACGTAATTATTTTTTTAAAACTCAAGACATTTCAAATCGATTACCGACATATTTTTGTAAGAACCCTTATTACTACTTTTACTTGACATTTTATCCCTAAATTTTTCCACCTTCTTCGTATTTTCATCGCTTATCTGAAACAGTGGACCACTTTAGAGAACTTACACACATACATACATACGAACACATTTACAATTCATCTAAAATCATGGTGAATTTGCCTGCACGGGACATCAGAGTTATTAACTGACACCATGGAATTAGATTAGATTTATTAATAATTCTGCAATTAAGTGTGAGAACTTGGTGGCAGAATACACTAACTTAACATTACAGAACTTAACAACTATACAAACTCTACAAACGTTACAAATCTCATGAACATTTCACCGTGCAATCTTTCATAGAACTCCACTTCACCAAACTTCACTTCACCACACTTCACCGCACTGCGATACAGCGAGCTGTAATGTCTTTCTTACTCACTCGTTTCTCTCAGTTGCACAACGTCACTGCACTTCACGCCTCTGCACTGCACATAATAATAGTAATAATAATAATAATAATAATAATAATAATAATAATAATAATACTGCTAATAATGATAATAATAATAACAATAATAATAATACTGAATTACAAGGAAGACAGGAATGACTGTGTACCGCGAATAGGATCCATTCCCTTATCGATACGTCAATCACTATGCGACGTAGATCGATTAGTGCTCTGACGGAACTCTGTGAATATCGAGCGTTCTGTTGGTTGAAACACGATCATACAGACGGGCCGAAGGGCGGATCGTGCGATCCAAAAATTCCTCCCGTGCCCAGGCTATGCTACTGCATCGTCCTCCTTCCGTCTATTGAAGAATTGCTAATGATCACACAGTGAGGTAATTATTCACTTAATAATCGTATTTCGTGCCTGTACAAATAGTATAAATATATTCATTTTTCACTAATACTACTATGCTATTATATACTTCTATAGTTTGTTATTGCCTTTCATAAGGATCTCGGCATACACTGCACAACGGGAAATATGAAAATAGTTGAATGCCACCACACGTTCTCTAATGGAGGGAATTTTGGGAGGGAAAGAAAAACAGAGTCAAGTTGACATCATGTTAATTAGTAAATACGTTAATGTAAATCAATAAAAATAGGTAAAAAATAAAATTATGTATGTACAACGGGCGTTAACTTGTTCTAATGATCTTGAATGACAAACCGCCCTCAGGCCAAAGGCGTTTGGGTATTTTGTTGTCGCCCCATCATTAAAACCCATATAACGCTCTTGGTGCATGAATAACTATTATATAAAATGTATTTATTGATACCTAACGCGTATGTGTGGTCCTACAGCGGCCGTCTGTGTAAAGATAGACATTTGAAATGGGCGGTGGTGTTCGCCAGGGAGGGGAGGGGAGGGGAGGGGCGGGAGGGGCTTGGAGGGGTAGTCTCCACGTGGACGTTCGGCCATGCAAAATTGCTTGGTCTCTCGAGAACTACGGGTGCGAGCGGTTGGAAGAGCAATTGAGTGGAGGCGGTGCGGCGGTGCTTGGCGGGGACAGGTATCGTGATTTATCTCCCGAAAATTCGTCGCAACGGAGATATTATTATTAAATAGAAGTGGTTGAGAATGTTGGAGACCGTCGCGATTAATCTGTTTTACAAAAGTTTACGAGAAAGTGACTGTTAGACTGGTGAACATAAACTGGTGTGTGGCGACAGTCGTCTCGTGGTGGACATTAATATAAAGTGATTCCGAGCTCTAGCATGCAAAGCACGTTCTATAGGAAAAAATAGCACGAAGTGGTATTTGAACTGTGAAATATAGGATGCTTTTGCTTCACCTATCTTCGCTCTGTTCAAGAGGGACCACGCGGCACGCGGGCAAACGGTAGGCAAAATACTCTTAAAGGCCTGTGGTCATTCGCGAGCAGTCTGGGTAGGACAAGAAAGAAGGAAACTGCGGCGACTGGGGGCAGAAGTGGTGGCTGGGTGAGTGAGGTTCGCTACGTTGTGTGACCTTCAGTGGCTTGTGCGGTTTCTACGGCACCGTTTTACTGGCCATGGCGCTCACTCACTGCTGAGAAGTGCTGGGGGAGCGAAATGTGGAGTGAATGACGTTGCAGAGGGGTGAACGCGGAAGACAGCGTGCCAGCCCCAAATCGTAAGTACTGTTTCCTAGTGATTGTTGTTGTTCTTCCCTGGATCAGACAAAAAAGGGGGTGAACTATAGAGTCAAAAATTTGCTAGTGAACAGTAATTAAATCGGTTTTACCTCCAAATTTTAAATGAAAGAACAGCAAAAATTATTCAAAAATCAAAAGGTTGTTGTTAAAAATAAATTGAATCGTAAGAATTTTGGAATAGAGTATATTGTGTTAACCATTTTTCTTTTGGAAAAGCGTGTGTTTATTTTGAGTTCTACATTTCGTTTTAAGAAAAATAACATATTCTATTTCCGCTTACGTTTATTTTCTCTGCGAACAAATTTTTGAAGGTGAAATTTGAGGGTTTTGCCATATATCAATTCATTTGATATTTCAGCATATAATGGGTATTAATCGCGCAACTTTTGACCGATGACCTTGCTTCCCCCTCCCTGGCACAATAAACAGTTGAAGAAAAAAGCTCGCAGCAAACACTGATGAAAACGTTCCAATCACATCTTCACTGGCGCGAAATCAAAACTGTTTTCTGTTGAAGACGACCGAAGCAGATGCAGAATGAAATCTACCAAAGCAGGTGAAGATCACTCACAGGAGAAACTTCGGGCTCCTGAGAAAGTTAAACGCAAATTATTGAGAACTTTGTTAACACATGATTGATTCTCCAGATTGGCATTGCTTCATAAAATCAAGTGTACGATTTCGTAACTAATATACCCACTCTACCCGCATTTCTTCAATCCATCGGTCAACAAAAGTTACGCCAGTAATATATCGTACGAGTTTAGTTATACTGCTCACTGAAAATACCAGGTCGATTGTGAGCTGTCGTGATTGTCCTTAGCGCCTCAATTAAATGTTCATTTGTCTATATCAATAATCCACGTGTTAGACCATTACTAATGTCCAGTGCTTTTGTTGTTCAAAATTGGAAAGTAAGTTATACAAGAGCAGGGGATTATGTCTGAGCATTACTTTCCTGAGAATATTGAGGCAATTTGTTAAACAGAACTTTATAACGCACTTTGTATTATGTCAATATCAGAGATCGTTTATCGATGTTTATTTTATTTATTTATTTTTGGAGAAAAAACACGAGGCTTTTGTCCACCCCGATAACTTCTAAACGGTTCACTATACCTGAATGCAGTTTTCGCCCAACAATGCGGGATCATGTGGGCAAGTAATAAGTCGTAAAGGTAATGTTTGAAATATTTTTAGTTTTTCGAGAAATGAAAAGGTGTCATTTTTTAAATAGAATTATATTTTTTCTCACCAACAAATGAGATGATGAAAAGAGGAATCCAATGATGTATCATATGTTAGTATTTGGATAGAATTTTGAGTATAGAAACAACTTTCTGGCATGTGATTTTAAATCAAAAGGGAAGCAAACGCCACCTTTCTAATTACTAAAGGGAGTAAAAAATTAGTACGCTAGATATATGAAGGGAATCGCAGAGGGGACAGTCTCCCGAAACGTTAAAACAGGTAAACGTTAAAACAGGTATACGAAATTGTATAGAATCGCTCTTACTACCTGGCTGTAGCATCCTTAGTGTGTAATGTTCACGCATGAATTTGGTGTGAACTATTCTGCATCTCATGTTTTAATTCTTTCTGCGAAAGATGACAGCTAGATTGATGTAAAACCTGCTACAATTTCTTAATTTGTAGTATCTTCATTCATTGCATTCAATGCTATCCAGATCTTTTTTATACTAGCTCATTTTTCAGACTCTTGACGAATTCTTGGTAATTTAATGTAAGATCACTCTAATTCCCTCAGGTTGATTTGATTAGTGATTCCTGGCGCGTTAATTGCTAAGGTCGTTAGTGCTGTAAGCGTAGTGCATGGTCTAATTAAGGGAGGTGGCGGTGATGTTCCCCCGCTGGAAGGCGAGGTACGTCGGTTTGCGGGGAGTTTCCCCAAACCAGGTTTCTCCCACCAGCGGGGCACCGCCCCAGCCGGGACAAGCAAAGTTCCCGACTTCACCTCCGCACATGTGTAGTAGTAAGTAGGGGGAGAACATGAGATAAAGAAGAGGAAGGAAAGATCGCGCGCGGTTCGAGGCCCATTTGTTAGGGTAGTGTTCCTGCATTAGCCTGATAGTGGTCAGAGAAACCTCAGAAAACTACCGATCAGAGCAGCCCAGCCGCTAGAATTCTCCTCCAGAGAGCGCCTGTATTCGACCTACGTAGCTAGTCGCTTACTAGTGTCGAAATTTTGCTACCGTTGGGACTAGAGCCCAGGTCAGAGGCATTGTTGTAACATCAATTGATTCCGTGAGCCACATAAGCCGTGTGATATTCCTGGTAACGTAATATAAGATCTTCCTTTTCATGCTCACAGGCATATCTTCTGTTTCCCAGAAGCGCCCTTCTCGAGTGATGCTGCGCCAATCGCTGCACTAGTTACCCGAGCCACCGGAACCGGCACCGCCAGAGAGCTACGGGATGTTTCTCGGAAGCTAATGCATCCTACAGCAACATCTCGAGTCTTGTTGCCGGTTAGTTCGACTCTCAGCGTACACACACAACACGAACGCTGTTTGTGAACCGCCTCGTCGCTGATGGATCTGGGCGCGGGGGAGGTACCTCCAGGGAAGCAGTCCCGGGCTGCCCGCGTCGCGTGAGGGAGGCCGGCCGGCTTGCCTGCTTCTGGGAGAAATACTCCTTTCCAAATCCGTTTCGTGTCGAGTTCTTTTTCTCTCTCCAGCGGAAAAGAAACGAAAAGTGGGACGTGTGATTAATAGATGGCGGCTCCCCGGAACTAACTAGGAGCGGGCATGTTGGACCCCCGAAAGATGTCTGCGCGATAGCCGCGGTCCCGTGCGGCCCCCGCGTGGCCAGGCCCGCCCCCGTCCCCCCTTCCCTCCTCCATCTCACCCCTCCCCACCCTCTCCTCCACCCCACCCCATCCCGCATCCCCTCACCACCCCACCCTCTCACCAACCTCACCACCTCTTTCTTCCCCTCTCCCTCCCCCCTCCCGCCACCCGTCTTCCACCCCCTCTCCCTTCCCCTCCGCCCCCCCTGTCCCTTCCCCCTCCGCTTCTCCCTCCCCATCCTGCCTCACCCCTCCCACCAGCCCCTCTCACGTCCCCTCCCGCTTTCCCCTCCCCCCTCCAACTTCCCACATCCTCACCCCCTTCCTCCATTCCCGGTATGTGAGACACCTAGCCGGGTGGTGTTCTTCGGAATTCCTGGGAAATGTACTGTCGTGCCTCCAACCCACCTGCTACCGTCAAGGCAGAAGATTTAATGTGGCGGTTATTGTTCAACACGAAAAGTACTTGAAATATTTTTGAAAAAATGAAAGATCACTGATTTGTGGCGAGATGATTTCATTCGCTTTACGCAACACTTGAGCAATGATTTAAATACATTTTTTTAAATTTTAATAAACTAACAAATTATTTATGCATTAGAGTACACATTCCCACAAAATTGAATTCTTTAGTACTTACATATACTTAATCCGCTTTAATAATAAAACACTTCACTATTTACACCATCTCTCTTCTGTGCACCCTCCGTGCTCATCATCATGCATTGGCTTTCCCTACATTCCATATTGAGAATCATTCGTGTTGCACATTGTGATAAAAAATCTATATTTATTGCCCCAGAAGTACATATGATCTCAACCACCTCTGCAACTATCCCCTTGACTCAGTACTCTCTCTTATCAATGGTCTCAACTTCATGTTCTTTGCTTCTCCATTCTGAACCTGTAATATTTGAAGGACGAGAATTTTGAAACTTGTTCTCGAGATTTCTCGATATTGGTTCGACACCGGCTCGACAATATCTCTCGGGAGTTCTGTGTCCCGGGTTCAGTGCCTGGTGCAGCCAGAAATTAACGGAGGCGCGACTTTAGTTGTGGAGGCCACGTCCATTCCTTCGCCTATTCTCAATTACGGGTAACTTCGAAAGTAATTTGCGACTCGAGGAATACTTGGATCAGGTTAACTCTAGGTTCTTATTCACAAACTGCGTCATCAGAGAATTAGTGGATTCAAGTTTTACCCTTCGCTCGAATTTTAAAGTAAATATGATTGGCTGTGGACAATCTCGATCTCGTGGTAGTGTTCGTAAATAATACAGCCATTTCAAGCACGATCTCCGTCACATCGAATTGCTTGGCATACTGCGTCTTATCTCCTGTAGATTACATTTCTATTTAAGAAATTCAAACTTTTGACAATTTATATTGACAAATTTGCGAATATAATTGTATGCACCCTGACAATAGCAAAAAGAAGTGGCATGATATATCCTGAAAACTGATTCAACGCAGTAAGTAATGTTCAGCAGTTGAAAAAATATAAAACCACGAAAATAATTGTTAAAAAATCAGGATTGATAATGAAGTTTGTTTGAATATATATGTTTGAAGACGTTACAATGCTGTGCTTCTCCATTCCTTCTTCCTTCTCCTTTGGATGATATTAAACTGCATTCTTCATCCCGCCTGAAGACATGTACTGCATATGACTAGAATTTGGGATATGGAAATGCAGTTAATGATTTAAAGTAAGTGCTTTTTCTTTTCCCTGTGGGTTTTGTGCACAATACGCTGTGGGTTTTGTGCTAATTCAATTCAGTAAAAGTTTTAAATGCATTCAGATCTATTTCGACAGAACAATATTACAATACAGAACAATATTTTAACTTAGAATATCGATGTTTTAATTTAGAATATCGATGTTTTAATTTAGAATATCGATGTTTTAATTTAGAATATCGATGTTTTAATTTAGAATATCGATGTTTTAATTTAGAATATCGATGTTTTAATTTAGAATATCGATGTTTTAGTTTAGAATATCGATGTTTTAGTTTATAATATCGATGTTTTAATTTAGAATAATTTAGAATTTGTAAAGTTTGTAGAGTTTGTATAGTTGTTAAGTTCTGTAATGTTAAGCTAGTGTATTCTGCCACCAAGTTCTCACACTTAATTGCAGAATTATTAATAAATCTAATCTAATAAAGAAAGCAAGATATGGAGAGAGAAGTGCCACAAAAATTTCTCGAACTTCAGGGGGACGGAAGAGATCTTTTGGAAGACGGGATTTAATTCTTGTAGGAGCAACGCTGGTTTTCCCGAGGCTAGTGTCTGATGCAAGGGGCAGTTTGGAAGTTAGAAAAGAATTTGGACGACAGTAAGAGAATGTAATTGGTAATTGGTTCTATGTCTAGTTCTCTTTGTAGTTGTCTATTGGTTATATACCAAATTTCTTTTATAAATTTAAAAATTCAATTAAATTTTATAATGTAATTTAAAATAAAGAAATATTAATGAATGTGAATAATCAATATTGATAGTATACATGCCTTATGATATCTGATACCACTACTACTATCCGTTGTTTCTGCATATTGTTTCTATACGTAGTCTAAACTAGATAATGATTCCAATATAAAATTTGTTTTTAGAATATTGATTAATGACTGAAATGATTTTCAGTCTGGGATTTCTAAACTTAGAACTCTAAAGCATTTAAGAACTCTTCTACAACGGAAGTAATTAAAACAATATTGTTGTGGTCATTTAATGTGGATTTTATTTTCTTTCAACGGAACCATCCTCCTTTGAAGCATTTGTGGAGTGCAGATGTTTGTTCTATGGGAATCTACTTCTACCCTCATAATAAATTGAAACAATACGGTTTACTGAAGTAAATCTTTAGTAACGACTGCTCTAAAGTTGATGGATTATTGACTTATCGTTGTTATCGTAGATAAATGAAATTCAGATTTTGTCATTACCCACAAACTATTATTGGCAGTGATGAAAACGGTTATTTTAAGATTACTATATTTATATTCATATCATAATTAAATTTAGCAAGTAATACAGTTATACATTAAAGAGTATTTTTTCGAAATAGGAAATGCCAAAATCAATTATCAGCAACAGCCGCAAGAGGGACAAGCAATTATGAGAATGATGTCTACTCCCAAGAATGCAAACATGACCTCAAGAATTACACGTTCTATAAGCAACACGGAAGAATTGGAGTTTAAGAAGGAGAAAGAGTTGAGAGTGACAAGTTTATCTATTGAGAATTTGGGTATTGTAAAAATATGAAAGAGAGAGCAATGCATATTTTAAGAAAATAAAATTCTCTACATGATGGATTAATGATAATAAAAAAATATGGACTACAATTTTTTTGTTTTTGGTCGTTTGAGTTCGGTAATTAAAATTTTTAAATTTGTTCTCCGATTGTTTAGTAGAGCAATTGGTATTGATTATATTGAAACCAATTAACCGGTTTTGCCATGACTCTTATTTTGAGTGTTCAATGGTATTCCTGTATTAGTCAATGAAATTTGTCAGAATATTCATCAGAAAATTTTGTATCAATATTGTACATTAATAAAATAAACAAAAATATTTATTAATTGCATTCAGTTTTATTTATTTACTTGAAATGAAAAAAACTTAACTGAATTTAACCAAGGGTCTTCTTAACTGCACTTTTGCCCAATTGTTATGGTTTTCTTTCTGTAAACCCTTGTTTGCAATTTCAATTCATATGACATTTGTTTATTCAAAGATAAAATTTGAAATTCTCTAACCATTTATTTGCATGATTATTAACAATGCTCACCAAGAGTTATTGTGGGTGTTAGAAGTATATATTTCAAATGATCTCCTCGTAAAAGTTAAAGTCGAGAGATACTCTCTAGTTGATGAAATAAAGATGAACTGTGTTAATACCGTTAATTAAATGCCAACCTAATATGATTATTACAGAATAACTTGCATCAACAGAATGATGAGACCAAATTATTCAATATTAAATACAATAATAGCTGTACTCATTACTAGAAGCAATGTCATTCAAAATTATTCAGCAAGTAACGTACTACCCAGAAGATTTATATTACAGATAAAAAAGAACAGCGAATATCAAATTGTAGTTTACGTAAGAACGGCACGATGCAGGTGATTCCAACACAAGTCTAGTTTGTCGACCGACCGTAGCGAGAACTATAAAGACGGGGGCAGAAATCCTCTCGCTTGTGTTGGTAGACTAGTATTTTTTATACGCCATGAGCTAAGGAATATAAAGGAATATTACTTAAAGTTCAAATAACTAGAAATACCTTATTTGTACAAAAATAAATGGATTTCATTCAGTGTTTTAACATTATTGTTGGTAAATAAACAACAAAGTCAAGACCACAGGCAATTTCATTTCAGATCTTTCACACACGCTTTTCTATGTTTCACACATTGAAAAAAATAGCAGTTTCGCACACAGAAAACAAGCTGTAGAAACAGAGTTTCGTGCACGGCGTGTTAAAAAGTGAATTTCTGTTTATTGCTGAACTTTGAATTTAATATAAAATATTTTTTCTACCTTACTGAGATATACATTATAGACTGGATGTAGGTAAGGTTGCAGAGCATTACATGTTCTTTAATACTTTTGTCAAACTTATTTCTCTGAAAAATCACTTCGCCTTACTCATTCTAACCATTTTTCTTCTTTCTAAAGCAAATACTGGGGAGTCTGTCATGGTTTTAAAAGCATTCCATAACTTCATCAGCAAAAAAATCATACCTGTCGGAGTCGTCTGTTTTGTCATAGTTACGAATGTTGATATGTGTAGGCATTTGGATCTTGGGGAATGGTATAATGGATATTTCTGGAGACAGCCTTGATGAACCATTTGCTCTCGGGATGGATAGTGCAGTTGCACCCTCATTATTTTAATTTTTCAATCATTATCTGATATTTTAAATTTATATATTAAATTTATTGAAATGTTGTAGACAATAGACTACATTGAGCTTCTGTAATATGACTCAAGCACAACAGTTGCGAATCGTAGACAGTGGCAACAGCATAACACAGTATGTCAATTTAAACATTTGCTGTTTCATGATCTTTTGGGAATTTTGAGTCGATTTAACCACGGGTCAATGTCCTAAAGCGAAAATGTAAGTCTCCGCCTTAGGATGAGTTGGTATTCGGTATCTTGGATTTTCGTTACACCTACCAAAGTCTGGGTTAATGTACGATGCTTTGAACCGAAGACACCAGTAGAAACTGATACTGTACCAACCTCCCAGTTCTTCGACAGGAATTTCCAGAAGAGTCTCCACTTATCAAGCAAAATAAATCGTTCTTCAAACGCGGTGTAAATGATAGCGCTTCTTAGTTACAGATAAAAGATTAGGAATGAAATATATATGCTTGAAGGTTGGCAAGAAAAAAATCCTTGTGAGACGAGATTAAGCATCGCAACCATGATGCAGTTGAATGACCTGCTTCAATTTCGAAAAAAGTGTCAAATTACTAAAGAGAAAATTTCATCTTCTCGTGTGTATACAAAAGAACTGTGAGCAAAGAGAATGTAACAGTGTTTGAAAAATACATAAATGAATGTATCAACGATCTGCAACAGTGATACAAATTGGAATGGCAAATAGGCTTGCTTTCAACCTCAATTTGCATTAAAAATTCTGAACACTCAATGCAAAAGGTTTTTTAATTCCAGTTTTTATCCTACGAATCACATAAGCAAGGATGTATCAACTACTTCATGTAAAAAGCATTAATCAATCAAATCATGCATCCTTCTCAAGTGTGGTCAGAGGTGTGGGTGGATGGGTTTGATTGCTTGTAGGATGCACATGCAGTGTTTAATTACTTACACGACTTCACAATCGATCAGGAAAACAAGCATGGGTCGACTATTCTTCCTGTTACGGTTTGTGAAGTCAGCAAGCAGAAGATTCTGTTTAAGAACTAGTGTTGTTGAGGGTCAGGTGCTGGTATGTAGCTGCATCCGTCATGAGCAGTGGGTGGGAGGACCATCTTGGCAGCGAGAGCAGCAACTCCTGCGCGCGCGGAAAGCGTTTCAGAGGGCATCTTTATCCCCGCGTTTAAGCGTCCGGGGTCACGACGTGACGAAGGCCCTGCTCGCAGCCTCCGCCCCCTTCCCGCCCAGCACCGCCCCGCTCCCGCCCTCCGCCCCGCTCCGGCTCCCCGCCCCGCACCGTCCACCCGCCCTTCCCGCATCTGATTCCTCCCCGCCCTCGTCCCTCCCCGCCCGCCTCCGCATCGGTTCCGTTTCCGTCTTGCCCCCGTCCCGGTTCCGACCGATCGTGCCGCTTCCCCGTCCTTTCACCGCCCACCCACCCCGCCCCGACCATACTCCACCTCAGCTCTAACCCCGCAGCGCCCCGCCCTCATTCCATTCCACTCCACCCCGCCCGCCCCAGCCCGCTCCGCCCCCATTCCACCCTATCTCGCCACCCCGCCTTCCTCCGCCGCATTCCGCTGCTCATGCCCCAACTCTGCTCCCCGCCCCGTGCCGCCCCCTCCCCCGCCCCTGCCCCCGCCACTGCCCCCGCCCCCGCCCACGCCCACGCCCCCACCCCCTGGCCCCGCGTAGGTGGCGCAACTAGTTTGCTACGTCCGGCTGCGAAAGCCTCGAAAATGCAAGTTCACGGTATGTGTCCTGGGCAGAATTCCTTCTGCGCATCACGATTTGCTGATCCGGTTTTCTATTCACTTCTTGACCTTCTTTCTCTCTCCTTTGGCATGAAGTTAATCTTAGAAATAAGCAGGCTCTCTCTGATCGCAGACGGATCCAGCCGATCATTTGGGGCTCAAGTGGTTTGTTAAGTAATTAACATGTGTTTATTAAGATATTTTCTATTTTTTCTAAATTATGTAAACAAACGAAATTGTCAGAAATTAATAAAATTAAACGATTATATAATAGTGATAAACAATTAGCTTTTAGAGGCAGAGGCGAATCTAGGGGGAGAGCATTTCCCCCATGCTTCTGTTTGGATGAGCCACTGTTTATGTCATTGCTTTAATATGAATTAATTAAAGAAAGGAATTAATGTGATAGGTAAAGCAACATTCGACGTATTGTGTCAGTGCAAAAAGTGTACGCCAGGAGTTAGCTCTTTTCGTACTATTGGAATTTCCTCTTTCTGTGGACAGATTGATACAATCTCTCTCTTCCAAGCTCCAGAAAAGTTTTGAGTGTAAGAAAATAGATGTAGTTCCCACATTATTTTGAGTTTGTCGACGAGATCATTAACGAAGATTTTCTTTCAAATAATTACATATTGTAAAGTAGATCTAACATGAAAATGTATTGCACGCTCTTCTGGACACATTTAATTGTTAGCCAAATGCCAGAGCTCTCAAAATATTTCAAACTAGCATTTTGAATGTATTGTTATTTACAAGTTTGTATTGAAGGAAACTGTGGAATATAACCTTGCCAAAACAATACCCGTAAACTTTCACCTGGTTTAGTATCTGGTCTCGTATGGTACCTGTATTACAAAATCTTTGTTCCAATTAGTACCAATTACATACTGTATCGCATAGTAGGTGTCAATGAACTTTGTGAATTTCCGTTACATAAGTGAGACGCGCGGTATACTTCGTCGCACGTGTAGCACATTTTATTTATTTTCAAGGAAATTATTTTTCAACACTAAAATTATTGCCGTAATGTTCCAAGCAACTGCCGTTATTTTTTATCACTTTAGATAAAATTGGAAATTTTAAATATAAATGCATGAATTGGAGTATAAACCGTTGAATACGTTGTAACCTCAACTTTATTCAAATTACTTGATTCTGGAAATTTTTATTGATTTATTTTGGGTAAAATTGTTGTCTTTACGACTATTAGTTATGCAAGTCTTACACATCAAGATCCTCTGAATGTAAAATATAAGTGATTTTATCATTCTACATTTGATCAATATAGTATAGTATTGAATAGGTCAAAGTCGCTTTCTGTAGTAATTACCAGGGTGGTGTATTCGACGAGGCACTGCAATTTTGCAAACGTCTGTTAGCTCAGTGTATTCAACAATGTGCGCCAAAATGAATACCCTGCTATTTAATAATAATCCAAATACTGGCACTCATATTTCTGATTAAATTTCACATGGAAAAATATACAAATATTGGCTCTAGCGTACATTGTGCACCAGTACATTGTGTGCATAGTAGTTAAACATTGTAGATTTTATGGTTCTACTTGAAACAATAGGATTTATTCATTTTTTATTTATTATTTATTGAATCTCATCAATTAGGTCTAAGGGCTGCTAAAGCTAAGACCTCTTGCTAAAGCCGTGAGATAGTGAACTGAATTTCTTTGATTTAAAAAGAAAATTTTGATGTCTGTTATATAACTATTAATGGCTAATTTGACAGCTACGTAATTGTCCACTGTTCAAATAAATTGGTGGTTAATTTTTTGACCTCATTTTTTGTAACAGTTGTAGTGCAACCAAATATTTATTTCATTTTTCTGACATTTCGATCCTTACTTAAGATATTTATAAAAGTTTACATACAAAAGCACTAACAGACTTATAGACATTCAAATATGTCGAAAAATATCTAGAACGGAAAGAATAGTATTACCCATACTTCATGGACTGAAAGGGCAAAAATAACTACTTCTGCAAATCGTAGATATGTCAATCGTTGTTTAACCAGGTAATGTTATTTCTCGCTCTTTTTCTCCACTAACGGCCTAAATACATCTAGTACAAGTACATATATTTGGTGAGAAAAAAATTCCCTGCCAAGTACCATGTCTTTACTGAATTACCTTTCCTTCTCGACCTCTCTTTACTTTTGCTGTAGTGTGATACTTTGAGCAAAACCTTTGTGTACTTTGTCATGCCTTGTTTGAGAAATGTATAATTTCGCATATTCATCGCACCTTAAGGCTTTTTATACAATCGAAAAGGTATTGTAGTGCTTTAAAGTGAAGTCGGTGAATTTTGGATGATCCGTTTTAATTTCTACAAATGTTTTGGTACTAAAATCCTACCATTATCACACGAAATACACTACCACACATGTCGAGAGACACGTCGGGAGCTTTGAGTTTATCCCGGTTGGGACGGTGCCCCTCTGGGGGAGATACCTGGCGTGGGAAATTCCACAAGCTAACGTGTACGTTGACGACGGATTTCACGTTCAAGCGGAGGAGGAATAACACGGCCACCTCCTGCCTCAACACACAGAATACTCTCGGAAATAATGTCCAAAGATGGCAACGCACCCGGCACTATGTCACCAACCAACTCAGTTCCCGCATCGAAGAAATCGTGAACGTCTCGAAAATACAGGTTGAGATTTTTTTTGAAATAGAAATACACGCAATCACATGCTTGCTCAAGTGTCGTACAGCCTCTGCGAAGCTCCATCGAAATCTGACAAACATTTCTTACAGCTCATCGTCTAATCGGGCTCCAATCATACTCACCCACCAACGGCAACGTGCGAAATTCAATGAAACACAGCGATTTACAGTCTTCAATCTTCCTGTGTTAACTCGGTTTTAGAGAAAATGTGATTTTTCAAAGTATTTGATAGGAACGTTTCCCTTTAACTCATTTAAAGCGTCGGGGCAGATCTGCGTGCTTCTGAAGATAATGATGGGAAGGGGCGATGCAGAGGGCGCGCGACTTCCGTAGACCCTTCCACCGTCCCCTCGGCACCCGGGTTCGAGTCCCGGCTAATCCATGCAGACAAAGCCAGCTCTTGGAGGTTTTCTTGTAAATCTCCATTCACTGTTTCTCCATTTGTCACTATCATTTGCTCATTAGATTATCACAGGCCTCAAAACATTAACAGCTTAAGGGCTCCTAAATTCCAATGAATGAGTAAATAAATAAATATATCGATAAATGAGTGAGTAATTAGATAAGAAAATAAATAAAACAAAGATAAAATATGAAACGTACAACGGAAAATTGTATTCGTGCGATGCGGAGAAGGGAGGTCATGCTTCGTTATCGTCTGGACAATACGACATTTATTTCGAAAAATCGTGGACGTGGCTTAGCCTAACAAGAGATAGATACGAATCAAAAATTGATTACTACTTGTTGGATAGATATCGTGACGGTCTGACCTGTGCGCTCCCTTATTTAATCTAGTGGACATCACAAACAATAATCACGCTCAACACTAATAAAAGGGAGCACACTTATACATTAATAATAATAAATACTAGTTACGACAAAAAATTCCATTCCTTTTTCCTGTGAAAGAGAATAATTAAATATTGAGTTTGTTATAGATATCATAAAGTAATATCAAGACAAATGGAAAGGTCGTGTTCTGAGAATGCCAGAACATAGGATAAGTAAAACTATTCTTCACTATACACCTACAAGAAAAATAAATGAAGGATATACCTTGAAGAGATGGAATGAACAGTTTCGAGACAGAGCAGATCAAGAGGTCTAGTCCTTACTGTCGATGATGATGTCCGATGACGATGGAGGATCTACTCTCTTCATACCTGCCCTGCTTTCACGCTTTATTTTCCCGCAGGTTCTCAACTACTCCCCGGGTCCTCCACCCGGCAACTTTCCTTCTTACATTCAGAGAGCCTCTTCCGCTTTGTACCCTCCCCACCACTCGCCCCCGCCACCTCCCCGGACCCGCCGCCCCGCCGCCCCCGCCGCCCCCGCCGCCCCCGCCGCCCCCGCCGCCTCGTCCGCCCTGCCCCCATTCCCGTCCCCGCCTCCCCGCCCTTCTTCGCCCGCCCGCCCGCCCGCCCCCGCCCGCCCGCCCCCTCCCACCGCGAGGCCTTTCTCTCCTTCCATTCCACCGCGGGCGCTCGGAATTGCTGATGCTTGAAATTGTTTCGAACCGAGCTCCGACCGCGCCACTTTGATTCACGCTGCACCTCTGACCCGCCGAAGCCTCCCGGCCACCGCCTAGTGAATCACCCCCTGGCGCGGCACCCGCAGGGGGGCTGTGGCCATTGGGATGGTGACGTGGGCTGAGGCATTGTTTGAGGCAGCAAAAGGGGAAATGGGGATTGCTAGCTAGGACCAAATGGCGTTTCTCTAGGCGGAGACAGCGTTAGCGGTGGATTACATCTCGTTCGTGACAGAATGACAGCTAAAGCAACTTGGGAGGACTGTAAACTCCATCGTGTACGAGTATGGATATTAGGAGACAGACATACATTTTCCACACACACACACACACACACACACACACACACACACACACACACACACACACACACACACATATATATATATATATATATATATATATATATATATATATATATATATATATATATAAAGTGAAGGACTTATTTTTGCCGTGGTAAACATTCGTTATTAATTCGTGTTATTTACATCTCGATCAGGTTTTCGTCCAGTTTCCGCGATCCTTGAGCAAATGCTGACATGGCCCCTTGTTTTGCTTCTGGACATAAATGTAACTTCAAATTAACTTCTCCCCATAGCATGTCACACACAGTTTTTAACTGTTTTTGACGTAACTGAACACATGAGGCGGCTGAGAGACAATGCAGTGTGCACAAGAATTCGAAAAATAAATATATTTATATATACACGAATTATGAAGGAATGGTTAATGAAGGAAATTAACATGAATGGAAAGGAGATCAGAAGAAAAAGTTTATATCTGATCCATGCCCAAATTGCGATCTGGCTCCAAATTGCGATCCAGTGTCTATAAAGCACCTTATTGTTAATTGCCATGTGATGACTGAAGGAGCAAAACTTAATATTAATAGTTATCCTCATTGTGTATTCCACTGTTATTTGGAATACATGAAGATTATTAAACTTCTTACCAAATTTTAATCTGGTAAATTGTATTTAGCTATCGATTAGACATTGTCAATCCCATGTACAAGTACTTCATTAACGTTCTATCTCAAATGTATGTGTACTCCTTGCAATATTTCCGTGTATTTCTAAGTACTGTATTTTGTAACTGTGCTCAGCAATTACCTTGTTTCTAAAGCGACCTTAAATAAATAATTTCAAAACAAATTCGTGTATTTTGTTTTTTTAAAGTATATTTTAGTAATTCACTAGTGAACAAGTGATGGAAGGATAGAGTTACTTACGGATCTGAAGCACGAGTTAACGAACGGACGTGAGCCATTCGAGCGAATTGGACGGAAATACAATCAATTAAACAGCAAGCGAGTAAGCGAAGTCAATCGCAAGAAACAGGCGAGTCCATCGTATCCACAGATGTATCCGAGCGCCGGAGTGAAAAGAGGGTTGGTTTGTAGGGCGTCTCATCTCCACTCTGGGGAGGGGAGGGGAGGGTAGGGTGGCAGCGTCGGTTATGACGCAAGGGAGAGTGCGGCTGTGTGAAATCATCCCACTCGGGAAATTCGTTCATGTATAAGCCACGCCATAATTCCGCGCGGGTGGGCGCGGGCCGGGCGCGGGCCTGGCGCGGGCGCCGTCTGGGCGCAATCGCTCAGCGCCGCCGCCGGAGGGCGCCGGGGGCCCCTGGGGCTTCCGCGCTGAGTCACGCGTCGTCCGCCATTGCGCGCCATGGGCGGGGATAGACGCACCGCAGCAGCGCGTCGGAAGCGCTGCCAACCCAAGTAACACTTGCACAAGACGATTCACACCGGCAGTAGCTTCTCGCAACTGGGGATGCGACATCGATGTTTTTGTAGAAACATCAATGTTTAAAACATCGATGTTTTGTGGTCGATGTTTTGTGGTCGATGTTTTGTGGTCGATGTTTTGTGGTCGATGTTTTGTGGTCGATGTTTTGTGGTCGATGTTTTGTGGTCGATGTTTTGTGGTCGATGTTTTGTGGTCGATGTTTTGTGGTCGATGTTTTGTGGTCGATGTTTTGTGGTCGATGTGTTGTGGTCGATGTGTTGTGGTCGATGTGTTGTGGTCGATGTGTTGTGGTCGATGTGTTGTGGTCGATGTTTTGTGGTCGATGTTTTGTGGTCGATGTTTTGTGGTCGATGTGTTGTGGTCGATGTGTTGTGGTCGATGTGTTGTGGTCGATGTGTTGTGGTCGATGTTTTGTGGTCGATGTGTTGTGGTCGATGTGTTGTGGTCGATGTGTTGTGGTCGATGTGTTGTGGTCGATGTTTTGTGGTCGATGTTTTGTGGTCGATGTTTTGTGGTCGATGTTTTGAGGTCGATGTTTTTTCCATGATCACAATACTCTTAACAGTTAAAATATGAAGTAATTGTTGGTAACACTTAGTTCATATGTTGGAACCTAAGGAACGCTACTCGTGTTTGTACTACCTGCATCGACCAAACACTCTCGCCCGAGAAGACCTCGATGCCTTTGAATTTCTTCTTTCTTCATTTTTATTTCGCATATTGATAAGTAGTTAACAAATAAGCTCTGGGCATAGGGTCTGTCCCTATCATATCTTTATTCGGAGAATTGATAAATACGTACAGTCTCAAATTAAATTTTCATGCTCACAAATTTGATGTTAGAGTTTAGTAAACCAGTCTAAAAACATCGATGGTTTTTAGTCAATGTATTTTTAACATTGACATTTTAATTTTGAGAAAGATACCTGCTTCCGAACATCAATGTTTTGTTATCAATGTCGCATCTCTACGAGTGCGGGCGCGCACGCAAACCTTTTATCCGCCCCCTTTACAAAAATGTTCAGCAAACACAAGTAGTATCAGTACCTTAAATGATAAAAATATCCCCCCAAAATGGGCCCTCGTTTACCTGGGCCCGCCCGCCTTGCAGATCTGAACGTTACG
Source organism: Gryllus longicercus (assembly GCA_038098605.1). NCBI lineage: Eukaryota > Metazoa > Arthropoda > Insecta > Orthoptera > Gryllidae > Gryllus > Gryllus longicercus. The sequence continues at coordinate 2,478,032 of JAZDUA010000103.1, read as the reverse complement.
CCACTGCACACTGGCTTAGGGCCCCTTCCCACGGCGCGGCCGCGGCGCGCCACGCAGCAGCGCGGCGCGTAGCAGAGCATTGATTTGAATGGAGGCCTTCCCACGTGCAGCGGGTGGCGGCTGCTGCGGCAGCCGACGCCGAACTCCAGCTACGCGAAGCGGAGGAGGGGCCACGCGCCACCGCTAGCAGAACACAGCTTTAAATAGGAGTCTTCCCACTGCGCCGCGGCCGCAGCGTTCTACCTGCTCCGGTCCCTTTGTTCATCGTCGCCGGAGGGTCGGCGAAACCTACCCCTCCAGACCCCACCCCCTTCCACGGCGGGTGGCGGTGCGGCCGTGGTTGCGGCGGTGGCTGCGTCGGAAGGGCTCTGCTCCTTGAAAGAAGCGCGCTGCGGTCGCGCCGTGGGAAGCCGGCCTTAGTGGCTCAAGGAATTGATTGATGTCACTGCAGTGTTTCTGACCGAGGGGTACTATGGTTCGAGTCCAGACCGCAGGGATTTCGGCGCTAGTTACAGAGCTAGGTCGGGTGCTG